>CM071926.1:29674319-29792058 GCA_016081115.2 Rehmannia glutinosa
TATAGCGGGTTAGCCCTAACCTTGAGCTAGCCACTATCTGAGCCGGTTTAAATGGTTTGGGCCAAAAAGGCCCTGATTTAAACGAACCAATTTAATGTCCTCTTCATTGTGGAGTGTTTCGTAGCTTGCTTTTAATTCATTGGTGGCATGAGTAGACATGTTTGGTTCATCATATTCGCCCACTTCTCAATTTAATGGCCTTGCAATGCTCACGTGGTTCACCTCCTGTTACTTTGTTCGCCTATTTTTATGCTTCACCGCAAGTGTACGGATCGCCTTTATAGAATAAAGATTTGCAAGGTCGAATCCACGAGGATTAATAAATTAATGTACCAAGTATCGATTATAATAGTCCTATTTTTATCTAAACTATCGAAATTTGAAGGGTTGGTTTTATTACTACTAAAGCGACTTAATCCTAAAATAACAAAGTAAAGAGTGATTAAAAGATCAAGTATGGATGGATGGATTCCTGGGTTATGGTTTAAGCAATATCCCACTTTTATGCTCGAGTTAAGCAAACCAAGGTTAAACGTATTCTTCCGTATAGACCAATCACAAAAGTAATTTACCCTCTCTCGAGGTGTATGTAAAAGTCGTTGATTGGAATATCTATGCTAGCATCTCTACTCAACATGAGATATCCAACTCCCAAAAGTTCAAAAGATTAAAAGATCTCACAAATATTCACAGCACTTCTCAATCATGCAATCAATTTGTGTCAAGTACTCAAGATCTAGTATTGAAACTCATCGGCTAGAATTATGAATCAATACATCAAACAAGTTTAGATCAAAGGCCTTTTGATAAAACAAGAATTAAAGCAAAGTACTTGAATAGAGAATGAAAACATTAACTTCAATTATCATTAATCATCAAATAAAAGTATTTATTAACCTACTCCCAAACCCGAATCACAAGATGTTTAGCCGTACATTGAAGATAAACAATTCATGCAAATTATTCATAATCAAAATCTAACTAATTGAAATAACGATACGATGGAACGAGCGACTCGGGACGATGGCGATCTCGATCTATCTTCAATCCTCGAAGGTGTGGTTGGTCTTGATCGATCTCTCGGTTTCCGTGAAAATCGCTCTTTCTCTGGTTTCTAGGGTAAAAATCAGCATCCTCTGTTTGTGGCCGCCCGGTCTATTTGTACTCGTTTGGGTGAAAAACCTAAATGAAAACGAATCAAACTCTGCTTTTCCTGCGAGAGAGCACGGTCGTACACACGGCACGCCCACCACGTCTTTGGCCGGTAGCCAAACGAAATTGTTTTTCGCCGGGGGAGCACGAGCCGTGCTCATACTGCTCATGCGGCTCATACGCACAACTCATATGAAATTGTTTTTCCCCCTCGTTGTTTGATCATCCATGCTTCTTTTCGACACCGAATCATTACTATGACTATAGACTTTCGATATAATTAGCTTCCAATTGGGTGTAATCGCCGATTTTGACACTTCTAGGTCACAATGCTCGTATTTGTCACAAAATCACTCCAAATATCGTTAAATTCCTACAAACGAGCAAAGCGTAATACCTTTTCCACAAAGAGCGAAATATACCATTTCATATGAGTTATTGCATGTTTATAAACAATTATAGCCATAAATATGGCCAAAATACATGCAAAATACATGTCAATCATACTTGGAAACGTATCAACCTTTTGTTGTGAATTAATAGCCGTGGCCAATTGGCCACTTGTGTCCCCAAAGATTTGAGATGACTCTCAATTGTTGTAACCCTTGAGCTCAAATTGTCCATGTTAGAATCGGGTCTTGTTCATCATTGCTCGTGTTTCTACAAGGAATGAACTAAGTAATTCTTCCAAAGAGCGGCTTTTGTTCTCCCACATGTGTACTCATACTCTTGCTTGATTCTGAAATCCGGAGGTGGTTGCAACACATTTCTCGTGTTGCTATACAGAAATTTTCATGATTACGAAGTCCCAGATGATAATGTGTTGGCAATTGATTCCCTCTATTGTTGAAACCCGATTGTTCACGTAATTAGCTTGCTCCGTGACGGATTCACCACTTCTTGACTTATCTCCATAATGCAACCTCACGGTTGTTGTTTTCCACACGAATTTAGAGTGGCAATTTGCTTTGACAATGCGGAAATTTGAGAGGCCAATGCGGCATAGTATCAAGTTCAAGAACACCGACGACTTTTCTTGGCGTAGATCTCTCGAGGAAGGCCATTTATAACTATTGGCAGCCATTTCTTCTAGTAAAAGCATGGCTTCACTTGGAGTTTTAGCCATCAATGTATCTCCCGCAACATCTATAATAGTTCTCGAATGGCCATTCATACCATTGTAGAAATACCTTGAACTTTTTGCCAATCTGCACTACCGTGTTGTGACACCTCCTCAATAATTCTTGAATCGCTCCCAAGCTTCATAGAGTGGTTCAAAGTCGATTTGATGAAATTGAGCAATCTCACTCTTGATTAAAGTGTCTTGCTAGGTGGAAAGAATTTTGCCATAATTTTTAGTGAGATCGTCCCAACTAGTGATACTTCCGGGTGGGAAGGTTTGAAGCCATTGTCTAGCTTTTATCACGAAGTGAAAACGGAAATAACCTCAACCAAATAGCTTCATCCGGAACCCCATTCATTTTTATAGTGTCACAAATCTCGAGAAAACAAACCAAATGAGCGTTAGGTGGTCCACAAAGACTACCCCCTAAACTCGGTTTTGGCTACCATGTTGATCAAGCTGGTTTCAATTCAAAATTGTTCGCGTTGATTGGTTGGCTAACAATGCCTCGAATAATTTTGGTTGGTGGTCGGTCTAAAATAGTCACGAATGGCCATCTCCTGGGTGCAATAACGGTTATACGGTTTTCATCATCACCGCTTTCTCGCCATTTTTGCGAATTCAAATCTTCGTGCGGCGCTAATCTTTCAAGTGTGCTTTCAATTTGATCATATAAGATTAAATTATCACTTTTATTTCTTTGCACCAACAAGAAAACACAAAAATGACAATAACCCAATTATAACAAGAACGAATCTAAATTAAAGTAAAACTACTAAGTAATAATATTAGCGCAAATAAGATGAATTATTCCCGAATCAACGCGCCAAAAACTTGTTAGATATTTTTCTAACCGCAAGTCTACGTGTGTCAAGTTTTAATATAGTGAAAGTAAGGTTGTCGTATCCAGGAAATAATTATCTAAGTATTACTAAGTATTATAATATAGTAGTCTAACTTTATTTAGAAATTCAATAATTGATGGAGTTTATTATACTAGAATAACAAAAATAAATTAAGAATATGAGAATAAAAATGAGTTTATCCAAATGATTAAATAAATTCTAGAGGTGTGATGAATCTAGTTATCCCGTATGTTATCAATATGGTTTATCAATCATCAATTACCAATTTATAAGTCAAGATTTCTACAATAATCATTTCCTCTCTCGAGTGCCAAAATGATTTTAGATCTCAATTTGGGAAATCAATATCTCTATAAAAATCACAAATTGAAATCTCAATAAAAGCTATGAATCTTGATAAATGACTTCAAAGGATTCACAAATCTCTCAATTCTATGAAATCCTGGTTATGCTATTTCAAGGTCATGTATTCAATTACCTCTCTCAAGTGTCAAATCAAATACACCAAACACTCTAAATTATTGATCAAGTAATTGTAAGAAATAGATCCAAATAGCACAAATAAATTGATAGATCTAGATTGACAAACCACAATCTCAAAACATAAGTCCAAACATAGATTACATCATCCTCTGAATTATGAGTTTAGCTCATGATTGAAGAAAATGAATACATAAGAACACAACAATACATCTTACAAGATATGGAGAAAATAACAAAATAAGAACAAGAGTAGAGGATCTTCTATTTAGATGATAAGAGCCTTCAATCTTCTTCTCCAAGCTTTTCCCAAGGTGTTTCTAGCCTTCTTCCTTGTCTTCTGTCGTGTTTGTTATCTTTCCAAGTCCAAGATCCCTAATTTCACGCCCCCCCAAGACTTGTATTTATACCCCACAAAAGTCCAAGAAAATGGAATAAGTTACTTTGTAATTTCGCCCGAGCTGCCGCCCACACACTTTTTCCCACCGTGATTTGCTGGCCATAAACTGGAAATAGCAGCTATCTTCGATCCGCTTTCGCGCTACGGCGCCAAGGATAGGGAAGAGCCGCCACTTAAATTTCCTTCTCTGCCGGATTTTGACCCCGTGCCGCAAATGGGGCTCAGCCTAAGCCCGCCAATGCAAGCGAAAAAGTGCGATTCTTCCTCTTTTCCTTCTTTCTTTAAATGCGATTTTTCCTACCAAACACGTTTTTCGTTGTTTTCATCATTTTTCGCCTACCAAAACTGTCAGATTTGACTCTTCAACGACACTTAATGAACTAAAATGGACTCTAAATGACTCTAAAACATCCAACATTAATACAAAATCCTAAATCTAGAATACACTATTAATTGGTAAAATACCAATTTAACAGGAGTTTATTTGGGGTTTTCTCGTTTGATTTCAAGATTTTATATATGAGTAGATCTCTTGTAAGACCATCTTACGGATCTATTCCAAGACGGATCCCACCAACCGACCCGCCCAGTCGCCCACCCCACCCGCCCAATGCCAAACCCACCCGTTTTATTAAAAAAAAAAAATTCCGCGCTTGTGGAATTGAACCCGCGACCTATACATACTTAAGGTGGTGTTTTACCACTACACCACTAATGATTGTTGTGCAATTTCAATGTAACCATGTATATAAAGTCATTCATAAATAAGCCTTTATAAATTGAATAAAATTAAAAACGCCTCTAAATGAAGAGGCTAAAGAATCGAACACAAGTCTATTAAAAACATGATACATTATCTCAATAAATGGATACTTATAAAAGTGTTACTTTAACTACATCATATTTATTTTTTATTTTTCCTCTTTTTTTGTTCCTAGTTTGAAATCGTATTAATAAATGATCTTTATCTCAACAAACGGATACTTTTACTTATAAAAATGTTACTTTAACTATATCATATTTATTTTTTTATTTTTCCTTCTTTCCTTCATTTCTAATTTGTGACTATATTAAAAAAATGATACTTTATCTCAAAACTAGATACTTTAACGTTTAAAAGTGTTACTTTAACTCATTTATATATATATTTATTGTAATATATTCATAATTTGAGGCTATATTAAAAACATGATACTTTATCTCAAACAATAGATACTTTAACGTATAAATGTGTTACTTTAACTCATATATATATATTTATTATAATATATTCATAATTTGTGACTATATTAAAAAATATGTTACTTTATCTCAAAAAACAAATACTTTTACTTATAAACGTATTACTTTAACTCTATCATATTTATTATTCATCTTTCTTTGTATTTATTATTAAAAAATGTAATACTTTATTTAAAAAAACAGACATTTTTACTCTTAAAACATGATATTTTGTCTCAAAAATATATATTTTTACTCATAAAGGTGTTATTCTTTAACTACGATATATTTATTTGTTCTTCAATGTAATGTAATATTTAATATCATAAAAATATCATATTTAATATCAAATGTATCACTATTTCTAGCACAAATATCGCTTTTTCAATGGAAAAACATTAGTTACAAGACTAGAACGAGTACATTAAAAATCCTATTTTTTGAATATGTAAAAATTAAAGTATCAATATTCACCTTAAAAGTATCATATTTATTACTAAAAAATATCACTATTTTCGGATAAAGTATCACTTCCTATTTAGAGAATTTAAAATTTTAAAATGAAGGGATGATAATGAACCTTTATATTCATGGTTATATTCAAGGTTATACTAAATATGTACAACAAGAAACAGTGGTCTAGCGGTAGAATACCACCTTACCTTTATTAAGGTTGCGAGTTCAATTCTCCCATGGAGCTCTTTTTTTATTAAATAAGAGGGGTCGGGTCAAGGGCGCTTTATTATTGCAGCTGATTTTTTTTATTTAAAAATTGACACCGTCAACGCGGGTTGGGGCTGGAGCGGGTCGTGGTCGCGGTAGGATCCGTCTTTGATGAATAGGATCCGTAAGACTGCTTTACCCGAGTTTTTGCCTTTATATATTGGTTATTTCGTATTGATTAATAAAAATACAATTTTCCTCATGTAAAAAGAAATGGTACATAGGTGCGCAAATATTGAATTGAATCAAATGTAATTGGTCAAAATTATAACTTTGAACACCCAACTAGTAATCAGACTCAGTTCAGTTATAATTCATTTTTTCCAGTTCTTTTGTTCACATTTAATTTTAACAATTAAGACGAAAGATAAAATACTAACACTATAAATGTAAAATGTTATTAAAATATAGATAAGTCTATCAATTTTAAAATATAATAAATTAAACAAAAATCAATTAAATAAAAAGGATGAGTAAGACCATTCACCCTTTTAAAACAAACAATTAAAGACTTTAAAACTACAAAAATAAAGATTGTATCTGGAAAATGAAAATATATGAATTATAAAGTAGAATTACAAAATAATGCAATTGAAGCTATAAAAAATGAAGCCATAACTCATAAGTATAGGGGCAGAGTGAAAAGTGAGAACTACCCATTTTTCGTGGGCATTTGTCGGATACTGCTCTCGGGTCCTGTTTCAAACATATCATTTTGTACTCCATTCATTTTGACGTGTGGCACACTGTCCCAACACCGGCACGGTGGCGGCACCTCCGCGGCTCCACCGACGTGGATTACTGGATAACTCCGTAGCTGCCGTCACAACCAGCTGAACTTCGCTATGAAGCATAAATCTTGGATTTGCAAATCAGACAGCCCTCACTTTAAGGCCCTCCCCTTCATCAAGAAACACCATGATTTCCCTAATTCCGCAAAATCCTCGAAAACCCGCGCCTCATACTTGAATTCTACCGAGAAACACCAATCCTCTTCACCTTCCTCGTCAAGCCCAGACTTTTCCGCCCTGCCGTACGACGTATTGGGGGAGGATTGCGGCGTCATTCACGCCGCCGAACTTGCGGGCAGCTTCACTCGTGTGCAGAGCGTGGAGGACGCGCTCAAACCATTGCGTGAGGCTATGGTTTTACTGATGTGGGGAAAGAGGTTCAAGCATGGGCGTGGAGGAGTGCAGGCTAATTTGAGCAAGGCTTTGGATTCATTCTTGAAGGGGGCGGCGCGTGGGTCCACGCTCTCGATGGTGGATGCGGGTTTGATTTATTGGGAAATGGGGAAAAAAGAAGAGGCTATTGCTTGGTATAGGAGAGCGGCTAAGCTTGGCGATCCTGCTGCACAGTGTAATTTGGCTATTTCCATTTTGCAAGGTATATTAGTGATCTCTTTGTAATTTACTTGAATATTCTTTTTATTGATTGGGAAAATGTTGGATGTTAATTTAGTACACTCATGATTTGAAGAGTTAGGTCAATGGGGATTTTTTTGCTACTCTCTAGAAGCTGGTTACCACTTACTAGATTGATATCTCTTTGAAGATATGGGATTTAAGTGAATAGATGATCAGTATTTAGCTTTCATTTTTCTTTTTGATGCATGTATATTGCTTATGTTCAGGGTTAGAATTTGGGACTGCGAAATTGATGATTAAGAAGAAATCTTGATCATGCATTTGACGGATAGTAGTGTGTTTTTGTTTGTGTATATGTTATTGTTATATGTTTACCATCAATAAGGTAGTAACTTCTTGTGTGTCTGAAAATTTAGAATGACCATTGAAAGGGAGTGAGTCCTTTTCAAAAGGTTCATTTGGGAGTTTGTGGAAATCAAACTCGATAAAAATATCATTTGCAATGTAGATGAATCAAACTCCAGTGTGTTAAAGTGATTTGTCTTGTGTGATTTCTCTTGAATGTTTAGTTTGACTAAGGCCATGATGATTCTTCACTTAATTCACTATGTCTATTGAGTCGGTAATGCCATGTGAGGAAGTGCACTATTTTTCCTGCCCTTAGATCGAGGATGAGTTTTCCATGCTCTTGAATTGCCATTGATTTTGAATTCGAGGTGAAGAATGGGAAAATTGCAATTTTGGTCCCGTAACTATTGGGTGATAGCAATTTTGTCCCTTATGATTTCGTTTTGGCAAAAAACCGTTTCTCCTAAAATGTGGACTTTCAGTACCAATGCAAATCCATCGTAAAGTTGATTTTCTACCAGACATCCGCACCGATCCACACGTGGAGGGCGTTTAATTCTTCTCGATGCTTATGTGGACATCAGAAAATCAAAAACCTAATTACTTGCCACATCAGATTTTACTGGAGGGAAAATCGCATTGAGTCCGCATAAGGCCATACATCCCCTATTCCATAAATGCCCATTTTGACGGCTTAGAACTCCTAAGCACACACAACACAAAATCGCAGCTAAATTGAATGACTTTCTTCAATTCATCAAGATGTCTCATGTCACGGGCCACAATTGATTTTGTGGAAGAATAGGGATTTTTGTTGTGTGTGCGCTATGGTTCTAAGTCAAAAATGGGAATTTAGGGAGGGGTATTAGTCTTATGCGCACTCAATTGCAACTTTCCCTCCAAAAATCTAATGTGACAACTAGTTAGGTTTTTATTTTATAGATGTCCACATAAGGTGCTTAAAAGACATCCACCGCAAATCACGTGTAGATTTCAGACAAAATATCAAACTTACGAATAATTGGGTACCGAAAGCCCACATTTTAGGAGATTCGGGGTGTTTTTGCCAAAAATGAAACCGTCTGGGGCCAAATTGCTATCATCCAATAGTTATGGGACCAATATTGCAATTTTCCGGTGAAGAATCATATGAATCATCATTCAGGGATTTTTAAATACTCCTCACCCTCCCGACCTAATTTTATAACTTTCAACTTTTTAGAAATAAGCGTTATTTTGAAATAAATTAATCACATTCCTACTCATTCGGAGATTCTAACATTCTAATCCATTTGAACCGAAAGATTACATTTGGATATATTTGTCCTCGACACCTTTTCCATTCATATTGTTCCCTTATGAGACAGAGCTTTGAAAATGGCTTACTTGAATCAGTAAACTAACAATGTAAATATGTTCAAGATACTTTTTAGGAGAAGTCGAAAGTAAAAACCAATTTAGTAAATGAACTCTCGTATACATTTTCATATTTGTACTTGAACTTTTTGAAATAGCTTAGTACATTATTCCTTGATTTTGTTCGTTTACATTACAAACGACCGCCCCAAAGGAATTTTATCTTGAAGCATTCTTTATCGTTATGTATATGTTGCAAACTGATCCTCCAATTTTCAAGAGGCTATTGATTGGCTATCAAGAGCTTTCCGATTCTTGGCCATGCTCGTGCTCGCACCAACTTGCGCTTTGTTTACATCAAGGTCGAGGGGTGGAACAAAATCCTCAAGAAGCGGTATGAGCTTCCGATCTCCTTTGGGGTGTAAACTGCTTGTTTATATGCAACTCTTTTTTTTCATAGACTATACAGAGCCTACGGTACCGACTGGATACCAAAAATCTCATTTTCAGTCCACTAGAGAAATTTTGTACTCCAAAATGCGATTGCTCATGAAAATTTTCAGAAAATACACTATTATCTCACTTTCACTTTTTTCTCGCACCAATCCTTGTACTTATTTTTCCAAAAAAAATAATTTAAATGACCAATCATTATAACACATTTCCGCACAAATTTTACTATTTATCGGTTGGATGAAATTTTGGTAAAAGATTTCATTGACTTGTAACTACTAAGTATTACAATATATATATATATATATATATATATATATACAATCAATGAGGTAAATGCCCACTAGTCTAGTGGTAACGATTCCTCTAATCTAGCTTTTTGTAATGTTCCACAAATCTAGTTTGTGACTCGTTCCTCTAATCTAGCTTATAGCATTCCACTAATCTAGCTTATACAACTATACTACTAATTACAATATATTTACAATACATGATTTAATCATTCATATATGTTGTCATCCCCTCAAATTGATGATGGTCGATCAAGAAGCATCAATTTGCCCACAAGAAACCGATGACGTTGTCGTGTCATAGCCTTGGTAAATACATCGCTATTTGGAGAGTAGTGGAAATATGAGGAAGAGAAATAATACAAGTGTCCAAGGATTCGCGAATAGAATGAGAATCCACCTCAATATGCTTAGTGCGCTCATGGTAAACAGGGTTTGTAGCAATCGGATAGCACTAGTGTTATCAACATAGAGTGGAGTAGATTAGATTGAGTGAAACCAAGCTCTATAGAAGTCCACGAAGCATCTCTCAACATGCCGCCGACATAGACGATATTCGTATTCGTTGAAGATTTAGAAACACGAGCTTGTTTCTTTCTCTTCCAAGAAATTAAAGAATTCCCAAGAAACATGCACCCCGACTGTGGATGGTCGTTGAGTGTTCGGACAACCGCCCAATCAACATCACTATAGTTAACAAGATGAAGAGGAGAACCAACTGGAAAGAACAATCCACGACTAGGTGTCCCACGAAGGTATCGAATGATACGACGAACATCAACTAAATGTAAATGTTGGGGATGTTGCATGAATTGACTTGCTAAACAACAAAGGAAATATCCGCCTCGTAATAGTTAAATAGTTCAAGCCGCCCACCAATTTTCGGACAAGAGGATCGAAATGAGATCACCCTCCTCACTATGATACTTTGTGTTGACTTCTAGCGGAGTGTCCAGGGGAGAGGCATCTTGAAGACCAACTAATTCAAGCAAATCTTGTGTGTATTTATGTTGATTCAAGAAAGTACCAGAAAGAATCGGAATGAACTTCCAAACCTAAGAAGTAAGTAAGATGACCAAAATCCTTCATATGAAATGAGGCTTGAAGATGTTGCAAACGAGAAATTGAGTCGAAATCATCCGAGTAATAACAATATCATCAACATAAACTAGAAGAATGACAATACATTACCAATTTCTTGCAAAGAAACAATGATGAGTCATATTGGCTCGCTTAAATGAAAATTGAAGCAAGGTGGATCGAAATTTATCGAACAAAGCTCGCGAGCTTGCTTTAACCCATAGAGCGATCGCTTCAACTTACAGACATCCAATGAAGAAGAGGAAGACATGCCAGGTGGTAGAACCATGTAAATCTCCTCTTTGAGATCACCATGGAGAAAAGCGTTTTGAACATCCATCCGTGAAGTGGCCACCTTGTGAGGCAAAGAATTGAAATAATCACACGAACCATAGTCATTTTGGAAACCGGAGCAAAAGTCTCGTCATAGTTGACCCCATACTCTTGTTTGTTACCAAGGGCAACTAGTCGTGCCTTGTAGCGATCTAAAGTACCATCGAACGAAGCTTGATTGAGTAGACCCATTTACAACCAATGGCTCTAACATTAGTGGACAAATCGAACAATATCCCATGTGTTATTGTCACAAAGAGCTTGAGTTCTTCTTTCATACTTACACCAACAATCATATTTAGCAACTTCTCGAATAACATGAAGGAATAAAACACCGGCCAAAGTAGTATGAAGAGATGTGTGAGGAAATCCATAACGATCGGGTGGACGGGTGTTTTTACGGAGGAGCGTCGGCGTAGTATTTGATAGTTGATTATCCGCAATGAACTCTTAGATGTCGATTCAAGCTCGAGAAAGCTGTAAAGTTGGATGTTGTCGAGTATAAACAAATCCAGGCTTGAATCTCTCAGGAGTAGTATTTTCCTCATCAAAATTAGGAAGAACAACTGTCTCGGTGAAGATTGAACACGAGTAGAAAAGAAAAATTGATTTTCAAAGAAAACAACATGACGAGAAATCACGAAATCGTTAGAATATGGATCATAGCAAACATAACCTTTGTGTGAAATCTCGTAGCCCATAAATGCACATTTAATAGATTGAGCATAAAGTTTATGACGCTCATGAGGTGGCAAATGAACAAAGCAAACACAACCAAAAGTATGAATGTTAAGATAGTTAAAGCCGCTTATGATAAAGACGATAATAGGGAGATTGAAAGTTCAAGACACTTGAAGGCAAGCGATTGATTAGATAAACCGTGTACTTAAGGCTTCAACCCAAAATTTAGATGGAACAAAAGATTCAAGTAATAAAGTTCGAACAACATCTAATAAATGCCGATTCTTACGTTCATCAACACCATTTTGCCGAGGTGTATAAGACAAGACCGTTGAGAAACAATTCCCTTTTTGAAGAGAAAATCATGAAATTCATGGGACATATATTCGCACTGAACTGGACGAGCACTTTAATCTTTGAAGAAAATTGAGTCTCAATATAGGCTACAAATGTTTTAAAAAAGAAAATACCTCGATTTAGAACGAAGAAAATAAATCCAAGTATATTTTACTGTAATCATCAATGAATGTGACAAAGTACTTATAGTTGCCATGAGATATAACAGAATAATGCCCGACACGGACTACGGATCATATCAAAGCGATTTTCTACACGACTACCATTAGAAGGAAAAGAAAGAGACTTGCTTTTACATAATTTACATGTAGAGCAATCAAAAGAAAGATGAGAAGAAAATTGATCTTTATTGCCCAATAGACCGAATTTATTAAATGAGATAAGACAACAGAATTAGGATGGCGTAAACGTTTGTGCCATAATTCAAATTTTCTTTTGGTTTACAACAACACTAGCAAAGACACAAAAATTAGGAACAAAAAGTGCAAAGAAAACAAGCGTCCAACTTTGGCCCTTCGCTAGTATCTTCCCGACACCGATCGTGCACAATACAACCATCACGGGAAAATCGAACATCACAGATTATTATCAACCAATTGTCCTACCGAAATGAGACTAGTAGAAAGTCAAGTGATACAAGAACATCTTTAAATGACGAATTAATGTCCCAATAGCATGAATAGGTAATTTACTACCATTAGCAATCAATGTTTCCACAATATTTTGAACATTGCTAAGAGTGTTGCTAAAATTTGTCATGTGATTGGATGCACCGAATCAACAACTCAAGATAAAGATGGTGGAGTGTGCTTACCTTGAAGCCCTAAGGTGACAAGCGAGAATAATCATCTCATTTGAACCATTTCGAGTAAGAGTTGATTTATCAACCGTTGTTGATTAACAACAACAACATGATTAGTTTGACGATTTTGCGGACGAGTAGGACATTCTTTGATAATATTCCCATGCTTCTTACAATAATTCCAATATTTATTTGCACAGCTTAACAACAATATGTCCATATTCCTTGCAACTAAAGCATTGAACTTGTCGCATATCTTTCCTCTTGCTTTTCCCATGGGTCACAAAGATAAGCAATTGCATTATCATGTATTTTATTTTGCTGGAAAATAGTTTGTGTTGCAAGACGCTCTTCACGAAGATATTCTCCAAAGCACACATCCAAAGAAGGAGAAGGTCACGATTCATCAAATTGAGCGTCGCCTCAAATTCAGGGGCGTTAGTTTCATCAAAAACTCGATCTCGCTTGCTCTATTCATGCACTTTTTGAACAACAACCAGAGATTCGGTTGGTACTTGGACATAAATTATGTCAACATATTACGCCCATAAATTATGGAATCCAGAGAAATAATCTTGAATGGAGAGATCACCCCGAGAGACCTAGCAATCTCGTACTCTAATTGAAAACGTTTGGTTGTATTGTCTTGATTAAAAACCTTTTTAAATATTCCCACATGTCTTTTGCCGTCTTACATGGCCTCAAATTAGGAACAAGTGATGATCAACTGATCCCTAAATCCATGTCATGACTCGAGCATCTTTGACTTGCCACACGAGCCATTTAGGAGGTTCAGAGGAGCCGGATCACTACCATCGATGTGACCCATAGTTCCTTTCCCGTGACAAATAATCGAAACCGAAATTCCCAGCAGAGTAATTTTACCCGTGAAACGCACACCAAAAATATCCATGTTGCTAGTTGACATTATACTGTAACTCACCAAATTCAACAAGAAGTAAAAAACAAGCTAACCTAGAAAAATTCAAGAAAGAATACTAGAAATATGCCCAAAACCAAGATTGTAAACTCACAAGAAAACTCTCTAAAAATTATGAATTATGGCTCTAATACCATATCAGTTGGATGAAGTTTCGGTAAAGATTTTATTGACTTGTAACTACTAAGTATTACAATATATCTCAGTATAATAATGAGGAACGAGGTAGATTCGCCCACTAGTCTGATGGTAACTGGTTCCTCTAATCTAGCTTCTAACTGTTCCACAAATCTAGTTTGTAACGGTTCCTCTAATCTAGCTTGTAACAGTTCCACTAATCTAGCTTATACAACTATACTACTAATTACAATATATTTACAAGACATGATTTAATCCTTCATATATCTTTGTCACTATTGACCCCATTCACATATTTCTAACTACCAATCATATAATCATTATTTTACTATTTCTATTTCAAATCAACTTTTATCACTACATTTTGATCTCATATCCAATCACACTATCAAAATACATTCTTCTTCTTTCAAAATATTAAAAAAAATTCTCAAAACGAAAGGATGTCCAATCGCATCGTAAAAGTTCTTTCTCAAATTATCTTGTATTTAGGTAACTTGTTTTGTATCCTAATCGACATCAAGTTACTACCTCATCTAGAAATGATTTGAAAAGCAGTGTATCAAGTATAGTGTTTTTATCTCGATCATGGCCTAATAATAGTTTAGTGGCGTAGTACATCACTGGAATTCATGGCCACTTAATTGAGAGAAAAATGGGTTGCTTGTTGTTTTAAAGAATTTCATGTATTGATTCCCGAGGATTTTCCTTTTCATAATTCATAATTTTTTTTTATTTTGATAGGCTCACCGGTACAGAGAGCAAAAGGGGGATATGTGCGTGCGATGTATAATACTTCATTATGCTATTCACTTGGTGAAGGTCTGTGGCGATCCCATAGCTTAGCAAGGAAGTGGATGAAGAGAGCAAATGGATTGTGGTCATAGTAAAGCCCAATTTGAGCACGGATTAAACCTTTTTTCTGATGCGTAACTCAAGCATCCTCTGGGTTTAGTCACGAGATTACTTCTATTAGGCGGTTAAATGCTCATAAATCCACTAAATTTGTGAATTGCTATTGTTATCTTTATATGAACAGTTGAATTCAAATTGTTAGTAAAGAAGCATGATGCACAATGGGAGTGTCAAAGAATTATTAAAAAAAAGTGTTTCTCAGTTTTTGGCCAAAAAATCACTTTTAAGCTTCTTCTTCGATGTTGCTTCATTTAATCAAAATCTAAAAGCGAGGAGATGGGTACTTTAGGTTTCGATTACGCATGTGGTTTGACTTTTACAAACAAATAAGCACTTTTACAACTTTTTCACCAAACACTCTCAATGTCGATTATCAACTTGATGCTACTTTGCAAACACTACTAGCTTCGATTCTCAACTACTTTTGTTTTTTCTACAATAAATAAGTTTTTCTAAAAGTAGAAGTTTTTGCAAACACTCCCAATATATCAATTCAATTCATTGACATACGAGGACCCGATTTGGATGTGATGCTTTATTATTTGGATAGGAAGGAGATGATGAAGGCGTGGTATATTTGGAGCCGGCCACCGGGTAGGTGAAACGGCTTTACGCACATGTTAAGGATCTTTATAATTCGGAAACTATCAGTTGCTTCTCGTGATAAAGCAATGCTTCTTGTTGACAATTGGCGTGCTCTGCCTTCTCTTGTTGGTTCGGTGTTTTGCCGTTTAGTTTTCTCTATGTGATATGAAAAGATATATTTAAAACTCCTTTGATTTTCTCGCACGGGTTTTGTATTCTCAAAATCAATTGTGTACTTGTGATGGCTTGTATCCACCAATGTTGTGTAATGTAATGCTTGATTGTCCTAAAGTAGATTTTTCTCAACCGAACTGTTTGAGATATAATTAGGTGCAATGTGGTTTCTTTGTTCGTGTTTACTTTGAACGTTGTTTCGGTATGAAATTAAATGTATTGTGAATATGTATAAGCACTTGTGCTATTGAGTTATAATTTATGATTTATCGATCTGTTTGGTTGTTGATCTCGCCACCTTTTCCATTCATATTAATACTGTTATTATAATAAAATACCCGCAAAAATTTATATGAGGCGGTCCCATTGATATAGTCCATGAGATGAATCCTATATCCAAATAGAACTCCAATTCAAATCCATTCCCAATTCCCAAATCCAATTTTCTTTTTATGGTTTGTAGTATTCGTCTTGTCTCATGAACTTTTAGGTTGCATTTACATAGAAGGATTTGGATTTGAGGAGAGGATTTGGAGGAAGGATTTCAAATGACTCCAAATAAGAAGGATTTGAAATCCTCCAAAATGAATTGAAAAACACCTTCAAAGGATTTGAAATACATTATAGAATAATTTCATCAAAATAACATCAATGGACTTGTTATTATGGATTTGAAATCCTCAGCTCCTAATCCATCAATCCAAATGAAACGTTAAGTTAATGAGACCGTCTCATATATGACCATCTCAAAAATATAATGACCAAACCTGTCAAATACGACAGTCGTACCTAACCTAACATCGTAAGGTTATCTCCACTGGGTAGATCCAACCCACCAATTCATTCATTCATTGTCGAATTAGGATAATTGAATTTCCTATCTTTGACTCCTCAAATCCAACTTAATTAATCACTTCATCAAAGTATTCAAAATAAGCAAAATTGCAAAATTAGTCCTGTAACTAAAAGGAGGTTGCGAAAAGGTCCTGTAAAATACTCGAATTGCAAAATAGTCCTGTAACTATGTACGATTATACAAAATAGTCCTGCATATTGCATAGTTTGCAAAATAGTCCTGTAACTTATACCTGAGTCTCAATTTTAGTCCTAATTTCAGTGGCAATTTTGAAATTTCACTGGATTTTGATCACGTGAGTGGCACATGTGACTCCCAATTTCTGGTGAAATTAGGACCAAAATTGATATTCAAGTACCGATTCTGAGTATTTTGCAAACCATGCATTTTGCGGACTATTTTCCAAACTCATACATAGTTACAGGACTATTTTGTCATTTGAGAATTTTAAAGGACCTTTTTGCGAATCGCCTTTTAGTTCTGACACTAATTTTGTAATTTTCCTTCAAAATAAGTCAAGCAATTTTCACCATCTAAGTCTTTTTCTTTTAAGACTATATGCACAAGAAAAGGTGATTGTAGATAAATTAAATTTGTACCAATCAAATGGTGACATATATAAAATTCTATATTAAATACCAATTTTCTATTTTCTATTTATATTTGAGAATTTAACTAAATTCTATTCCTAATTTAAATAGTTAATTAATTGATAGTTTAATGTATATTTTATTGGCCAATTAAAGATTGCCAAATGTCAAATTCTTATAAATCAAGATTTATCTTGATAAATTATTATTTCTTTTGATAGTTATCACAATTTGTGATTAAAGATATAATATTAAATCTTGAAGGACCAATCAAATTAGAGTCTTCACTATATGAGTTATCCAAGAACTCATCTCCTATAAGTATAAATGGGATCATTCTCAAGGAATTAAATCACAATTTGAAGAGAAGAAATACAAGCAAAGGTGGTGGAGGAAATTCTCTCAAGTCAAGAAGAACAAATTCAAGGAGATCCACGGTGTTCAAGGCAAAATTCAAGGTATTCATCGCGGAGTCCACTCAAATCACGGTGTTTGATTCGGGAATAAGCTTTCACGCCCTCGAGTTAACATTATTAAAGTCAAATCCATATTGGAGGAAGATCGAAGAGTCAAACCCACCAAGAAGGTCTCAAGTTTAAAAGTTAAATATATTAAATAATCCACGTTTGATTCGAGATTAAGCTTTCAAGCCCTCGAATAACGTTATTGAAATTCAAGTTCAAGTTTGGAGAAGATCAAGGTGCAGAGTTCAACTCCAAATTCTCAAATTTTGGATATTTAGTTTTTGAATAAAAGAATCAGAGGAGAAATAGAGATTGTAACTTATATTTTTTTTATTTTGATTCATATAGATTTAGTTTCTACGTTTCTCTTATTTGTTAAATTACGCACAATGTTACAAATTTTTGGCACGCCCATGGGACAATCTCTACCTCTCATCTCTTTTCGTCAACAAATCTTGAAGTATCGCGATGGCTACTCGTAAACCACATCAATGAAAGTCGCTTCTTCAAACTCTTCAAGTGACACAAATAGAAGTGTTGGTATCACTACAAGGAGTATGTTCAAGAAGATGAGTGCATCCTTTGAGAAGACTCTAGTGCGAGCTAAAGAAAATCTAACTCGAAGATGATGGAGACTTAAGAGATGATGTTTCATCCCCAACCTCCCGCTCGACATCTAGTTGCTCAAACATGGCACCCGTTATAGTGATGAATGCTACATTGCTTGAAGAGCAAATCACAAGTTTGACAAGGGCCATTGATGGACTGACCAATCATGTCAAAGAACAAGACTCACAAATCGCAAAGTTGATGAACAAAATAGATAATGCTAATACAAGTCATGCAATGGGCAAGCAAGTTGAAACACATGACGAAGTCGAGACATCCATGAAGCAACGACCAAATGAAAAAGAGAAGTCTCTAGAAAATGAGTTGAAAGTCTCGTCTGATGGGCTGATTCCAGTCGACCAACTTAAGGAGTTCATTATGGGCACTATTAAAGACAAGTTCGATGGAAGTTCCAAGTCATCTATGACTTACGCCAAAATATACACGCAAAGAATTGACAACTTGAAGATGTATGCTGGTTACCAATCTCCGAAGTTCCAACAATACGACGACAAGGGCAACCCAAAGCAGCATGTGGCTCACTTCGTCAAAACATGTAATGATGCTGGGACTTATGGAGATCATCTCGTAAAGCAGTTTGTCCGATCCTTGAAGGGCAACACGTTCGATTGGTATATTATCTTGGAAGCAAACTCAATGTGATTTAGGGAGCAATTAGAACAAGAGTGTCTCAATTGATTTTACAGCTCTCGGCGGACGGTTAGCATGGTCGAGCTTACAAATACATGTTAGTGGGAGGAAGAACCTATCATCGACTACATCAATCGATGGAGGAATTTGAGCCTCAACTGTAAAGACCGGTTGTCATAAGCTTCGGCTATTGAGATATGCATCTAAGGAATGCATCGGGCCTTTAATACATCCTTTAGGGAATCCAACCGAAGACATTTGAAGAGTTGGCTACCCGGGCTCATGATATGGAGTTAAGCATGGCCGTAAGTGGAGTTGAAGGACCACCCATCCAAGAGCGATATGAAGCCAAGGAAAGGGGCAAATTTTCTTCTAAAGCTCCAAACAAGGAATTAATGGCGATTAACACAATACCTATAAAGTTTAAAGCCAATTCAAATGCAAAGACTAATGAAAAGAAAGACATACCTCAAGAAAAAGAGCAAAGAAAATTCACTCAGGGGAGCCGCAAGCAAAACAATATCCATTCCCGGACTCACGATGTCTCTCGGGATATTTGATGATCCGATCAAGGCATACCTCATCGAATTTCCCAAAATAAAGCGTCTCAAAGAAGTTGGGCGAGTTGATGATCCGGCAATCGCAAGTACCGCGTTTATTAGGCCATCCAATTCATGATTGCTTCGTTTTCAAAGATAAAGTCATGCGCTTAGCTCACCAGGAAAGATATCACTTAAGGAAGATAGTGCAACTAGTAACATTATTACATCACATATGGATCCATTGATGTTGGGATGGAGAATACACTTAATGGTGGCAATGTTGCATGCAACGTGATGAGTGAGCAAACATATTTCACCTAGTGAAGCGACTTTACTTGAGAAAGAGGTTAACATCATTATCGAGGATTGTGTGTTGGCAATGACCTTCACTAATGAGGACTTGCCGCTGGTTCCAAACCCCATAACAGTCATTGTTCGTAACTAGCTATACTCGCGAGCAAAAGGTGAATAGAATTTTGATTGATGGAGGCTCATGATAAATATCTTATCATTGCACACATTGAAAGAGTTAGAAATCCCCATGGATGAACTCGCAAATAGTCGTTTGATGATCCAAGCTTCAACCAAGTGGGGCAAAGGGCTCTCGGATCATAGGATTGAAATTATTGATGGGGAAGATGGCCTCAACTCGCATCAAGCTTCATGTCATAGATGCTAAAACTTCTTACAATATGATTCGGGGCGTCCTTGGCTACATGAAAATGGGGTGGTTCCTTCTACTTGGCATCAATGCTTCTAGTATTGTAGAGATGGTGTGGTAAGAAATGTTCTTGGAAATGATAAACCTTTCACTGAAGCAGAGTCACATTTTGCCGATGCCAAGTACTACTTCGACGATATTAAATCAATTAAGGCCAAAGAAAATCCACCAAAGCAACAAGGTGATAAAGTCAAAGAGAGCAGAGTCAAAAATGCATCTGTAAGTCCCGACAGTAATGGACCTCTGGAGGAATTGGTGTTGCCTTTAACAAAACTTGATGACAAGAAACCATCTCCTCAGCCACTCGAAAAGTTTGTCCGCCCAGCTGAAGGGCCTAAGATTGAACATGAAGAAGGGCCCCGAATTGCAAAATGCTTTGATCCAAAAGCTTACAATTTTCTCATTAAAGCTAGATATAACCCACAAGAGAATACCACCTTGGGTAGGCTCCCTTCTGAAGCTATAAATACTCAAAATATGTTAAAAAAGTGGACATGTGGTTCAAAATACTCGGACAAGTCTTGGGTTTGTGGCACCAACTCCCATTCGTATCCCCATCAGAAGAGCTAACATCAATTATGTGTCTGAGGGAGAACTTTCATCAACGGAGGATGCCTTTGACGAAAATTGAAGGAAAATGTGACGAATATTAGTCGTTGATAGACTTGGCCCCATTTAAAAATCGAAGAGCAAAGGAACCATCCATCAAAGATTGGGCATCTCTATATCATCAAAGCATTGGAAAAGATCTAGAAATTCACGGGCCACTCAAAATCTTCGAAGTCTAGTTCCATCTCGTATGAGGAGACAAACTACTTTGCTCATATCTTGTGAAAAATTTCTAAAAGCCAAATTCCAAACTGTCATTTTCACACAACCTCAAGACGATGAAGATGATAAAGAAAGTGTGGCATCGACATATCATATCACCTTGAGCGAAGAAGGGGAAGAAGAAGATGCCAAAGATGCTCCTCCCAAACTTGAAGATGGGATCAAAACCACAATCGACGAGCTAAAAGAAATTAATTTGGGCAACATTGATGATCCACGACCAATCTACATCAGTGCATTGTTAACAATTGATGACGAAAAATCATATGTTGAACTCCTTCAGGAGTACAAGGATGTATTCGCTTGGTCTTACAAAGAGATGCCTGGATTAGATCCAAAAGTAGCAACACATCACTTGTCTATTAAGAAAGGCAATTAAGCAAGCCCAACGACGATTTCGGCCCCCGACTTGGTTCCATTAATTGAGGCTAAAGTAAACAAACTCATCGAAGCTGGGTTCATTCGAGAAGTCAAGTACCCTACATGGATTTCGAGCATTGTCCTGTGCGGAAGAAGAATGGTGACTTTAGAGATTTGAATGGTGCGTGCCTCAAAGACGATTTAAGTGCTCATACATGAAGTTAAAAAAACCTTAATCAAAAGGACGCAAGCTCTTCAATTCTTCCTGGCGCCCTCCGACGCGCCATTGAAAGCTTCAAATTTTCTAGCACCTCATCATTCAAAAGCGAAGTATTCTAAATAGCGGTAATCTCTTCTTTAATCTGTTGAACTTCAGTATGAGCAATGTGAAAAAGTTCTTCCTGTCGCTTTAATGAGGCGGTCAAATTCTTCTTTCGTTTCCTCAAATTGTCAAGCTCTCTGTTAATGGATTCTAACTCTTCCTTAGTGGATGAAATCGGGGTAGACTCTTTAGCTTCTTTAGTATTGGCAACATGAAAACGATCTTTGACTTTGCTCGAGTTATCGTGCAAGAAGTACTTGAGCACAATCATCACTTCATCTTTAATAGAAGAAAGAGGATCAATTGGAATGTTGGATATCTTCTCACAGAGATCGCTCCATAACTTTTGAATGTATTCTTTTGGTGGTTATGAATATATTTCTCACCTTGAAATTCCAAAAAACCGCACAAGGAAGCGTCTTGGCCTCTATGGAGTTAGATGTAACTTTTTGAGGATTCACGGTTGACAAGTTGGATCTCATGATCGACCTCTGACTATCACGTGATTCATGCTCGCCCTCAATATTATGGAGTAGTTGTTTCTCCGGCTGAAATATCACACCATTAAATTAGAAAAAAGGATTACCAATCAAAACGAAATGACAGAAAGTCAAAAAAAAAAAGAAAAAAAAGGTTATCGTCCTCTTCAACAAAATTCTCTGTAAGTGGTTGATTACTCGCAACACCATTGGCCTCTTACTGCTCTAAAGACTTGGGAGTCTTTTTAAGTCTGTTCCAATGACGATCCGTATTGCCACTACTGCTTTGTTCGAAAGAAGGAATAGCTACTTTTCTCTTATTTGATTCGCAAGCTTCAACGTCTAAGGCATCGCACCTCTGAGGAGAAGAAACAACATGCACAAGTGGAGAGTTTCTAATATTCTCAACAAGTGGACCATGTCTATGCCTTTTGCCCTTGGACAAAATTTTCTTTGGCTTCGGGTTAATCAAGCGCTCTATGTTTTCTTCAAAGTAGTTTCCAAGAACTCGGGCCCACCATTGTTTGTATTTCTCTGAAGAAAACATCTTTGCACTTGGGGGCATACAAGGAAGCCAAGCTTTAGAAAAAGTCTTAGATGATGTGCACACACGCTAATGGTAATCCCTTCTTCTAATGAAGCTCCACGCACATCCTCTTTGAGAACTCCCGGCACCATTTGATGAAATCCAAACTAGCGACTGAATCTGTGGGGACTGTAAGGCTCAATCACAAAACCCCACCTTGTCGCAAGGAAAGATAACTCAAATGAATGGCGATGAAATAGTCTTGCTCAAATCTTTGTGCATTGACATTGTCAACATAATTAAATCCTTTCTCTTCGTGATCATAGTACAAGTCCAAGAAATCCAATCTCCTTTGTGGATTCTTCTCACGAGCATCTTTGGGTTCTTAGTATTTTGCGTGTCCCTCGCCCAAAAAGATAGTCATCTTGGGGCCATTTGTCCCTTGCCTTGGTTATGAGTTTTGAAATAATGAGCCAACCAACCATCGACAAAGTGGACGGAAATGTTGAATACACCTGAGATGGCTTCGAAGAATTTGCAATCTTGTTCAGATCTCTGAAGATAATCGCTAAAACAGGAACAACAAGGTCCACCGTTTGCCCACATGCCATGAGACTCGCCATCTTGAAAGTCACAGGGCGTATTGAGTTGAGATCATCGTTTGGAAGAACAAATAAGCATAGCCAACAAGCCATGTACGCCGCCAAGTACGTTTCCTCCATCGAGCTCTCCTTAACACCGAGCTTGGAAAATAAAACCTTCTCAGTAGGGGACCATTCACCATGGATGCCGATGTCACCAAGTGGATTATGAGTCGACTCGGGATGTTCAATTTGCTTCTCTTTATGTGGGACCTTATTCTCTTTGTGCACGGGAGGTGGATTATACTTCGTAGCCTTCTTGAACCAAAAGTTGAGCTACCATCGATGGAAACTTGCGAACACCGATCCCCATAAGCGCTCCTTGAAGTAGGTGATAAGCATGAAGTAAGCGGTTGCATGAACATGGGAAGAATCTAAGTCCCACTTCGTCAACGCCCAGTAAGCTCCTTGGCACTCCGAATAACTTTGTCATACAAAAACCCAGTCATAGGAAAGCCATCTAGAGTATGCAAATCCCACAATGATATAGATAATTCGCCATGAGAAGTGAGCAATGTGTTGGTAGATGGACACGACGTCTCGCAAAATGCCTTGACGATATTGGAATTGGAATCATATGTGATCGGGAAGCATACACCGAGTCGTATGTATGGGCGTGTGAAGTTTGTTCTTGCATCGATCGAGGGCGTCTTGGTCAACTCCCAATAGCCTTTGACATAGTGGCGTAATCGGATTGGATCTCCCCATTTGGCTTTACTTTCGATGATACGATACCCCAAAGTTGGTAGTGAAATTGCTCATCAGTCGTTGGTGATGGGTTGCTTCTAGAGCCCACATCTTGGATTTGGAGTCTTTGACTAGTAGAATCTCACAAGACAATTCCCTTAGGTGAAGTCGATTCGTCAATTTTGGCGAAACAGAGAATAATTTCTATCCTGGTATTTGATCAATTACATGGTGGGAAAAATTGCACAAGTAGATTTATTATGCATATTATATGGGGCTCACCGGTCTTCAAACAAAGATGGTAGAAAGATGAAACTCTATAAACACTCCAGGTACGAGAAGATGCGTCGAGCATCATTAGAATGGTGTTGCAATTTTTTTCCTCGTTTGCAATGTAAAGAAATACGAGATATAGCTTCCTTTTATAGATACAAAGGAGTACCATCTATTGTTGGAATTTGAGAAATCCATATCCTACTGGGAAGAAGACTTATTCGATTAAGAAATATACTTTAGTTTGGGGAACGAATCTGATTGAGAGTCCATGCTAGTAAGGAGTTTGATGAAAAAGGGATTTCTAGTTATGTAGAACATATTGATGTCTTGGAGAAGAGTTCAAGCATCTAATTTTATATGGATAAATGGGCCATGAAGTGTAAAGTTCAGTTTGGGCTTCTTCATGATTTTTTTTTTGTCTCTCAAGTCAGCCATGCATTTTGTTGGATGTATGGGCTTCAAAAGTTATGCACGTGGGCCGGACTTGGAAAGAAAAAAAGGGTACGGGCTGCATTTTTTATTTATAAAAAGTGCTTAGTTTCTACAAATCCATTTATATTGAGGTCGATACTTATTCACTCCAAGATACATTGTAAGTGGACAAGTCTCGAGGGGACATTTGTAGATAAATTAAATTTGCATTAATTAAATGGTGACACATGTGAAATTCTATATTAAATATCAATTTTTATTTTCTATTTATATTTGGGAATTTAATTAAATTCTATTCCTAATTTAAATAGTTAATTAATTGATATTTTAATTTATATTTTATTGGCCAATTAAAGATTGCCAAATGTCAAATTATTCTAAATCAAGATTTATCTTGATAAATTATTATTTCTTTTGATAGTTATCACAATTTGTGATTAAAGAGATAATATTAAATCTTGAAGGACCAATCAAATTAGAGTCTTCACCATATGAGTCATCCAAGAACCCCTCTCCTACAAGTATAAATAGGGGTCATTCTCAACGAATTAAATCATAATTTGAAGAGAAAAAATACAAGCAAGAAGGCGGTGGAGGAAATTCTCTTAAGTCAGGAAGACCAAATTCAAGGAGATCAACGGTGTTCAAAGCGAAATCCAAGGCGTTCATCACGAGTCCACTCAAATCATGGTGTTTGATTCGGGAATAAGCTTTCAAGCGCTCGAGTTAATGTTATTGAAGTCAAATCCATCTTGGAGGAAGATCGAAGAAACAAATATATTGAATAATCCACGTTTGATTCGAGATTAAGCTTTCAAGCCCTCGATTAACGTTATTGAATTTCAAGTTCAAGTTTGGAGAAGATCAAACTGAAGAGTTCAACTCCAAATTCTCAAATTTCGGATATTTTATTCTTGAAGAAAAGAATCAGAGGAGAAATAGAGATTGTAACTTGTATTTTTTAATTTGATTCATATAAATTTAGTTTGTACGTTTTTTCTTGTTTGTTAAATTGCAGACAATAAAAATTTATGTTATAGTGATCTTCTGCATGCTGTCCTTTCCATGAATATAATTCAATTAAATAATCTTAATTATTATTTTAATATAGTTGGACACTGTTTTTTTTTAAACAAGGACATTGTATTTTTATTAATTAATATGAAACAATCAAGATACAAAATCCTGAAGCCAGATGGAAAAATGTCAAAATAAACTCCCACGTTTCAAACAAAGGAAAATAGAGAGGCAAATAAAGAGCAAAATTAAGCGATACGATGGATCATAAAGTATCGATTAAAACTCGATGGTCGTGATTCTTGGTTAGATTAGATTGATGGCTTGCACTTCTAAACAAGGTCCAAATGTTTCACACCAAACTCATTTCTCGATATGCGAGATCTACCAAACTCGATGAAGAACTCCGATTGAGGCTCGAAAGAACAAATATGATCTAAAAAATGAAGGAAAAAAACAAACAAAAAAAGCAAACCAACTCCCACAGAGGGGAGAAACCTACTCCCACATGGGGAGAAACTACTTCCACCAAGAGGACAAATTGAAAAAACATAGGATATGGAAGAAGACAAGAACATTAATAACAAAAGAAATTGTTTTCCCCACCTCCCATTATAGGAGGAAGAGGAGAATATGTTATTTTCACGGAGAAAGAAGAGGAGGTAGGGGCCGACTAGGGTTAAGAGAAGAAAACGGCTATGGAAAAATGTACTTTTGATAGGTGGACATTGTTTTGCTAATGCAAAATGCACCCAAGATCAATAACTGGATTCATAAATGACACACGATAAATGAAAGAAAAAAAAACATTTAGTATATATTTTGCAGGATGTCTTGTTTATATGTATCCTTTACGAGGAATAAAATATTAATTTAACATTTTCATAGTTTGAGACTTCCCACTTAATTTTGTAATGACTCTTGTCATAGTCAACAAAGTTGAAACTTCCAGGAATTATATTGTACTAATTTTGAGTAGTTTAATAATTCTCAAAATAGTGATACCGATTCATCATAATTGTAGCAACTTGTACATGTACGAGTTAATCATACACATCAACACCTGTTCTAGTAGTGATTCTCAACTTGTATAGGCCTCCATCTATTCGTCAACTCTCCTTATTGTTTTATCTGTCAAAATTCTCCCTATAAATTACGTTGTCTCCATCAATTCTCTCACATGTTCCCCATTTGTTAATGCTTTGGGTTGCAATGAATATCTTCTTGCATAGAAATCCGATGAGAATGAAAACATGGGAGATTTTCCGAATGAGCGGATGCCAGAGAACTTTTTCAAGCTTCCATTTTTGCTACCAAGTCAGTCTTGTGGATGTGCATAATCTTGTTTACAAACACTCTAGCAGTAACAATTAATGTGCACGTGCGTTGCGCGTGAATTATATAATTTTATTAATTTATATAAAATAAATATTAATATAAATTTACAAAAGAAATTGTGTGTGTTGCATGTAATATATATAACTTAGTATAAAAAATTTGTATTGCACATGATTCATATAATTTTACAAAAATGCACGTACTTTGAACGTGATTAAATAAAACACGTGCATTGCAAAGAATGTGTTTTACTAGATGACACATTTACCTTCTTGGGTCTCCATGGACCAATGTTAACATCTGTAATGCTGGCAATTGGCATATTACACGTTAATATGTTGTACATAACTACCACATGTTTAATGTAGTGCTGATTGTCTTGTCTTAACGTTGTATCTTTCTCAATGGAAGTGTTTGCAATATAATTAGCTGCAATGTGGTTTGCTGATTGTGTTTACAAGGCCTTTGAGGACGAGAACAATGATTTGATACTTCACTTTATTGGTTATATGTTATCCTCAAGTTAAGCAATGATCAACTAAGAAATCTGGAATTTTATTTTTGCCAAATTATAAAACTGAATCAAATAAAAAATTACAAAGCCAGGCACATTTGCCCAAATAACCACCTGAAGCTAAGCTAAACAAGAGGAAAAAGGATTCCCAACAAATAAGTCTAAGGTTGCTTCGGATTTGAGAGAATGATTTGAAGCTTCAAATTTCAAATAAGTCTAATACTAAGATTTTTGAATAAGTTATATTACGTAAAAGAATTCTTGGAATGTAACGTAAAATGTTTGAAACTCATGATATTTGCAAGGAATTTATTATTATGGATTTGAAATCTATTGCCTCCAAATCTTTCAATCCAAGTAAAATGTGATGCAGTGAACTGGAATAATTTGCACATATCTCAAAATTCTAAGCTCACATTTTTGAACACATATAGATCATGTGAATATCCTCTTTCTACTCTTTCTCTCCTCCCACTCTCTAAAAACCCAAACCCTAAAACTTTAAACCCCTCCCCTCCCTCCCGGCCAGCCCCCTTCCCCTCCCCTCCCCTCCCTTCTCTCTCCTCCTCCTCCTCCCCTTATCCCCTCCTCCCCAACCATGTTTCACATGGAGGCCAATGAAGGCACATCTTTTGTGTTATCCGGGGAGGTGATCGGATTCTCCGATCGAGAGTGGAGGCAAGTCGGAGATCGGAGCTACAAAGAGGAGAGTTGGAGCCGGGTAGATGATGGGTTGCGGTTGAAGATCGGGTGAGGGAGAGGCATTTTTCATTTCTTTTTTTCGATTTTTCTGTTTTTTTTTTTTTTTTTTTGTTTGAGTCTTTATTTTTACCGGTTGATTTGCGAAACTCGTAGGCGGTCGATTATTTCGTCTTGCGGTGCGTGAAGTAGCTCGTGCCCTGATTTGTTCGAGTTGGGTAGTCTCCCTTGAGGAGTGCCTTAGTCCTCCTTTCGGAGGTGGTTTAGTTTTCTTTTGCTTTGTGTTTTTTTTAGTTGTTTCTTGTTTTGCTCCCTCGATTTACGGTGGTTTTACCTCTCGTCATGAGTTCTCCCTTTGACATGTATCAATATATGTATGTTCAAGGTGGCCATTTTGCCGGATTGGCGTGTAAATTTTGTTTTGTTAATGTATAAAAGTTCTATCGTTTCGGAAAAAAAAAATAGATCATGTGAATAATCAATCCGAATCTATTTATAAACAAAGCTTGAATTTTGGTACAAATCTAGAACGTGTGAATAATAATAATTTAAAGCGAAATTAGTGACAAACAGGAAAAAAGAACAAAGAGATTTTGTTTTTAAAATATGCAGAAACTCTGGACTATTCATCTTCACAAAAAACTACAAGAATCAGAAAGTGGCAAAAGTGTCAAGAAATTAGTCCCCTTCCAAAACCTAAATCAGTGTACACTTTCTAGCTGCAAAGTATAAAAGAATAAAAACAAAATCCCAAAGAATAGGATTTAAAAATGAAGAGCAGCAAACAACTGATTATAATCTTAACCCCACTAAATATAGCAGCTACATGTGAGTTTTCACGCAATTGTCACATTTTTCTTCATAATTCTTTGTCAAGACACAATATTCTTCGAATCCTTTTCATTTTCACAAATGCATTATGCACATACATACAATGACAGCAGATTCTAACCCAATATCAATGTGCTAAAAATGGCCTTTGAGCAAGCATACCAGAATGTGACTGATGAAACACACTTAGATGGTAAATGGCCTGTGGTATCAATTCTCTCAGTTTGTGATGCTGAGCAATAATCGCACGCTCCACCCCCTCAAACGCATTCAGTACTCCTGCGCGTTCCAAATCATCGCTCTTTCCAGCATGAATCGCAAGGTAACAGACGAGAATCAGTCCATGCAACTGTGCCCTCTCGTTTCCTCTCAACAGTCTCATAATAGGTGGAACACCTCTAAACTCGATAATACTCTTGAGTGTTCCACGCAAAGAAAATTATCAGGACACGCAAATTTTCCGAGTGAAATTGCTGCTTCTATTGCAACATCCTGATTCCTATGACTAAGCTGTTCGACTAACGGACCAATAACCCTTGTCTCCCTCGCAGGAAATGTTCTAGCCAACGAACCTATTGCTCTTACAGCCGCAACGGACAACCTCGGATTATCAGAATCTTTAATCACCCTAAGCAGCTGATCCACGACCGCTTTAGCCGGAGAATTTGTCTTGAAAATGGCCCGTCTGAGGTCGGCATTAGATTCGCCGCAGCGGTTATTTCCGTTATCGTCATCAAACAGTTATATTGCAATTCTCCTTCTTCTGTTTCCACAAGCTTAGCTAAACAAAGCAAACCCTTAGTATCTGTGATTCTCTTACTATTCGGCACACTTTCTTTAGCCAACATCCATAATGCTTCGGCACAACTAATTTTCAGCCCGATTTTCACTTCAGGCTTCTCATTTTCCCTATCTTTCCTATTAGTCCCTCCTTTACTACTTCCCTCTGAGTAATGGAACGACGAAGATGATGATACAAGTCTTGTGTTATACAAATTCTTCATTTCCATTTCCTTATGAACAATGGAGTGGATACTTTGTTTACCAAACTTGAGCTTAGGATCATCCATCGACAAATCGAACGACAACAGCGTGACAAGTGGCCGAATCACATTCTCCCTCGCGAAATCCTCTCGCTATAGGGCAATGCTCTGCCATTTTAGCTACAAGATTTGCTACACTTATTTGTACCTTCATTGGCGAATCACCTAAAACGTGTACGATAATCGGAACCCCTAAAGCATCGATAATGGCTCGAACCCTTTCGACATTGTTAGCTAAATTATAAAGCGCACAAGCAGCTGCAATTCGGCCGTCTAACGAAGAACCATCCTTTAACATTTTTAACAAAGGCAAAATACCGCCTTCTTCAACTATAATCTGTTTGTTCCTATCATTATCCTTAGCTAACGAAGATAACTGATTTGCGGCCTCGATTTTGTCTTGCAATTGACCCATATGTAATGAAGCGATAAAAGACCAAACCCAAGAGATTATAGGATCAGTACTAGCAATTGGGGGCAAAGTGAGAACAATACCTCCGGCGGCGCCGCCGGCCTCGAAAATGCTTAAAACCCATTCCATGTCCGCGACGGAGGATTTTAGGAGGTTGAGCAGCTTTCGGAAATCGGCGGCGGAGACTATGGTGACGACGCGGCTGAAGATGCTACGCCGCCTGCATTTTCTGACGACGGTTACGGATTTCTCGAGATTCTTCGAAACCTCGGCGGCGACGCGGCGGAGGGGGCGGTCGTAGAAGGTGGCGCCGGGGGATGACGTGGCGAGGCGGGCGGCGGAGCGGAGCATTTGGCAGAGGCTTTCGACTTTCTCCCCGACCTCGGAGCACCCGAATTTGAAGATTTCTGCTTCCTTAACTGCTTGATTAATTTGGTCGGATAACAGGATCGGAAAAGATAAAACATCTTCGATTCGTTTCTCTTGTTGCTCGATTGCTGCCTGCTTTTGGGGGTGTTGCTTTTGGTGAATTGCTGGTAGTGCTGTAGACGATGATGTGGGTTTTGTCGCCATCGCCGGCAGCGAATTAGAGAAACTGTGAAGAGATTTTGTTTTCACGGAAGTTTTGTGAGGTTTGGACGAGTCATTTTTCTCGCGCGCTGAGGTGTTTTTGATTGGCCTGAGAATGTGGGTTTTGGGGATAAGGAAAGTAGGTTTAGTTGCATTCTTCTTGTGTTAATCGCATGTTTTGTGCATCAGTAGTCAGTACGAGCAGCTGTACTTATTTTTTTAATAGTTATTTTATATTGGAATATTATTAATATATAATAACTTAATATTTTAGTCTATATATTTGGTGAATATTAATTGTATTGTAATAAGATATATATAAATATACATGAAATATTAATTGTAATAGAGGATCGAAGTGTAGTATTGAGGTCACTTATTTTATAAAAAGAAAATTTATTCATTTAATTTATTTTATAAAAAGAATTTTTGTTGTTCTTTGCATATTTTTAATTATCAGTAAAATACTTATAGAAATGGATAAATTAATTGATTCACGTATACAAATTAAAGATTGGTACTAGTTTCCGATTACAATAATAACTAATCAAAGTGAAGTTACCAATTTGACGTGGTTGCCACTTGACGTGCATTTAAAACAAATAACTGGACTCCTACTAAAAGGTTTAAACGAGTCTTCATTGTACAGGTGTTTTTCTTAAATAGATTTTATATTATCTGGATGATGTATTAGCTGTTGATTGGCACCAAATTAAAAGCATGAATTGTTGGAGTTCATGACGGAGTTTACAAATAATCTGTTCAACAATAGTTGACTACAATTACTACCACCACAAAGAAAAAAGGACAATGATTTGAGATATCAAGAAATATTGCTTATGATTTAAGTAAATTATCCTTTTGATTCGTGTTTGAGTCCTTGAGATTTGAAAGGTACTAGGATTTGAGTTCAACGAACCTACAAATTGAATACATGCTAACTTAGTTGGGTTGTCCCAACTAAAATTATTGAATAATTAGGTCTTAAATTCGTTTCGACTTGATATTTTGGGTCGAAAACCCATTGTAGGATCTCAGGCGCTACCATTCGCCTAAAAACAATTGGTGTTAAGAGAAATTCACGCACAAGACCTCTCACCACCTACTGTGGTGAGTGACTCTCGAATGCAATTAACAATCACCCTCAACAATTTGTTCCCATAGGGAATTGAACCCGTGACTTTTGCTCTGATATCAGTTGTAGGATCTCAGGCACTACCAATTCACATAAAACCAATTGATGTTAGGAAGACGAATACCCTTATATTTATATTGTATATTTGTATTCATGCGCACACACCACGATATTGGACTATGACTTAGTCCCATTGGACTTCTCGTCACCTATCGCGACTCGCCCCATCCGAGCTGCGCCACAAACAATCTGTTGCAAACGTCTAGTGCCCAAAGATGGCAAAGACTCGCAAGTGAAGAAGTTGTCCTTTTCTAACAAGTCATTTCATCTTAAGGGATAAATGGCCAATATACATACCGATTCACATTCATCCTAGCTAATAGTATTCGTTTGGGACAATTGTCATTTATCCAAATAAGAGGATGCGCAAAATTTGTGGTGACTCAACACAACTTTTCAAGCCCCAAGTTTTTGATCTAAATGATACAACAAGCCAAAATGCAACAATATTTGTTGTTTTCACTGACATATAAACAAACATAAAATGACAGATTTCAATGGAACACCACAACAAATCCCATTCAAACAAACGTACCTCTTTTACTAAGAAGTAAGAACATGCAAGTCCCTTTCTTGTAGTCCCCATTCAAGATGACATTTTGTTAGTATTCACGAAAATTATAGAACTTGATTTTAATTTCCACATATTGTGAAAGTTCTAGAAATTAGAAAGAAGTGGGTTGATATTGTCACGCCCTAAAACGAGAGGCGCGACACATTAAGTGTTCAAACATATGTCGGATTGGCAACCCCGGCTCAATTATCCAAATCACATGAAACCAATAATAATTCTCAACTATCATAGAAATCATAAAACGTCAACATCGTAGAATACAGTCACAACAGAAAGATAATATACAAGTCAAGTACAATATTGAAGCTTAAGGGGTCCAAAGCAATAATATTACAAATTGGAATTGTTTAAAACAAAACATAGTCTATTACAAGTCAAATCACAGGGCCTAAACCGGTTGAACTATGGTACGGAATTAGTCGTCGCGCATGATATCCTAGGCATCGTCGATTAGGTACGGAGGCGCGATATCTAGTCGCTAAAAAGACGGGTGAGACAAAAATTATCGGTGGATTAATGCATGGGTGCGAGTGAGGATTACGATTATGAAAGGATGCATGAGTCGTGAATGCAAGCATGCTCTTGCATTTAATCCAAAAACACAAGAATCCACAAAAGAGTGCTTGTGTGTGCATTGTAGGGGCGGCACTCATAGTTTCGGAGAGAAAATAACTCTTGTATTTTCACACCGCACGACCCTCTCATTCCACTCTCTCATTAGACACATTTACTCATCCAAAACCAAAACACAAGAGCTTCTCCATTTCTAGTAATGGCCGAAAAGTTTTGAGGCTAAGGTAAGAAAATTGTCTTTCAATTTTTGACTTCTATTCTTCTCAAACTCCGGCCTTATTTTTCATCTTAACTAAATGATAAGGTCTTTTTTATGCATGTTTTATGTGTATATTTGAGTAGAATTTGAGTTATTTTATTGTTAGTTTTGTAAATTTTTGATTGTACATAGTTCATATTACTCCGAGTGCTTTTATTGATGTAGATTGACCATTCGGGGCTAATTTTGGTTAATTTCGGATCATGAATTCATGTCAAAACATACCGGGGGGGTTTAAGGATGCAAAAACGCTCGAAATCCCAAGTTAAATGCGTCATTTCGGGGCCTTTTTGGTCCAACACGGGCAGGGGGTGTTAGGCAACACGGCCGTGTTCCACCGGGAGCGAAAAACTCGAAAATTTTGCACAAACCAAACAAAGATGGCCTGGCCGTCTTTGGCGCGACATACGGCCGTGTCCCGGCACTTTTCTGCAACTTTTCCATGCGGAAATTATGAAAAACTCACCAACCAAGCTTTTTGACCACTTTTGTACACCTTTAATACCCTATTTTGCTGCAACATGTCCCCATATTCCCTCAATTATCATATGAATACAAGAATTCACCAACCCAACAATGAATTGGAGCATTTGTTTAACAAAGGATGACATTATTAATGTGTTCTTGCACAAAAATGATGTCTATAAAAGCCAAGAGTTGGGGGAATCATTCATTTTGTATATTCATTGATTCATTCTCTAAAGTTACAAAGCAAAAATACATTGAGAAAATTAAAGAGAGGTAGAGAGTTGGAAGTTGAAGAGCATTAGAGGAGAAGGCTTGGAGGTCAACATCATCAACCAAGGAGGAAGTCTTGTATTGGTCTTGAATAAGAGCTAAGTACACCATGTTCATTTCATTCAAATCTTCTTGTGTAGTATACTCTTTTATCAAAGCCATGCATAACTAACTTTCTAGTGTTTGAATGTAATGAACTCTAGAATGAATTTGTGATTAAGGCTTGTATGTTTTTAATAAAATCTTCATGTTTTGTGTGATTCACTTATATTATGCTTTATTCATTCGAATTGATATATGCGCAATATTGATTTGAAGTTTATTTTTCATCGGAAATCGAGAGATTCATGGTGAAATAGAACATATATAAGTGAACGAGTTGCATGCAATCCTAGATATAAGACGACATAAATCTTCCGGATTAGGGTCAAACCTAATATGAGAATTCATAAATCGTTATAATGCAATCTTGGGGGTTTTAACTAGAAAGAGATTTCGTTAATCAACTTGAGGTTAGGAGTTATTCGCTCGATAGAGGTTTAACTTAAATCGAATTTCTACGGTCCATGAAACATGAGATTTTATTAAAAGAGGATGATTTTTGCTAAAGGATTTTTGGTTATATCTTTATCTTGTTAAATCACAAAAACATTCTCAGAGTACCCGAGCCTCTCACTACTCACTAGGCCAATATAATTTATGTATTACATGTTGGTTATGTGCTATTTGCATAATGTGATTATTTTAAACGATATGTCTAGTTTTATAATTTTGAAACTCACTTATAGTGATTCGCCGTTGGATTACTAATTTAAGTAGTTAAAAAAAATAGTATTCAGTTACCGGACTATTAGATGCTAGCTATTAAATTACACGTGGTAGCTATTCAAAGAGTTACACGATTATACGTGGTAAATTAGGAGTAAAAGGTGGCGACAATGTGTGTATCGGGATACTTAAAATGCGAACTTCGGAGATTAATAGTTTTGTTAAAATAATAATAACACTAATAATAAAAGATGTAATAGTATTCTAAGCAAGTCAGGTAAAACATAATGTTAATTATTAAGTGTATTATAATTATATGACATATATATACATAGGTACACGTGCATGAGAGTAGATATCAAGTAAGGTTTGCTTAGCCTGGAAATAAGAAGTTACTGGATAGATACTTTTACATTATATTCCTTTTAACCCCAATTAGACTAAAAATATTTTGTTTTGATAAATATGGATATCATACTTTTATTTCCCCACAACCGCCATAATAACTTGAGATAACAATTGACATATATATGTGGCTTTTACTAACACGACCCTATACGCGACTAGATGACGAAAGAGAATTAAGAGAAGTAAAGTAGCAAGAGTGAAATTGCAGTCAAACGAGAAGAGATTTGGTAAGTCTCCAACATATTATTTTCTTTGCCTTAATCATGGAAATTGAACTAACTATAGTTTGAGTTCAGGTTTTTAAGTAGGATAAATTATATACCTTATTTAGTTAGAAGTATTTTGATGATAGAATTAATTACCAGAAACCTCGTTGACTGAATTAGAAATTTAAAATATATATTAAGATTGGAATTAGGAGAATTTGTTTAATAAATTCAGTGAAGCCAGTAGAGTTAAAAATCATGGTGTGGAGTGTTGTTGTTAAGCTTAAACTTGATTTTTCATTGGAGTACAACCGTTGAATTTCTTGTACAAATGATATTGGAAATTTTAAGGTCTGTGACTTTAATTAGGAATTTAATTTGTTTAGTAAGGTGAGGAAATTTGAATGAAACGTCCTAATCTTGATTCAATGAGTAGATTTTCATGACCATAAATTACGAAAAGTAACTGGAACTAAGTTAATGAATTAATTCCAGAAGGGGCTTTAGGTGTATTTTAGTCAATCTAGTGAACTAATACCTAGTTAGATTTAATATTCAATTAGGTTTAATAAACTTTTTGTTTTAGTTAGAATTTGATGCCTTGTGTTGTTACAGATCATTCGTACCTGAAATTGGAAAGTAACAACTAAGGGACTTGTAACTAAAACACAGGTTGTCTAAGGTAAGTAAAAATCCATCTCGCAATCGTAATGCATGAACATAGTATTGTTTGAATTGATTGCATTATATGTGACTGTATGTCTTGTGGAATATACGTGGATATTACATGTTGCATAATCGGCTTGTATGATGTTGCAATATGGTGCTTGGTGAACCATTGAACATGCCATTCACAAGATTTGCATGTGCATGCATATTAAAGAGGATGTTCGCATGCACGAAAATATTTTCCGGAAGAAAATAGATGTTTCTTGACCAACGCTAGGGACCGAGGCATGCATCTTTGGGCATGCTTATGATATATATATATTTAGGTATAGCAAGTGGGATACTTCTGGTGAACACAAAGCTAGATAGGAGATGGGCTCTTGGTGGTCACGGAGGATGGTCCATTTGTGAGTACCTATGTATGGCATCATGGGGTGGGATACTTCTTGGTGGACACAAGGGACGCAAGTAGGGGACCCTTGGCTGGCAGCGGGAGGATGGTCCACACGTAGATCCATACCGATATTATTGGCCATTTGATTATTCTTTGTGTGCGAGCTTTTTCCGGTGCATAGTAGTTGGGTGGGGCCCAAATGAAAGAAAATGATTTGTAATAAAGTATTTTGATTCATGGATTTGACATGCTAGCATTACTCGTTGGAAAAGCATCATTATTCTTTGGACATGCATGATTTTTACTTGCCGAGCTTTAGCTCATGTAGTTCATGCATTGCGGTGAGCATAGAATGCTTGAGCTTTTGGCTTATCGACATCTTGAGTTCCTTCAGGTTTTGAGGATCATGGATATGGATGACGACTGTTGGGCTATGTTAATGGGTCACTTTCTCTTTTTTGGTCCTCAGATTATATTTTGGTTTAGGGTTGTACCTCTTTTGAAAACTCTTATGTAAATATGCACATGTACATAGTCAAGGGTGATGTGGTTATGTGTTTGGTCGATGGATGTCTGTTGTGTTTAATAATAGGGTTTGTTACCTCTTTGCTTGTGGATATGGGTTGTCATTTTCTTACAAGTAAAGTGATCTTGCTTGTTTGTTGTTAAAATGTCACAGAAAGAAAAAAAAATGTACAGTGTATAAGGTTTACACTATCAAATTTCACTTTTCATATTGCTTAGTAATGTAGTAGTAGGGGTGGGCGTCACAGAGTGGTATCGAGCCCACTACGAGTTTCTCAGAGACTATCCATGTGCATGAACTCAAAACTTGTGGAGTACATCAATGCCAGAAGTTTTACTTTATTGTCGATGCATTTTACGTTTCATGAAATTATATTGGCCATGTGTTATTAGGTTATCCTAAGACAAAGTGTTTGATCATGGTGAGAACTAGAGGTGAGAGTAGTGGTGGGGATAGAAACCAAGGAGGGGAGACCCTATATTAATCGGTGATCGAGATAATGTCATAAATCGACTCACGTGAGCTCATCCATCGACAATCAACAAATTCAAAGAACTCATCCATCGAGAGATATAGCCGGAGAACAAAGAGCGAGAAATGAATCAACCACACCAAAGGGCGGATCAAATCGAGATAGTGGGGGAAAGATTCCAAAGCTAAATCCACCAACCTTTGAAGATGCAAAGAGATCCTACAAACGCAGAAGACCGGCTAAGGACTTTAGATAACATGTTTCAATACAAGAGGGCCCCGAGAAGAAGAAAAAGTAATGTGTGCCTCGTTTATGCTTCGTGGAAGTGCGGGACATTGGGATACGATAAGGAGCATAGAAGATGTCACAACAATGACCTGGGAAAGATTCAAAGAACTATTCGAAACAAGTACTTCACGGCTCTGTTCGTATAATGAAAATGAACGAATTCATACAACTACGCCGGAACTATGACGGTCGGGGACTATATTCGCAAATTTGAAGAATTGTCCAGGTTTGCCACTCATATGGTTAGCACCGACGCGCACTAAAAGTAGAAAGATTCCTTGAAGGCCGAGACCGTAACTATATAGAGATGTCGGCATGGCGGAATTCAAGGAGTAACGTATTCACAAAGTTGCTTTGAGAGAGCACTGGTGGCGTAACGTTTCATTAAGGATTTTCCGTGCTCGGAAGCTAGACATCAATTCAAACAAGGACAAGGACAGAGATGGGTTGGAAACCCAAAGAAGAGAGTTTTCCAAGTTCAAGCGGAACACGACCTAACTTTCAACCACACCAAGGACAACAACAATGGGAACAAAATAAGCGTCAAAGAGTGATCGGGGCAAGGCACCTAAAGACTACCTTTTTGCCCTAGGTGCAAGACTCAACATACTTGGAAGCCGCATGGTAGATAAATGAAGATGTTTTACGTGTGGGATGCCAGGACATTTTGCTAATGCGTGCCCAAATAGGTTGAACCCTACAGACAAAAGAATGTGCCAGCCAGAGCATTTACTATCACGAGAGCGGATGCGAGAGGCAAACCCATCAATGGTTACAGGTAAACTTCTTATCTTTGACACCCCAACATTCGTACTATTTGATTCGGGAGCGTCACATTCATTTGCATCCACCGAGTATGTGAGGAGACCGGGTAGGACACCCGATGTAGTCAAGTGGGTTACAATGTAACAATTCCTCGGGAGATTCTAAACAAACTAATCAAATTTTGAAAGCTTGTGCTATTTCAATCGAAAATAGAGAACTTTATCTTTGATCTAATTGTGTTAGCTATGAATGACTACGATATCATTTTGGGTATGGATTGGTTATCAAAGTATGGTGCTACAATCGATTGTCGAAAAAGACAAGAACCTTTCGACCTCAAGGAAGATCCATTCACCTTTGTTGGAATCACGACACGTTTTAGATTTCCAATAATATCGGACTAAAGGCGCAACGTTTGTTGGGCGCCGGCCGTGAAGGATACCTAGTAAGTGTCATGAGCATCGATGAGCAACACCAACCAATCGTTGATGAAGTTCCAATAGTGAGAGAGTATCCCGATGTATTTCCTGGATGATCTTTCGGATTACCACCGACCGCGAGATCGAGTTTGTTATTGACCTGATTCCAGAACGCCTCCAATCTCTAAAGCCCCATATCGCATGGCTCCATTGAACCGAAGAACTAAAGACACAATTGCAGAGTTGCTAGATAAAGGCTTTATCGACCTAGCTTCGCCATGGGTGCGCCGGTCCTATTCGTGCGAAAGAAAGATGGTGCGATGAGATTGTGTATCGACTACCGAAAATTGAACAAAGTCACAATCAAGAATAAATACCCGCTACCTCGAATCGATGATTTGTTCGATCAACTTCAAGGTGCAAAGAAGATTTTCAAGATCGACTTGCGATCCGGTACCATCAATCAAAAATAAAAGAAGATGATATACCCAAGACAAAGATTCAAAGACGAGTATGGACACTATGATTTTTTGGTGATGCCATTTGGGTTAACGAATGCCCTGGCCGCTTTCATGGACCTAATGAATCGGGTATTTAAAGACTTTCTAGATAAATTCGTTATTGTTTTCATCGATGATATCTTGGTCTACTCGAGAACAAAAGAGCAAGTGTCAACACTTGAGAAGTGTACTAGAGGTTCTAAAAGTGAAACAATTATATGCAAAATTTAAGAAATGCGAATTTTGGTTAGATCGAGTAGTATTCTTGGGACATGTTGTGTCCGGAGCAGGAATCTCGGTTGATCCAAGTAAAGTAGAAGCTATCAACAATTGGCCACAACCTACAAATCCTTGAGTAAGACGTAGTTTTCCGGGTTTAGCTGGCGCTATTATCGTCGGTTTGTGGAAGGATTCTCCAAGATTGCTTCGCCTTTAATGCAATTGACCGAAAAAAGTGTCGCATTTAAATGGACAGAGGCAAGCGAACAAAGTTTTCAAGAACTGAAAAAGAGATTGACTTCGGCACCTATTCTATCAATTCCATCGTCAATCGGTGGTTTTGTAGTTTACATGACACGTCGAAGAATGGCCTAGGATGCGTATTGATGCAAAATGGTAAGGTGATTGCGTATGCGTCTAGACAATTGAAGGACTATGAAAAGAACTACCCAACGCATGATTTAGAGCTTGCCGCAAGGGGTATTTGCACTTAAAATATGGAGGCATTACCTATACGGGGAACGATGTGAGATCTATACGATCACAAGAGTTTAAAGTACTTCTTCACGCAAAAAGAACTAAATATGCGACAACGCCGATGGTTGGAATTAGTGAAGGATTATGATTGTGTGATCAACTATCATCCTGGTAAAGCCAATGTTGTAGCGGATCGTTGAGCCGGAAATCAACACAAAAATGTCTGCAATTGCGATTCGCATTCGAAACCGAGTTAATGGATCTCCGTAAAATGAACATTGAGATTGTATCATTAGGATCCATAGAAGCTAAATTAGCAAAGATTAACACTCCGACATACGCTACTTGATCGAATTCAACAGAACAACATGGTGATGGTTACTATGCTAAAGTGAAGAATGATATTGCCTCGGGAGCGCCTTCCGACTTCAAAATATCCGAGGATGGAGTACTTCGATTTAAAGAACGATTATACGTGGCCAACAGAAAAATCTTCGAGAGGATGTTTTAAAGCGTAAGTGCATTCAACACCATATTTTGTACATCCAGGAGCTACTAAAATGTATAGAGATTTGAAGATACATTACTTGGTGGCCAGGCATAAAAAGGGATATTGCGCAATACGTGGAACAATGTTTAACCCGTCAACAAATAAAGCGAACACAAAAGGCCAACAGAACGTTGCAACCTCTACCTATTCCTAATGGAAATAGGAAAGGATCACCATGGATTTTGTGATAGGTTTGCCCAAAAACAAGAAAGGGACACGATGCTATTTGGGTAATCATAGATAGATTAACAAAATCTGCTCATTTCATTCCCATTTGTTCTACTTATTCCATGGATCGATACGCACAACTTTATATACGGAAGTGGTTAGACTTCACGGTGTACCACTATCTATTGTTTTGATAGGGACTCTAGATTCTTATCTAATTTTTGGAGGAGTTTACGAAGGCACTAGGAACAAGATTGTCATTCAAGATCGCTTATCACCTCGGACAGACGGACAATCGGAGCGAACTATACAAACTCTGAAGATATGCTTAGAGCTTGTGTTCTAGATTTTCAAGACAATGGAGTAAATATCTACCTTGATAGAATTCTCGTATAACAACAAATATCAAGCAACAATCGGAATGACTCCCTATGAAGCATTGTATGGTAGAAAATGTAGATCGCCTGGTTCACTCGGGACGAGGTTGGTGAAAGAAAGCTTTTAGGCCCGGACATAGTTCGAGAAATGACAGAGGCGTGACACAAATTCGACAGAGGATGGGAACTGCCAAAGCCGGCGAAAAGCTACTCGTATCAAAGAAGAAGAATATTAAAATTTTCTCGTAGGAGATCGAGTGTTTCTTAAAGTGGCACCGATGAAAGGGGTAATGCGATTTGGAAAGAAGGAAAGCTCGAGTCCTGAGATACATTGGTCCGTTCCGTATTCACGAGAGAATTGGTGATGTAGCTTACAGACTTGACTTACCAAAGTCCAATGTCTCAAATACATGATGTATTCCATGTTTCTATGTTGAGGAAATATGTTGCAAATCCATCTCATATTTTGACAAATGAGCCGATAGAGTTGAAAGCGGATTTGAGCTACGAAGAGATACCTGTGAGGATATTGTTACGAGAAGTAAAGAAACTCGTGAATAAGGAGATCCCTTTAGTTAAAGTACTTTGGAGGAGTCAATCTATAGAGGAAGCTACGTGGGAAAGAGAAGACGAGATGAGAGCTAAATATCCCGACTTATTTCGGTAAGTAAAATTTCGGGACCAAATTTTTATAAGGAGGGGAGGATGTAGTACCCGAGCCTCTCACTACTCACTAGGCCAATATAATTTATGTAGTACATGTTGGTTATGTGCTATTTGCATAATGTGATTATTTTATACGATATGTCTAGTTTTATAATTTTGAAACTCACTTATAGTGATTCATTGTTGGATTACTAATTTAAGTAGTTAAAAAAAATTAGTATTCATTACGGACTATTAGATGCTAGCTATTAAATTACACGTGGTAGCTATTCAAAGAGTTACACGATTATACGTGGTAAATTAGGAGTAAAAGGTGGCGACAATGTGTGTATCGGGATACTTAAAATGCGAACTGGAGATTAATAGTTTTATTAAAATAATAATAACACTAATAATAAAAGATGTAATAGTATTCTAAGCAAGTCAGGTAAAACATAATGTTAATTATTAAGTGTATTATAATTATATGACATATATATACATAGGTACACGTGCATGAGAGTAGATATCAAGTAAGGTTTGCTTAGCCTGGAAATAAGAAGTTACTGGATAGATACTTTTACATTATATTTCTTTTAACCCCAATTAGCCTAAAAATATTTTGTTTTGATAAATATAGATATCATACTTTTATTTCCCCCCACAACCGCCATAATAACTTGAGATAACAATTGACATATATATGTGGCTTTTACTAACACGACCCTATACGCGACTAGATGACGAAAGAGAATTAAGAGAAGTAAAGTAGCAAGAGTGAAATTGCAGTCAAACGAGAAGAGATTTGGTAAGTCTCCAACATATTATTTTCTTTGCCTTAATCATGGAAATTGAACTAACTATAGTTTGAGTTCAGGTTTTTAAGTAGGATAAATTATATACCTTATTTAGTTAGAAGTATTTTGACGACAGAATTAATTACCAGAAACCTCGTTGACTGAATTAGAAATTTAAAATATATATTAAGATTGGAATTAGGAGAATTTGTTTAATAAATTCAGTGAAGCCAGTAGAGTTAAAAATCATGGTGTGGAGTGTTGTTGTTAAGCTTAAACATGATTTTTCATTGGAGTACAACCGTTAAATTTCTTGTACAAATTATATTGGAAATTTTAAGGTCTGTGACTTTAATTAGGAATTTAATTTGTTTAGTAAGGTGAGGAAATTTGAATGAAACGTCCTAATCTTGATTCAGTGAGTAGATTTTCATGACCATAAATTACGAAAAGTAACTGGAACTAAGTTAATGAATTAATTCCAGAAGGGGGCTTTAGGTGTATTTTAGTCAATCTAGTGAACTAATACCTAGTTAGATTTAATATTCAATTTAGGTTTAATAAACTTTTGTTTTAGTTAGAATTTGATGCCTTGTGTTGTTACAGATCATTCGTACCTGAAATTGGAAAGTAACAACTAAGGGACTTGTAACTAAAACACAAAGGTTGTCTAAGGTAAGTAAAAATCCATCCGCAATCGTAATGCATGAACATAGTATTGTTTGAATTGATTGCATTATACGTGGATCGTGGTGTCTTGTGGAATATACGTGGATATTACATGTTGCATAATTGCTTGTATGATGTTGCAATATGGTGCTTGGTGAACCATTGAACATGCCATTCACAAGATTTGCATGTGCATGCATATTAAAGAGATGTTCGCATGTGCACGAAAAATTTTTCGAAGAAAATAGATGTTTCTTGACCACTTGGGCACCGAGCATGCTTTGGGCATGCTTATGATATATATATATATATATATATATATTTAGGTATAGCAAGTGGGATACTTCCCGGTGAACACAGAGCTAGATAGGAGATGGGCTCTTGGTGGGTCACAGGATGAGGATGGTCCATTTGTGAGACCTATGTATGGCATCATGGGGTGGGATACTTCTTGGCGGACACAAGGGACGCAGTAGGGGACCCTTGGCTAGGCCGCGGGAGGATGGTCCACACGTAGATCCATACCGATATTATTGGCCATTTGATTATTCTTTGTGTGCGAGCTCTTTTTCTCGTGCATAGTAGTTGGGTCGGGCCCAAATGAAAGAAAATGATTTGGAATAAAGTATTTTGATTCATGGATTTGACATGCTAGCATTACTCGTTGGAAAAGCATCATTATTCTTTGGACATGCATGATTTTTACTTGTGAGCTTTAGCTCATGTAGTTCATGCATTGCGAGTTAGCATAGAAATGCTTGAGCTTTTGGCTTACCGGAGTTCCTTCGAGTTCGAGGAGGATCATGGATATGGATGACGACACTGTTGGGCTATGTTAATGGGTCACTTTCTTTTTTGGTCCTGTATTATATTTTGGTTTAGGGTTGTACCCTCTTTTGAAAACTCTTATGTAAATATGCACATGTAAATAAATGGGTGATGTGGGTTATGTGTTTGGTCGATGGATGTCTTTGTGTTTAATAATAGGGTTTGTTACCTCTTTGCTTGTGGATATGGGTTATCATTTTCTTACAAGTAAAGTGATCTTGCTTGTTTGTTGTTAAAATGTCACAGAAAGAAAAAAAAAAAATGTACAGTGTATAAGGTTTACACTATAAAATTTCACTTTTCATATTGCTTAGTAATGTAGTAGTAGGGGTGGGCGTCACACATTCTGAGGATTTACATCCAAACACATTTCTAGCTCTGGATTTCTTATTCTACAATCTACTTTTATTTGATCTTTTGTTAGTTGCAATTATTCCAAATTCTTTAATTTTCATTTTTAAACCAACAAAAACTCAAAAATCGCTAGATTAGATAACAAAAAGATGGTAATTACTAGTAATTACAATCCTCGTGGCGATGACACTTGTTACTCAACAATCTATTCTATAAAACGATAGGTTTACTTGCCTAAGGTTTTAAAGGTAGCTTTTGAGCCATCAAGTTTTTGGTGCCGTTGCCGGGGATTGTAATATTAAGAAGGGATAAAGATTGTTAACACCCCAAACTATTCAGGTTTTTACACTTTGCAATCCGAACTTTGAAAATTTACGCTTTGCAACCTCAACTTTACAATGCACTTTGCATAAAATTCCCGTTTACCCCTGGTTTCATGAAAGGCTCGGTTTTGCGCTTTACCATCTAAACTTTAAAGTTGTTGCACTTTGCAACCTAAGTGATAAATTTTATTGCATTTTCTACATTTACTCCCCAAGGTCTTGCGATCCTCGAAAATGGTATCAGAGCCTAAATTTATTAAGAACTTTTAGTTATATTTATTATATTTATGTAATTAATAATTGGTGAGAGAAATTACTCCGAGAATATGGATCCTGGACAATTGTCCGAGAGATGTACACCATACAGACATATCGTCAAATCTTGACGATGTATGCACAAGAACACCAGGATAAGATAACATATTGGAACAACCAATATGAGAAAAAAACGCGCAGAGCCGACAGGAAACCTTGGAAATGCGAGAAATACGAGCGGCATATCATATGAGTTTCTTTACAAGAAACAAGATATTATATGTCGATCGATGAATCACGAAGCGATCCATGAAAATGCCCATCGAATAATGATTCCCGATGGAGTACCGAAATGGAGTGAGATACTTCCGGACACATCTAAGATCTCAAAAGATATTAGAGAAGTCCGTAAGACGGTGCGGAAATTATGGCAACCGCCATATTCATTTACCAAAGACAAGTTCATCGGATCGAAACTGATGGATACAATGGTGAAATATCGAAGGAGACTCTTGCAATCCTTCATGATATTGAGAACGAGTCAAGAATCTAGAAGACAGGACCAAGTTCATCCGGAGGAAAGAAACGTATTGATTTCGGGGACGACACACTATTTACACTAAAAGGGGAAACCAACCGAAGTGGTACGAAAAATGACAGATGATGAAAAGCTTATTGCTATCATCAAAGGAAAATCCTTCACAAATTAAAAGTGATGGATATGGAGAAAATGAATCTTAAAGATCTACATGACCTTGCAGAATCCTTCGCAGATTAGGAATTATAGATTTAAAGATGAACACAGGAGATGGAACAACTTTGGTTACCTATGACCCACAAGGTAGACCAATTCCACCACCGCCACCACTAAATCCCAACGTTACGAAAAAGTGCGGGTTCAAATCATGGAACCCAGGACGAGAGAATGCATCACGTTGGAAATTTCACCACAGTTAATGAAACACTTTCAGGAACAGGAGCTCAACCCTCTCTTGCGGGAACTCGACAACCTTCTAAAAGGCCAAATGTTTATCAAACGCCTTATGGAAGATCACATCTTGACCCAATACATCCATATGGGTTGATGTTAAATCTGGATATCCCAGATTTTAAAAATCGAGAAGTTCTGATTGATGAATGGGCATCAGCTATGAGGATTGCAGCAGGTACCCTTGATCTTACGAAAGATTCCTTCATTTTACTCCTTGAAATGAGTCTTGAGGGATCCGTAAGGATTGCATGGGATATGACCGAAGAAAGTATGAAAAGCGCGGTCACATCAGGAGAATCACTAAAAGGAATTGTCGATGATATGGCAAAATTATTCAAAATCTATTTTATCGGCACAGGTTACTTTGAGGGATTAGAAGAAGAAAAAAGAAAAAGATATAAACAAGCCATCTACAGCCTCGAGTTACATGATATTTATCATATTGACGAATATATCAAGTTGTTCACCGAGTATTGGTGGAAGTCGAAGATTGGAGACAAAGAAGCTTCACAGCTATTCTTTGCAAAAATTCCAAGTCCCTGGAGAGAAATGCTTATTAGGGAATACAAGGATGCAGCGGATTTAGATACAAAAGTGACTAGAAGAATGTCTTTCTTGAAGGCCAAGTTATCGAATGGTGCTACCAAGCAAAGACTATACCGAAATTACAAGAGATTATGAGGAATTAAAAATCGGTTCCTCTATGTTGCGTGAGACGATGATATCCCAACAACAGTTGTGGGAGGTCAACCAAGGCGGCATAAGAAGAAGAAGGAGAGAAGCCATCCATACCGCTTCGGGAAGCGAACAAAAGTAAGTAGGTCTTCATGGAGACCGGAAGGTTCTCGTCAAAACAAAAAGCCCGGTTATAAATCAGGGCAAAGACCACCACTGCAGGAGAGCAGCCTCATCATCGTTCAAATCGGCAAGTACAGCAGAAACCCGGAAGGAGAACTTTCAAAGCGAGCTCACACCAGAGCTAATGAAAGTTTCAAAGATTGTAATTGCTTTGGACTCGTGGAGCAAGAGGACATATCTCAACCGATTGCCCGCATAATCAAAAACGAAGTCGAGAAGTCGATTGAAGCAACACCGAGAAATCGAGGAAGTTGTCTCTTTGTCAAGACCTAATACAGTGTGTATCAATTTGAGGATATCCCCTCGGATGAAAGCATCTATGAAGAAGAGATCTATTCGACGATGGAAGTGACTCCAAATTCGAATCCGAATGAAGAAGAAATTTTTTAGCGGACGGTCGGGGAGGATATGTCGAGATTCCTCTCTCGCACTATGGTTTCTCATAAGACTTTTATGAGAATTATGAAGGAAGATCCAAAGCTTCGATATATGATGGATTTACAATCGGAGCTATGGAAAAGGCTTTGGATAAGATTGGTTTTTGTAATAGAAAACACCAAATTATCCACAGGGTAACAACCGGAGAATTTGTCATTCCGATGGAGTTTACGGGGAACCTGATCGAGATGTAGTTGGTCCCTTACTGAGAAGTTCAGGAGATCAAAAGTAGAGTAAAAAGGGAAGTTGCAAATACTCTCTCATGGATTCACATCGGAGCCATAAGAGTTATTAGTAAAGCAACATTCAAAGAAGGAATAGATTCGCAACTCAATCTAGCTATCTTTGACAAACGAATCTCAAATCTCAAGGATTCATGCCTTGGAGCAGTTACAGGAAATTTATATGCAGGAAAATTGGCATTTAATGTCTATCCTAGAATTGCAAACAATTTGAGAGATCGAGATTTTAATAGAGTCCTAACCCTTTATCAAGATTTCAAAAGAGACGATTTGATGAAAGAAGGAAACAGACCTACTCGATCACATACAAGATATCCTATGCTCTCTCGAATACACATCATTCGAGGTATTCTTGAGAAAGGAATTTATTGAAGTCCCCTTAATCTTTGAGGACTTTGCCCGGTGGTCTAACCGAGAAATCATTGAATCTCCAACTATCATGGAGATTGATATGAAAAATACAAGATCAACTAGTCTTCAACAAAAGTCGAAGTCTCGAGTTGAGCGAAGGATGTCTTTCCAATAGACGTAATGATAAGCGAGTGGCGTTGGGAAGAAAAGAGACCAAGATACGATTCGAGCGCATCCCGTATGTTTTCAAAACAAAGGAGAGAGCAAGTGCCCAGATGATGGCGAGAGGTTGAAGTAATATTCAAATCACTCAAAAGGATAATATTTTTCCTTGCGATGTTCTATATTACCTCCAACAACCAATAGTTGGAAGGTATCAAGAAAGCCTCAAGATAGGTGAAATTGAGCTTACTATCACATGAGTTGCAAGAAAAATCCCCGAGAAGCAATTAATACTGGGAACCGAATTTCTCGAGGATCATAAACCTTGGGAAAGATTACAAGAAGAAATGGAGTTCACAATGGGTGATAAAAGATACAAAAGCAGATGACCAAGATTCCATTCTCCATATACATTTGTATCGGAATGTTATATGTCAATACAAGGCCGAATATTTCGCCGCCTACATTGATTCAGTGCGGAATATGTCTTTACGCAGCGGATGTTTTTTCTAAAGAAATTGGAGAAGATTTACCAGCTATTGCAGGAAGGGATTTCTCTAAAAGGATTCTTATCCTTAATCGGGGAATTAAACAGGCGGAAATTATGATTGGAGGTGCAGGTGGTACCCTATGGTACCAAGTGAAGACACCACCAATCTATTTCCATGATACGGAGAAGCGAGATGTTTTGCTAGGAAATAATTTCCTACAAATATTTAAACGATTTACACAAGAAAATGAGACAAGAAGACTTATTTTCACAACATTATGTGATCATAAGATCATTGTCCAGAGACAGCAGGGAGCATTTTACAGGAAAATGCCTATTAATTTTCGCAGCAAGTGTGGTGATGAAGCCAAACTTCGAAATCCAAAAATGGCGTATAAGAGAAGATTTGGTGATACATTATTATCCTTTCGACAATATGGTTCGAAGCAAAACGATATAAAATAATGGGATAATGACTTGTATTTATTCGAATACAAGGAGAAGAACGAGTACCTCGAGGAAATTGCAAAATTGATGATGAGCCTAATGGAGAATGTTTGATAAATGGTTTTATCATGATTTTGATGATTTAGTTTTTATACCAAAACAATGTTTTTTAAGGTTGTCCAAATACTCCAAAATGATTTAAAATGGTTTTAATATTTTACGGAGTATTTCTTCAAGTTTTATTTCGATAAAATTGGACAACACTTCTAATGATTCTATGTTTATACTTCAAAATAATGTTTCTAAATGTTGTCCTAATACTCCCGATCGATCTAAAAATATTTTCACTATTTTTCGGAGTATTTCTTGAAGTTTATTTTCGATATAAAATTGGATAACACTTTTGTTTTGAGGTCAACCGGTCGCCGTATAGGGCAACCCGTACTGAAAGTTGAGAAAAACAGAAAACTTCATGTTTGCGAGAAAATGGTCGGCAAAGTCGCCCTATAGAACCGGCCGTGTTACCGTCGGCCGACCCCTTGGGCGGCCGGTACTGGGAGCAAAAATTGAAACATAACATTTGCCCTTCGTTTTTGAAGTTGTGCAACCGGTTGAAGTAAGGGACGACCGGTCGAACCCTCGTCGACCGTGCGCCTGTAAATGTGTATTCTCTTTTTCAAACGTCTATTTGTGTGCGTAATGGACCGGTCATCTTAAGTTTGACAAAAAAATGTAACCGTTGTGCAAATGACATCTTTTCCTTAATTTGTGGGATTGATTTCTAACAGCTCTTTTCTTCAATTGTCTTGCAATTTTTTACAAATTCATGTCCCCAAGAGGAGCCTATCATGTACAAGACATCTTCTATAAATAGAGGAAGAATTGAAGCAACAACATAAGAGAAAAACTACAAACAACAAGATACACTCAAGAATACACTTGTTCTTACATTGTCTTATTTCTTGTTGTAATTTGCCTAGCTATTCACTTTCACATTCTTGAGGTCTAGGCTATTCTTGATTACACTTGCACTCAATTGTATTATTCATTATCGAGTTGTAATCTTGAATTTGTGGTCGTCATTCAAACACAAGATATCCTTGTGAGTGTTCTTGTGGTAAGAACACATTTGGGTGAACTAGGTGTTAGGTGTAAGGAGATTGTGGTAATCTTCTTGTTGAGGTGTTGAAGAGTGTGGTGCTCTTCAAAGGTGAAGATTGTGGTAATCTTCACAAGGTGCCGTTTGGAGATTGTGGTAATCTTCAAGTGAGATTGTGGTAATCTCAAAGGTGGTGTTGAAGAAGAGTGTGGTGCTCTTCAAGGTGTTGGTGTAAGATTTTGTTGTAATAATTTTGGTAATTATTAATAAAATCTTTTTCTCTTTTCGAAATCCATCCCGGATATACTGGGGTGGTAGAGGATTAGGCCCTAGGTGGGTTGAACCTCTTTAAATCGTCGTGTGTTGTTTACATTCCGCACCTTTGTTATTATCTTTGAGCATTCGGTTGGAAAAAGAGGGCGAAATCAAAAAGATGGAGATAATCTATTCACCCCCTCTAGATTATCGTGAGTCGCTTGGACTTACAAGTGGTATCAAAGCCAAACTCTTTGGCAAGCTCGTTTCACATCGCGAGTGAAGAGAAACGATCGTCGGCTACAAAACGAAGCTCAACTTTCCCAAGCACCTCCACCACCAAGCCACCTCGGTTTGATTCCAAAAATTTTATATTTTGGAAAGAAAGAATGGAATGCTATTTACAAAGTTGCGGGTTCGATATTTGGAACACCGTCATCAATGGAGAATCCATTCCGACGAAGAATACACCACACACCTCTAAAGGCTTCAAAGAGCTGAATGATGAAGAGAAGAGAATCATCTCCTTAAATGGTAAAGCTCTTAATATTTTACATTGTTCACTTACCACTTTGGAATTTGATCATGTTGTAGGTATTCGATCGGCACATGAAGTATGGCAAAACTAGAAGCCATCTATGAAGTATATGCAAATAAAAGGAGCAACTCAAAAACATCTACTTCTCAAATGGATACAACATCAAATCCAACAATATGATAAGCCTCTTACAAATTCGATGATGATGAAAGCGAAAAATGTCTTATGGGCATCGAAGAAGAAAACAAGGTAAGTTCTAAACCCTCTACTTCTTATGACAATGAATTGCAAAATGAATATAGTGACTTGAGAATGATTATAATGAGCTACAAGATGAATTCCAAAACTTACTTGTTAAATACAAAATTTGAAAAAGGAATTCATTGTTTTGAAAAATGATAAGGATAGTTTATTTACTTCCTATGAATCACTATCATGTGCTCACACCACCACTCTTGATAAGGTTAGAAACCTTGAGAAAGAAAATAGTACTCTTGTTGAGAATATTGATTGCATGAAAAAGGATTTATTAAAATCCAACTTGAGTACCAATATAATGTCCAATATTGTTGATATTCATAATTGTGATAAAGGACTTGATCATAAGCCTAATATTGTTAATCATATGAAAAAGGATCAAGTCACTATGCATATTGGTCATTATGCTCCTAGAATTATTACATGCTTTTATTGCGGTAAAAAGGGTCATACGGTAAATACTTGTCGGGCTAGAAATAGCTCTAATTATTGTTGGAGACCTAAAAGTCTCAAGACTAATCCCAAAGGACCCAAACACATGAGGTACCACAAAACAATGTCATATTAGGTACCCTACAAATAATGATCGAAGAAAATTCATACCGCGAAGGCATCAAATGACCGTTTCATTTGATCAAAGAAGGAGAAACTATTCTCAACAAAGCCAATTTCAAGAAGATGGTACAATCAAAAATGGGAAGAACACAATCCTTGAAATGGCAAAGACATCATCAACAAGATGATTTTCAAAGAAGAAGAGACTTTCAACAATGGGAAGGCAACAAACCTTGAAATGGAGTAATCAAAGAAGTCATCATCAACAAAGTGACTTCTCAAAGGGAAGATATCATCAACAATGGGAACGACACAACCCATGGAAATGGCGTAATTGGTAACCCGTATCTCCCTATTTAAATATGCATTTTATTTTGTTATTATGCATGCTTTTATTTGTGTCTTTATTGCAAAATGAGTTTTCAAATATTTATTTTTTAATTAAGGTCTTCAATATATATTTGTGCTTTTAAATTTTTTAAAAAAAGAAGACCTTATATGATGTTTTTTTAAAACTCTTGTGCATTTTTGAAGACTATAGTATGTTATCATCTCTTATGGATTTTTATGGCATGAGCTTACTTGTGATATCTCTTAGCCTACACTTTTATCATTATGATTTGTGCTAGATTTGTTTTAAGAATTGTGTAGGATTTACATATTTTCACAAATGGCCATTTTCATCATTATTTGTCAAGAAAAGGCATAAATTATCGAGGTACGTTTACTTGTGTTATTCTTACTCTTATAGACTCGATATATGTATTGCCATATGCCTATGTGCTTGTTTTTTCATAGTGTTTCATACAAGTGCCATTAAGAGGATTCTTAGATTTTGAAAGGCACTATTCGATATTTGATTGCACATATTTGCTTTGTCAACTCTTGTTCAAATACTTCTTTTAAATAAGGTCTCAACTATATGCTATCGGATTTGCAAATTTCAAAAGAGACCTTTTATAGCTTTCTTAAGCTTATTTGAACTTGCATGATTTATTAGACTCTTGATGATATTCTAAAAGCATAGTATGTGCTTCTTGCTTCATGGTCTATATATATATAGTGTCTATTTCAACTATGCTCTTATGCAAGATATTTTGTGATTGATAATTGAGGCATGTTTTTACACTTGGGCTATTTTTCTCTTGCTTATATAAGCGATGCCGTTAATGAGTTTGTTAAGTTGTGTAGATGAGAAATGAAGTACTCCAAATATTAGTTACCTCAAAATATTTGGATAAATGTTCTTTTATGAACACCTTAGACCAATTGAATTCCCTATGATGAAGAAGACAAAAAGGGTATTCCGGAACAAACTCGATGACCAAGGCAACATTGGTCGAACTAAGGCGAGGTTAGTAGCTCGAAGGTATTTTCAAGAAGAAGGTAATTGATTTTGATGTAACATTTGCACTCATAGCACATTTAGTAGCTATTTGCATTTTACTTGCCCATTCTTGTTCTAAGAAAATTTCAAACTTTACCAAATGGATGCTAAATCCAATTTTCTCAATGGTTTTATTCAAGAAAAAGTCTATGTAAAACAACCTCCGGGCTTAAAATTTTTCTAGGCCAAATGATTGTTTTTAAGGCCTTGTATTGTTTAAAACAAGTACCCCGTGTATGGTATGATAGACTTAGCTATTTTTGCTAAATGATTTTACAAAAGGTAAAGTTGATACTACTCTCTTTGTTTGTGAAAAAGGGCAAGATTGTTTAAACTTGTGCATATTTATGAGAATATTTTTGGTGCTACTAATGAATATTTGTGCAAGATTTTTTCTAAGTTGATACTAGGTGAACTCGAGATGAGCTTGATGGGGGAGCTCAATTTATTGCTTGGACTTCAAATTACTCAATGCCAAGAAGATGGTTATATTTCAAAAGAACTCTTGAAGGAGTTAGACATTGAAGAAAGAAGAACTATCTCAACCTCTATGGCTAAAAATTGACAAAGGTTGAAAAAGGCATGTTTGCGACAAACAAATTCGAGGTATGTTTTCTTGTATTATTCCTATAGACTCGACATTCCATATGCCTTATGTCTATATATGCTCGACTTCAAAAACTATCCCAACGAATCTCATTAAAGTGCCATTAAAAGAAATTTTCAAATATTTGAAAGGCACTTTTCTTATGACTTGTTGTATCCAAAGCTTTAAAACGTTCTTACTTTTTCTAATAACAAGTTCGGTACCTATTATACGGTTATTCGTATTCAAAATTTGGTTCATCATAATCGAACTAAACATATTGAGATTCGATATGTTTTTTTTTTTTGGGATTGTGATTTTTAACAAAAACTTGAGATGTGTTTAATTCCGTCTCAAGGATCACTCTCGGACTTTTTAATCGCTCAACGCCGAGTATTTTGCCTCATTTCGAGCTTGATCATGACATAATGTATATTGAATGAGGTCTACGCTTTCATTTTGCACGTTTTTAAAACTTAGGGCGAAAAATCGGATTTTTGGTTGAAAATTCGGATTTTGGAAAAAGCTCGACATTACAATGGGTCGAAAGGGTTGAGGCAACCGTCGCCCTCAACGTCGACCGTCGCCCTCAACCTCGACCGGTCGCCGAGCTATATTTTGGATTAAAACGTTCTCATTTCTTGACTCGCCATTTTACCTTATTTTGGCCATTTTTCGTCCCCTTTGCAAATTTCACACACAATTCACTTCAAATGAGTTTTGATGCATGAATTATATATTTTGGGGACTACCTAGCTCGGTTATCATCATCATTGCTCGTCTTTACCGATCAAATGGTAAGAATTCTACTTCCTTAATCTCAATTGGGTTGAACCCCCTAAACTTGGCATATATGTACTATCTTGATGAAATTAGTATATGTTTGTGATGAGCTTATTGATTGTTGATGAATGATATTTATTAAATTGCATTTGGTGATGAAAAACTTGGCTTGATTTCATTTACAAGGGCTATATATATTCTTTTCAACTTTTGACGCCCGCCAAGTGTTCGATAAAACGTTTCAATGAAAAATTCATCACCTACATGATTCTCTCGATTTCAAAAGTCTTATACATTTATGGAGATCATGTTTTGCTTATCAAATGAGTTTTCATAAGCTTCTTCAAGTCATATGATTCGACTTTTCCCTCCTATTTGGTTTATAAGCTTCAATGTTCAAATAGCTCGGTACATCGGTTTAGTTGCGCACTTTGATATGAATATATGATGTATTTATCGTGCTAACATTCTTTTTGATGATTCCAAAGGGGAGAAACAGGTTATAAGCTCCTTTAGCCAAAGAAGCTAAGATAAGCTTAACAAAAAGAAGCTACAAGCTATGGCTTCATAAAGCCATAAGTTGTGGATCATATTTAGTCCACTTGGTGCATTATGGTTATATATGAATCATGGTCCATTGGTTGTAGTATGGACTTATATATGTTTCTAATGATGTCTCTTTGACAGGGGAGCTTTTAAGTTATTGATACTTAAGCTCAATATCGAAAAACTAAGATTTTAGCTTATGGTTAAGTTCTTCTATATTACTCTTTGTTGTGCATGTTGATAGGGGAGCATTTGCTATATGTGTTTGATAATCTCTCTACTCCCATCCTTGTGTTTATTGCACGGAATGTTGTCGCTCACAACGGATAGTTCTCTTTAACCTAAAATTGTTTTGTTTTCAAAATCGACCTCGTTAAAATTGTTTTGGTTTGTAATCATCAAAAAGGGGGAGATTGTTTGATAAATGGTTTTATCATGATTTTGATGATTTAGTTTTTATACCAAAACAATGTTTTTTAAGGTTGTCCAAATACTCCAAAATGATTTAAAATGGTTTTAATATTTTACGGAGTATTTCTTCAAGTTTTATTTCAGATAAAATTGGACAACACTTCTAATGATTCTATGTTTATACTTCAAAACAATGTTTCTAAATGTTGTCCTAATACTCCCGATCGATGTCTAAAATATTTTCACTATTTTTCTGAGTATTTCTTGAAGTTTATTTTCGATATAAAATTGGATAACACTTTTGTTTTGAGGTCAACCGTCGCCGTATAGGGCAACCCGTGCACGAAAGTTGAGAAAAAGCAGAAAACTTCATGTTTGCGAGAAAATGGTCGGGGCAACCGGTCGCCCTATAGGGCAACCGGTGCCGTCGACCGGCCAACCCTTGCGGCCGGTGACTGGGAGCAAAATTGAAATGAACATTTGCCCTTCGTTTTTTGAAGTTGTGCGACCGGTTGAAGTAAGGGACGGCCGGTCGAACCCTACGTCGACCGGCCGCCTGTGTAAATGTGTATTCTCTTTTTCAAACGCCTATTTGTGTGCGACCGGTCGCGCCTTAAGTTTGACAAAAAAAAATGTAACCGTTGTCGCAAAGAGACATCTTTTCCTTAATTTGTGGGATTGATTTCTAACAGCTCTTTTCTTCAATTGTCTTGAAATTTTTTACGAATTCATGTCCCCAAGAGGAGCCTATCATGTACAAGACATCTTCTATAAATAGAGGAAGAATTGAAGCAACAACATAAGAGAGAAAACTACAAACAACAAGATACACTCAAGAATACACTTGTTCTTACATTGTCTTATTTCTTGTTGTAATTTGCCTAGCTATTCACTTTCACATTCTTGAGGTCTAGGCTATTCTTGATTACACTTGCACTCAATTGCATTATTCATTATCGAGTTGTAATCTTGAATTTGTGGTCGTCATTCAAACACAAGATATCCTTGTGAGTGTTCTTGTGGTAAGAACACATTTGGGTGAACTAGGTGTTAGGTGTAAGGAGATTGTGGTAATCTTCTTGTTGAGGTGTTGAAGAGTGTGGTGCTCTTCAAAGGTGAAGATTGTGGTAATCTTCACAAGGTGCCGTTGGAGATTGTGGTAATCTTCAAGTGAGATTGTGGTAATCTCAAAGGTGGTGTTGAAGAAGAGTGTGGTGCTCTTCAAGGTGTTGGTGTAAGATTTTGTTGTAATAATTTTGGTAATTATTAATAAAATCTTTTCTCTTTTCGAAATCCATCCCGGATATCTTTGGGGTGGTAGAGATTAGGCCCTAGGTGGGTTGAACCTCTTTAAATCGTCGTGTGTTGTTTACATTCCGCACCTTTGTTATTATCTTTGAGCATTCGGTTGGAAAAAGAGGGTGAAATCGAAAAGATGGAGATAATCTATTCACCCCCTCTAGATTATCGTAGCGCTGACTTACGAGAGAATCCCCAAAGTGATGTTACAATAAAAAAACAAATATTACTCGAGGATATCAATAAGAAGATCCAAAGGAATTATAATGAAAATCCTTTGGCATGGAGGGATAAGAACGAGCTCAAAGCATCCTTAAAGGTTAAACCAGGAAAGAAGTACGAGTTCGTGAGATTCAAACCAATCCTTATGAATTAGGAGGATCGTGAGGATATACAGAAGATACTTAAGGAACATCTTGACCTTAAGTTGATTTCACCAGGAGTTTCTCCATATAGCAGTCCAGGATTCTTAGTCAGAAACCATGGAGAAATTAAAAGAGGGAAGCCAAGACTTGTTATTAATTACAAAGGGATTAATAATATTTTGGAGTTCGACGGATACTATATCCCAAGCAGAGAACATCTGGTTAATTGTATCAAAGGTGCCAAGATATTCTCAAAGTTCGATTGTAAGTCTGGATTTTACCATATTAAGATGGAGGAAGAGAGTAAGAAGTTCACAGCTTTCTCTACACCACAAGGACATTATATTTAGAACGTGATGCCGATGGGATTGGCTAATGCACCCCAGATATATCAAAGGAAGATGGATAATCTTTTCAAAGATTATTTCGATTTCATGTTCGTGTATATCAATGACATTACGATCGCATCAAAGAACATGAAGGAGCATCTCAAACATTTGGAAATATTTTCGGATGTTTGTCACACGGAAGGATTAGTGCTTTGAGAGAAGAAGGCGATGATTGCAACAAGGCAGTTGAATTCCTCGGAATTGAAATCGATGAATGGAATCATCCTACAAAGTCATATTGTAGAAAAGATACAAGGATTTCAGGATCTGAAAAAGACAAGAAGCGACTTGAGTTTTCTTGGAGTTGTTAATTTTGTTGGAATGTTCATAAACAATCTAGCACATTACAGGAAGGTGTTTAGCCCATTGCTCAAAAAAGATGCTACATTCAAATGGGAAGTTGAACATCAAGAATGAATAAAGCAGCTTAAAGAAGTTTATAAAAAGCTTCCAAAACTTGCAATTCCACAAGATGAAGATGAACTAGTTCTATACACAGATGCCAGTGACTATTGGTGGGCAGCTGTTCTTACAAAAGCTACACCAAACAACGAAGTGCCATGCAGATATTGCAACGGTCTTTTTACAAACAGTGAAGCGAATCGATGGCATATCAACGAGAAAGAATTCTTTGCAGTCAGAAAGGCTTTCATAAAATGGCCTCTATTTTTACTGGCTAAAAAGTTTACTTTAAAAATTGATAATTCAAGTGTCAAAGCTTTTCTGAGAAACAAAATTGAATCAAAACCAGAAAAGGCTAGATTACTTAGATGGCAAGCTGAATGTCAATATTATGATTATGATATTTTCATTATAAAATCTCATGAAAATGGTCTTGCAGATTTTTTGACACGAGATGGAATGACGTGTTACTTACGAGGTCCTTAAATGAGTAAGACATCTCAGGAAAAACCTAGAGAGTCTTGAACGAGATTTTGGGACGTTATGTCTCAATGCGGAAGTTGCTGGACGACTTCAATAGGCTGACTAGAAATCCGTTTCTAGTCAAATACAAGCATGCCGCTTTGCTCAAGGACAATTGTTCTTAGCGGCGCAAGGGCCTCTCTCCAGTCCAGCCGCATCCCACGATGCAAAAAGGGCGAATAGAGAAATGTGGCTCTAACCCGAGGTTACGGATTCAAGTACCATAATCACAAGTGTTGCGGGTGATGCATCCCGAAGGTGTACAAATCGTAAGAATGTTGAAGCTCCTGTCACAACCCGAGTCTTCAAGTCAACCCAAGACCTCTGGGTAAAAGAGGAGAGTTAAATCTTAGGCCACGACATGCAAATCTAAGGTTCAAATCGACGAGATTAAGATTTCTCCAATGCGATTTATCAACAACAATGGGAGAAATTAGTTACAAGAAGAGGTATTAACCCGGAAAATCAATGGTTGATATCTCAAATCAAGTATCCCGAGTTTGGATGAAACCAGAATTCATCCAAATGAAGTACATGAATGGTATACTTTTGGAGCTTTAGCTTCAATTTATATCGTATCACCCGATTCCCGAAATTTCAAAATTACCGAAATGGATTGGGGAAGCGGTTTATGAGACTTGGGCCAACAATCCACATTTGGCCGAGGAGATATTTTGAACCGTATTTTATAAGTGCGGCTCCCGAACCAAATAGAAAGGCTTTAATGAAGCTTTTCATTTCATCAAGCTAAGAAGACCGGATGGAAATGCTTCAAAATACATCAAGGCAGCTTCATCGGAAGAAGTACCAACGTTAGTAGGAGCAATTTATGAAGACGAAGCTTCTACAAGGCGAGCATGGGGACTTTGGGTTTGTCTAACCGAAATGGACAAAGTCAAATATCCATTCAAGTTTTTCCGAATTGAAAGAAATGGATCTTTTCATTTGAATTCAATGATCGGATCAACAACATGATTCGCAGAGGAACTTTTCGAGACAAAGAGAAGAATTCTCCTGGGAGAACAAGATTCCGACTAGCAAAGAAACCTACCGGAAATTCTCGTAACATGGCGCATGTTGGCCGTTGGATCGATCGGATCACAAAGCATGCCCGAACAGAAAAGAACCCGAGTTTGGGAAAGAATTTCGACCCAAACCCGACCGACAGACCATGCACTGAAAAGACAAGGGCCCAGACTTACAAGACACGTTATCCTCGGGGACCACGCAAACCAAATTTTTAAAAGATTCTCCAACAAACATCACATGGGCCGAGTCATGCGGAAAGAAAAGGAAAACAATTGGCGAGGCAATAATGCAAGATATGACGTAAGCGGTGACGCTATAACTATCAACAAGATTTGGAGTCCGCCTTTCAAGTCGGATTCAAGTCTATAAAAGCCGAGAGTTGAAGGAAGCTAAGGACATCGAACATTTCCTTAGTTTTCTTAAAATAAATTCGAGAGAAAATTTGTAATATTTTGAGTGTTTTAGTTTTAAATTTTATGTATTTACGAGTGCAAGCCTCATCTATGAGAGGCTAAACCTAAGTATTCTCCTCCCAAAAGGAGATTACTAATGTAATAAATATTTTGATAAGTTCTTAATAAAAAGAGGCTTTCTATTTCAACATGTGTTCATAATGTACTATTAATTCATCCCGTTTAAGAATTACTTATACGCCTGAGTAGGAAACGAACCAAGGCCGTGCTAAAAGTTCTTTGAAGGAGTCGGATAACTTGCGGATCATCTTCCCGAGGTGAGGTTGAACAGTGAGGAGATGTTTGTCAAACGATCTGGGGCAATAATTTTCCGATCGGTGGTGTTGCTAACCATTTCACCCTGTTGTTTCGGTCAAAGAAGGTATGAATTTTAAGGGATTTATTAATTTTACTAAGCATGTTGGGCTGATATGGTCATAATGGACTATTTTCATTTTCGGTCTAAAGACCCAATTTGTATACGGATAAATACTTGAAATGAGATCTTGATAAGAGTATGTCTTATTGAGTTTATAAGTCGAAACCCGACATGATCCATTTAAAACCTCACGAATAGAGATGGATCTAAGTAGGTGTAACAATGCCACGAACAAAACAAGTTACGAGAGAATAAGGGTTCTTATTTCTCGAAAAATCCGAAAAACAAATTGATTATGGAGTAAATTTTTTTATGTTTATTGAATAATGCAATAAATTTATTATTATGTAGTAATTTGCCACAAATTGGAGTTTAGAGGGATAACTAGAACTATTGATATTAAAGAATAAAATCTTAGGGGTAAAATTGTCCATAGTGTGCAAAGTGTAATTATTTTCATAGTTCGAGGTGCAAAGTGTTACGAATCAAAGTTTAGGCTGTGAATTGTAAAAAGGGGTAAAGTTGGGGTGGTTAAAAATAATTATCTCTATTAAGAACGCTTTATTTTTGTTAATCTAATCATTTTTTTATTTATTGCCTTTCATCTTATTTATCCTTGTAAGTCTTGGATTACATTTATCCTCTTTATTTACTACGACATGCATGCCTACTCGTCAGAATTTGGAAGCGAGACCACCGGTAGCAACACGAGGAAAGCACTAATACGTACCACGAGGAGGATATTAACGAAGGCAAGGATCCTGTCATGGCGGATGAACAACAAAGAACCATGTACGACTACGCCAAGCCATCTATGGACGGCAGGTCATCAAGTATCGTAAGGCCCGCTGTTGCCGCCAATAATTTTGAGATCAAACCAAATGTTATTCAAATGGTGCAATAGTTTGTTCAATTCGACGGCCTACCAGACGAAGATCCCAATAACCATATCGCAAATTTCCTCAAAATTTGCGATACTTTCAAAATCAATTGGGTCTCTGATGATGCCATCCGCTTACGCCTATTCCCATTTACTCTTCGGGGATGAGCTAAACAGTGGTTAAATACTTTACCAAAAGGAACAATCACAACATGGAGCATTATGGCTGAAAAGTTCCTTTTGAAGTATTTTCCACCGCTATAACCGCATCGATCGAGAATGAAATCTAATAGAGGAATGGCCATGAATGGCTATCAATGGCAATCCGTCACGAGGTAAAACTAACAGAATGTGGGTGTATCCAATACGATGCAAAGTGGTTACACTAGTTGTACAGTCGAAGCTTTGGCCCAAAAAATCGACGATCTAGTGGCTCCTAAACCACCACCACCGCATGTTTTATCTTGTGAAACTTGCGAGAGGACCCCATAATCATTAGGAGTGCCCACACACAATACATGGCGGAACATACCAATTATGTTGGGAATCGCCGAAATCACCCAAATAATCCTTTCAAAGAACACATACAATCTTGGGTGGCGACAACATCCTAATTTCGGTTGGGGTAATCAAGGGCAAACCACGGCTAATCCCAATCCTAATCGCACACGCCTCCCTGGTTCGGCCAACTCAAGGTAAGCTTAACTTGGAAGAACTTATCACAAAGTTTGTGCAATCAACGGATGCCCGATTCCAAAGCGGTGAAACATCCTTAAGAAATCAAGAGACATCTATCCATAATTTGAAAAACCAAATAGTCAGTTAAAAAATGATTTTCGAAAGGCCACAAGGAGTTTGCCGGGTAACACCGAGCCAAACCTAAGGAGCACGTAAAAAAGGCAATTACCATTAGTTTCCCACATGGACATGATTGTACCAACACCCCATGCTGAAATATGTGGAGGATGACATACTCAAGGAAAAGCTTAGGAAAACGGTTGTTGCGTATCACAAGCCCAAAATCCCCTATCGAGTCTAACCGAAAAGAGAGAAGGAGGACAAATTTGGTAAGTACCTCGAATCGTTCAAACAATTACATACCAATATTCCATTTGTTCAACCTCTTTCGAAGAATGCAATGGATCTAAATGACATAATTTCTAATGAAAATAAGCTTAACGAATTATCAAATGTGCAATTGAATGATAAATGTTCTTCCAATGAACTACCATAAAATTTAATGATCCGGAAGTTTTATCATCCCTTGTACAATTTATGGTTTACCTGTTGATAGGGCGCTAGCTGACTTAGGAGCTAGTATCAATGTGATGTCTTATGAAACATTCAAGCATATGGGATTAGGTGAACTTAAACCTACTAGGATGGACATTCAATTAGCCGATAAATCGATTAAACATCCTAGAGGTATTATTCATGATGTGTTAGTTAAGATTGATAAATTCGTGTTTCGATTGATTTTGTTATTCTTGACATGCATGATGATGATATAGAGGTTCCCTTAGCTTTAGGGCGTCATTTCTTAGCTACGGCAAAATCATTCATTGATGTGCATGAGGGAAAATTAACTTTGAGAGTGGGGGATGAACAAGTAATTTTTAAAATTCATGTTGATATTGAAAAAGATACTACTTGTTCTTTTGTTGCTTCAATTCCTTTGCATGATGAGAAATTTAAAAATCTCTTGGAGAAAGTTTTGTTCAAGGTGCAAGCAAACCCACGAAAAATAATCTTCTTAGGAAGGTTATATCCAAAATAGGGACCCGAAAGGTCAAAGAGCACATTTTGAACCATGAAGTTAGAGGTAGTTCTACTAAATGCCAAAGGTATTTTCATAAGATCAAAGCTCCACCCGATTAATCTTCACATTTTGTATGCATTTTATTTTTATTTTTATTTTTATTTTTATTTTCTTTCAAAAGAAAAAAACACAAGTCGTTAGAGTCATTTTCAAACCACATTTTGATTATTTTTGGGTCATGTAAAAAAATGGTGTGGACATCTTTCTTTGTTGTCTTAATTGAAAATATTTGAGCCTTCACGGTATTCGAGTTGTGTATTATTTATGCTTGAATAGGTATGAAGATGCTGACGAAGGTCCCGTGCTAAACAACTCAATGGTCGCTCAACATCGATTTCACTCTTGTAGTAAGGTCGTGTTTTTCTTTTTCCACCTCTTTTATTATTCTTCTAGTTTCTTTACTTTTTGTGTGGTTTTTCATCTCTTTCTTTCACATTGAGGACAATGTGAACCTTTAAGTTGGGTTCGGGTGCAATAATATTTTCGGAATGTTTGTGTGCTTGTTTTTATTATGAGTCTGTGTGTGTTTGTTTTAATTTTGAGTCCGTCGCAAGAGATGTGATTTTTTTACAAATTGAGTGTTTGATAGTCAATAACTTGGCCCAATTATACCTTTATTAACTTGTTAATTTGTGTTTTCAATGTGAAACAATTGATTGTCTAGGATAGATTGACGTGGATGCGGGCTAAATTTTGGCGAGATTTCCAACACCATAAATACTTGATGTGTTAAGGCATATACGACGATACCTAGCGCTATGAACGTCCAAGAACTCATGATTTAGTAGTGGTTAACTAGTTGTTAAACCAAGCTTGTGGAAAAAGAGAAAAATGAGAAAAAAAAAAGAAAAAAAAGAAGAAAAAAATGGAACAATCGAGGTTATACTCCTCTATTTGTTGTTGCTTAGTAACTAGGAGCATTCATGAGCCCCATGTTTGTCTTTTACGTAAAACGGTGACAAGAATATGAGTATGGGAAACCACCCTAGGAGTGTTTGAACGGAAATTCAAAATATAAACCTAGTGGAAGCATGCCTCGAAGATCCAAAAAAAAAAGAAACGAAAAAAAAAAGTGGAGAGAATGTATACTCCTTGACTTCTCATTCCAATAAAGTTCAAGAAGCTTGGTTATATGACTAGTAGGCTAACGACAAAGATCTATGTAGTTCTTGTATTTTCTTAGCATTATTGAATTGAAGTTGTTCATAACTATCGGTATTTGGGAGTGATTATTTCAAGTCTGAATAATGCCTGCTGATATTACGGTCTTTCTTGACAGTCGATCGCTTTGCAAAACTATATTTTTACTGAACGGTTAATTCGGGTTGAGAAGGCTAAGAACTTGACTACTTGAGTTCAATGTGTTGAAAAAAAAAGTCTTCTTTGTGTGTTGTGATTTATTGAATCCCTCTTTTTGATTTAATATTTTGCTTGAGGACAAGCAAAGTTCAAAGTTGGAGGTGGTTTAATAAGGGTCTTTTTATGCATGTTTTATGTGTATATTTGAGTATAATTTGAGTTATTTTATTGTTAGTTTTGTAAATTTTTGATTGTACATAGTTCATATTACTCCGAGGTGCTTTTATTGATGTAGATTGACCATTCGGGGCTAATTCTGGTGAATTTCGGACCATGGATTCATGTCAAAACATACCGGGGGATTTAAGGATGCAAAAACAATCAAAATCCCAAGTTAAACGCGTCGTTTCGGGGCCTTTTTGGTCCAACACGGGCAGGGGGTGTTGGGCAACACAGCCGTGTTCCACCGGGAGCGAAAAACTCAAAAATTTTGCACAAAACAACCTCCAACACGGCCTGGCCGTGTTGGGGAGTACGGCGTGTGTCGACGGCTCTCATGCGAGAAAAACAAAGACGGCCTGGCCGTCTTTGGGCGATATGGCCGTGTCCGGGGCACTTTTCTGCAACATTTCCATGCGGAAATTATGGAAAATTCACCAAACAAGCTTTTTGACCACTTTTGTACACCTTTAACACCCTATTTTGCTGCAACATGTCCCCATATTCCCTCAATTATCATATGAATAGAATAATTCACCAACCTAACAATGAATTGGAGTATTTGTTTAACAAAGGATGACATTATTAATGTGTTCTTACACAAAAATGATGTCTATAAAAGCCAAGAGTATGAGTTGGGGGAATCATTCATTTTGTATATTCATTGATTCATTCTCTCTAAGTTACAAAGCAAAATACATTGAGAGAATAAAAGAGAGGTAGAGTTGGAAGTTGAAGAGCATTAGAGGAGAAGGCTTGGAGCTCAACATCATCAACCAAGAAGGAAGTCTTGTATTGGTCTTGAATAAGATCTAAGTACACCATGTTCATTTTATTCATATATTCTTGTGTAGTATACTCTTTTATCAAAGCCATGTGTAGCTAAATTTCTAGTGTTTGAATGTAATGAACTCTAGAATGAATTTGTGATTAAGGTTTATATGTTTTTAATAAAATCTTCATATTTTGTGTGATTCGCTTATATTATGCTTTATTCATTCAAATTGGTATATGCGCAATATTGATTTGAAGTTTATTTTTCATCGGGATATAGAGATTCATGGTGAAATAGAACCTATATAAGTGAATAGGGTTGCATGGAATCCTAGATATAGGGGCGACATAAATATTCGGATTAGGGTCAAACCTAATATGGGAATTCACAAATCGTTATAATGCAATCTTGGGGTTTTAACTAGAAAGAGATTTGATTAATCAACTTGAGGTTAGGAGTTATTCACGCCGATAGTGGGTTTAACTTAAATCGAATTTCTTATAGAGAATTTACATCCATGAAACATGAGATTTTCATTTTTAAACCAACAAAAACTCAAAAATTGCTAGATTAGATAAAAAAAAATACAAAGAATTACTAGTACTTAAAATCCTCGTGGGAATGACACTCGTTAGTCAACAATCTATTCTATAAAACGATAGGTGCACTTGCCTAAGGTTTTAAAGGTAGCTTTTGAGCCACACTAAACTTGAAGCACCATTTCTTCTTGGAAAACCCCTAAAGGTCGTGAGTTTTAGAGGTGAAGAAGAAGATAAAAACTATGGTTATGTGGTGTCTTGAGACCTCAATCTATCTTCAAGTATTAAGGTAAGTGATGGCCATTTGATTTTTTTTGGGTCACTTTTCTTCTTCTTGGCTTGAAACCTCCAACTCTTGACCGTAAAAATGTGGATTTTGAACCGCTTAGGGTTACCTTGGAGTGGTGTACCATGAGCAAGGGGTTCAAGAAAGAACAAATTCAATTTTAGAAGGACTACTTAAAAGATATTAAGGTGGGTGGATAAAACATATCTAAACTAATTGTAATTTCTTATAAAATTGAATGTATCACCATGATTATGTCTTGGAATATTATAAATATGTATTGCATGAATATTTTGAATATAAATTTCAAGAAAGTTTAAAAAGTGAGAGTGTTACACATTTTTTGCAAAAATGGTGACTTGAATGTTTTCTTGTTTTGCTTCTTGATATGTTATACGATAACATAAGCGATGTTGTAAAAATCGGCCTAGGCACCGACTAGGCGCTAGACGCGCCTAGCCGATCCGATTTTGCCCAAATCGGTCGAAAAAAATCGGGTTTGGGGCTAAAATCAAAATCGCTAGGCGGGCTAGCGGGCACCAAATCGGAGCTAGGCGCTCTCCTAGGCGGGCTAGGCGGTCTAGGCAGAAAAAATCGGCCAAAAATCGGTAAAAATAAAAAAAATGAAAAAAAAAAAGAAAAATATGTTATTTCTAGGCGTAGCCAGCTAGCCGTCAGGGGCCGCCCGACTAGCGCTAGCGATTTACGCAACGTTAAACATAAGTAATTTATGCTTAAAGTTATGTTGTATACTTGGGTTATATTCTGGAAATTTGGTTTGGTACTTGAATCCGGATTATTGGGTTATTTTTGCAAATTTTACAAAATATAGGACCTAGTTTGTAAATAACAAACTTTATAAGGACTGTATGGAAATTTACAAAATATTGGACTTTTGAGGACTGGAATGATAATAGTTTAAGAGATTAAGAAATATTAAAGTAATTTGGTTTAAGAAATGCAATATTGGAAAGTGTAAGGACTAAAACATGAATGAATACTAAAAAACTTAAGGACCAAATTGTAATTTTTGGAACCTGTACAACCCATGCTTGGAAAAACATATAAACTAAATTTTATGATACCATGAACTCTTGGTTAAAATTTTATAATAATCGGACTTAAAACGAGCCCTTAACGACATAACCAATTTCGGACTAGAATTGCAATTTTCCAAAAATGGAGGGCCTAACTACAAATTTCTTAAAACTGCTTTTACCTCAAAAATCTACTGCCCTAAGTGTAATTTTAAAGTTTGAATATATTAAAAACCCTCCCGGATTTTAAGTTACATATTTGTAAAATTTAAGTGCAAAACGTCGATTTTGGTAAAATGAGGGATCAAACCTGTAAAGTTTATAAAACATGGCCCCGGTTTCCTGAATTCCAAACTTTTTGAAAATTAGAAACTGACCTTGCATTTTCCGAATTCGAGACTAGGACCTATTGAATTTTCAAAATCCAATAGGAATTGTGTTTCAAAAAGGATACTTGTATTCTCCTATCAGACGATCTAACATATCTAATTCGTTAGACGGATCGAAATATCTGACCTGTCAGCCCACCAACAGTGGATCGAAATCCACTGGCCGCTGCTAATATATTTTAGGAGAGTTGCTAATACATTTAGGAGGACTACTAATACTTTCGGAGGAAAAACTAATATTTTTAGGAGTGCTACCAAATAATTTTCAGGATGACTGCTCATACTTTTTGGGGGAAGAACTAATACTTTATGGGGAACTACTAATACTTTTTATGAGGAAAACTATTATTTTTTCAAAAGGAATACTAAAATACATTTAATCGGAAAACATAATACTTTTAAATAAGACTACTAATACATTTTAGTAGGAATACTAATACTCTTGATGGAAAAAATAAATATTTTTCAAGAGGATTACTGAAAAAACTGTTCAAATAGATTACTAATACATTTCATCGTTACTAATAATACTTTTTTGAAGAACTGCTAATACTTTTCGGGAGAAAAAATTAATTATATTTAGGAGAACTACTAAAATACTCTCCAGGGAACTGCTAATACTTTTTCGAGGAACTACTATTACTTTTCGAATGCACTATTCCAGAATATTACAAACATGCCACCGGTGCATAAAATTACGAAAAAACCAGGGTCGGGTTGTATCCATCTAACGGAAAAGACCGTTACACGATCTGAAAGGAGTTTTTGTGTTCTTATAAATACCTAAGGACCTCGGAACCTTATTCTACAACTTTAACATACTTATATGATATTAAAATACACTTTTAATAATTATTATCCGAATGGAATATAACTTATTAGAATTAACCAAACTATTAACCAGACCAATTATCCGAATAAAATACATATTCAAATATGGCAACTTCCTAGCTCGCCCTTGGCTAATCGATCGCTCCTGATAGAGATTATAAACTTGTGCATAATATATCAAGCTAATAATACCCCTCAAGGCAACGATTATTCTTTCGATAATTAGCCTCTCGTATAAATCAATAACCCAGCTAAATTCTGGCGTCATTTTTTTTGTAACAATCGGGGACTATTCCAAATGGGCTTTTTTATCTTTTCATCCACGCCGCATTCATGGACTTCTACCCTAAATGAGTTTCATGTCTTGCCCCACACTGAGCCCAAAGACCCCAAACTAAGTCATGTTCTTCTAGAGTGTGAGTACCACCGATTGAGCTACCCAGCTGGTTGTACTCACATTCTTAAAACTTAAGATTTATCCTGGAGGTCCTGAGTTTGAGTATGTGGGAAGAAATGAAACCCACTTTCAATACAGGGAAGTCTGTGAGTGCGACTCGGATGGAAAGCCCGAATAGAAAGCTCAAGGAAAAATTCGATTTGGGATTAGAGATGTCAATAAGGGCCAGGCCCTGAGGGTCGACCCTAGCCCGACCTTAAAAATTGAGGGCTAGGCCTATATTTCATAGGCCCTTATAACATGAGGGCTTTTTAGCCCGACCCTAACCGGCTCTAGGGCCAGTCGAACTAGGGTCGGGCTGGCCCTTAGGGCCTTTTTTTCAATAAGCTTTTTATATTTTTTAAATTTATATTTAAATTTTATGTATATAATACTACCAAATGTAATTTTTCATCTCATTTATCACTTATCATTTAATCTTAGTAAATTATAATTGATGAAGATGAATGAATCTGATATTATGATGTGTGTTTCTATTGTTGGAATATTAGATTGTGATGTTTTTTATCAATTCACAAAATTATTTAAAAGAAACTTCATTAATTGTTACTTCATTTTATTAATTAAATTATGTTATATTAATATTTAATTTAGACAGGAATATTAAAATATTTAGAAGAAACCTCGTTAATTGTTACTTCATTTTTATTAGATTATATTATATTAATATTTAATTTTGATAGGAATATTAAACTTATAATGGAATGACTTCATCCAAAAGAAAAAAAACGAAAACAAAATTATAGATCGGGCCTAGAATTTTCGAGCCCTTATGACTTGGGCTTTTTTTGCCCTAGCTCTTAATGGCTAGGGCTTTTAGGGCAAGGGTAGGACCGGATGGGCCGATCCTTATTGACATCTCTTTTTGGGACAATCCCCGATCATTACGATATAGAAATTTTAAAGGAATTAAAAGCCCAAGAAAAAGCCTATTTGGGATAACTCCAGTCGCTACAGATACAACTATCTTTGTTTATTAATGAGTTGGCCAATGAATAATCACCTAAACATTGTCAAGGATCAAGAGAATTTACAAACAAAAACATAAAGCATATGCAAATAAGGATAAATTATTACAATTAGTTCTAAAATTTATAATTAAAAAATTATAAATTCAGTTGTCATTTTGAGGTTTGTCTTTATTTACAGATTTGTTGATGGTGTAATTTGTAAAATAAAATTAAATGTCAACAGGATATTTGTGATTTTAAAAGACAATATATTTTCTAATTAATTTGGATAAAAGTGTGTTTTGTTTTTCCATAAAAAATTAATTAATATCAAAACCAATGAACAACACAATTGGGATCGCCCTCTGTACTCAATGTCGCACTTGTGTGCATCATTAATCCTATGAACATCTCATTTTAGAATTATATAAAATCCAGCACTCTGTGTACCATGCACTACATGTAGATTGAATTCCACCTTATGACCCTTGTTATTCGCATATTGTGGAAGGATGGCAACAAATTTGTCATCTTAATTTGTATTTGGCAAAAACTTGTGTGAGACGGTTTTACGGTTTAGATCCGTGAGACGGAGTTCTACACAAAAGTTTAAAGGCTTTTTTTTTTTTTTCAGATTTATTTTTCTTAGGGTTTATATTTGTTTTTTTAGGATTTATTTTGTTTCTTGAGTTTATTTTTAATTGATTTGGGTTTTTAGGATTTTTAGTTTTTTTAGGGTTTATTTTTTATTTTTGGGTTTATTTTTATTTTTCGGGTTTATTCTTCATGGTTCATGTTTTTTAGGGTTTATTTTGTTTTTTCATGGTTCATTATTATTTTTAAATTTATTTTCATGGTTCATGCTTTCTCAAGACGGAATCCTTAGGAGGTCCCGCCTCGGATTTAGATCCGTGAGACCGTCTCACAAGAGACTTGCTCTTTGTATTTTGATAAAATTAGTTCTGGCAACAATAACCAAGTTCAAAAGAATTTACTGACAAAATTAAACGAGTAATCACCCGTTGTTGTCCACCATAAGTCCATTGAAAGTTGGATGAATTAGACTAGTATATACCGGATCATGTTAAAACTAATGGACCTGTAAAAGGATGACCCAATTTATTTAGGTAAAGTTTACAGTAAATGGGCCCATTACTTATAAAATGTGATTCTTTTTTGACTAGGTCAAGATTTTTACAGTAATTGAACTTTCCAGAAATGGCCTTTGACCCTGGAAACATGGATGGAGACCAAATTCTTCTTCATATTGTGATTGGATAATTGATTTCAGAACGTAAAAAGTATATATTCCGTGGTTGGGCGGGGGTCCGGGTATCACTTCCGTCCCGCGGATACCATCCCGCCCTGTCCCTCCTAGAATTTGTATTTTTAAGATATATTTTAGTATATATTTTGCATATGTAAATATATATTATAATATAATTTTTGTTGTCAAAATTTTACTACTTGAGATTATTACTAAGATTCTCACTTATTGGACAGATTACAGACCTATCAGTCTGGGTGTAATGTGTCCAATAAGATTATTACTAAGATTCTCAACACTAGGCTTTCATCTATCCTTCCTATGTTAATTTCCCCTTATCAGAGTGGTTTTCTAAGGCACGGACTTATTAGTCACAATATATTGCTTGCTCATAAAATGGTTCACTCTATTTCTTGTGCTAACAATGTTGTTTTCAAGCTTGATATGGCAAAGACTTATGATAGAGTCCAATGGCCTTTTCTTGAAGCTATGCTCTCTGCTATTGGTTTTCCTGATAGGTGGGTTGGTTATATTGATGCTTGTATCTCTAATTGTTGGTTCACTGTCCTTGTGACGGATGGGAGTCCTTCTGGTTTCTTTAAGTCTCGCATGGGCCTTAGATAAGGTGACCCCTCTCCCCACTCTTTTCATTGTAGTCTGAGTATTTAAAATGACAAAAAAAATAGGATAATTGATTTTTATATTTTTATCTCTTATAAAAGACTATATGTTTTTTAACGTCATCCTTACATGTATTATAAAACTAATAATATGAATAAAAAATTTTTTTTTTTTTTTGACCTATCTCTCATTTAGCTTATCTCGCCGATGATATCATCATTTTCTCCAATACTAAGGATGAATCCTTAAGAACTCGGTTCATTTACTCAATCACTATTGTGCGTTTCAACGTTTATTATAAAACTCATGTTTGGTTGACCTATCTCTCATTTAGCTTATGTGAATTCTAGTAAAAGTTCTTTTGTTATGAACAAAGGGGCCCCTAGTAAAAGTTTCTTGCATTAATAGGGTGGTTGCCCTCACTTAGTTCACTAATCAAGAGCTTCCCATTACCTACCTTAGCGCTCCTTTGTTTAAAGGTCATAAGAAGGGTCTTTTATTTCAAAATGTCATCAGTAAAATGCATGCCAGAGTTAGAAGCTAGAATGGGAAACTTCTTTCATTTGGGGAAATATTAATGCTTATTAAAAGTGCCCTTAATTCCATGTTCTTACATCTGATTCAAGTCATTAATTAAGCCCCCTAAGTATGTTATTCATATTCTTGAGCAAATCATGGCTAGATTTTTCTGGGGTTCTAGTGATAGTTCCAATAAAATCCATTAAGTAGCTTGGAATAAAATATGTCATCTTATTCTTGAAGGGGGGTCTAGGGGTTAGAAATATTTCGACATGATTGATGTTTTTACTCTTAAACTTTGGTGGAGATTTAGATAGTTTAACTCTTTATGGGCTACCTTGTCCGACTCTTCCATTGTCTCCGGAATGCTCTCAACTTTTAGTGTTGCTTTGGATCTGCTCAATTTGGTTCTGCTCCGTTTTGCTGCTTTCAGTTTTTTTCGCTTGTGCCTTGATGTTCAAGCTATTTTGTTACTTTGTTTAGGAATAGCCAAAGCCATCAGGCCTCAGGTTGTGGGTCTGTCCTACCTGAGTTTGTTTTCTAGGTCTTGCTTGCCTTGATCTCTTGTTCCTGTGTGGGTACTAGAATCTCTCTGGTTCTGCTTGGAATTTTGGGTTAGTTAACCCATGGTTTTTAAATTCATTGGGTATTAATATATTTTTTGCCGTTTCGTTAAAAAAAACTCTTTATGGGCACAATTCATTCAGGATAAATATGTTGGTGGATCTCCTGCTTTACTTGCTGCATCTTTACCTTATTACAACCCTACTTGGAAAAGAATGTGTAAACTAAGGCATGCTATGCAAACTCATACTGCATGGTCACTTGGGGTTGGTAAGGTTAGTTTTTGGTATGCCATTTGGTTTGAAGACTCTCCTTTACATGATTTAATTTCCATTGATAAAACTAGTCTTGAAAATATTGTTGTTGATTATTTTATGCCTAATAGTAACTGGGATTTTCAAGATTAGTTAATATTGTGGGGACCCCTGGTCACAATATAAGCCAGATTATTCCATTACTCCAAGGGCAGCCATATTGCATGAAATGGAAACCCTCATCTAATAATTAATTCTCATTATCCTCAGCTTGGGCTATTATCAAAACCCCCATGCCTCACAACATCCTCCTTACCAATTTTTGGACCCCTTTTCTTACTCCTTCTATATCCATTTTCCTATGGAGGTTGGCCTTAATAGACTCCCTGTGGATCTCAAACTACAAGATATAGGTGTTTTCATTGCTTCTAAATGTTGGTACGGCTCCCCAGATACAGGTAACCGGTTGAATCACGTTCACATCTTCTTCTTCTCAATCCCCATTTTCAAAAAGTGTGGAACCATTTTTCAAGGTGGGTAGGATTCACTGTCTCACACACTGAGCAAATACACTTTTTTCTTTCTGCTTTGTGAAATATTACACCATATGCACATACAACACATATTTCATTTCTTCTTCCTTGCTTAATTTTTTGGTACACATGGAAAGAAAGAAACAGTTGCAAACATGAGAATTTGAATTTTAATTTCAGAAGAATAATTTGGAAAGTTGAAGCTCATTTACTTCTTCTCTTTAAAAGTAGACCGTTTCACAAAAAGTATTGGCATGGATATTTTCATATTGCTTGTCAATTAGGGATTAATTTCAGAACAATGGCTCCTAAACATCCCCTCCCAGTCCTTTGGGAAAAACCACTTGTTAACTGGTTTAAGGTTAACATAAATGGTTCTTTCCAAAGTCCTAACTGTCTTGCGGTGAATTGGTGGAGTTTTAAGGGATTGGAATGACAATATTCTCCTGGCTTTTTCCAAGCTATCACTAGTTCCAAGCACATTGAAGTGGAATTTGCGGCTTTTGAAGTTGGGCTAACTTTACTACCTTCAATATATGGAACCAACATCATCTTTGAATTAGATTCCTCCATTCTTATCAACACCATCAACATGTATTTACCTGGCGGTGGACTTTAAGACACAAAATTACCAATATCAAGAAGCAGTTGTTACACATAAGCATCAAGTTCATACATACTCACAGAGAGGCAAACCAAGTTTCTGATAGCTTAGCAAACTTAGGGAGAACTGCTACATAATTTTTGTGTTTTTCTGATCTTAACATTCCTAGAAATGTTAGTAGTTTAGCTAGACTTGGTCAACTTGAAATTTCTTCTTTTAGAATTAAGAATATATTTCATTGATTTGTTAATGTATTCCATAAACTCTGTAAATAATTGTCAATATACAGGTTAGGGATCATGCCTCAATCCCTCTCCCACATTGGGTGCTTTATTAGAAGAAAAAAAAAACTTACTACTTGAGGTTTAGAATGGACTTAAAAATTTACTTTGAGAAATGAAATATAATTTTTCCTCATAAATAATAAAATAAAGAAAGATTTTCATTTGTGTGTAAATTAATTTTGGTTTTTTATAGGGACGAACTTTAAATCCTATATATTTATATATGGAATTTATGTTAATATGGATTTTACTCAAGATATGAATATTGGAGTATACATGTTGATACTTAATTACCCTGAATATATAATGAATTCATTTTATACACACATCATATGGTGTGCATGCCTATCTTATAATATCCCATTTGATAGTAGAATTAATTTAGAAGCAATAGTTGTTAGCTTAAATTAATTCTACTCATAGAAAATTCTTGCTTGGAAATTATTACTCATGTAGTATATGATTCTTAGATAACATATGAGTTATATGATAATCGTAATTTATTTGCTATGTAATTAATCTGAATTTGATGAAATCGGGATTGGACAGTGGTCGAGTGGTTAAAATTATCAAGCCCACACCTAAGGTCTAGGGTTCAATTCTGGTCAACATTTTTCTCTCAAGATATGTACTAAAAAAATTAATGAAATCAAACTCCAAAACCAATGTTTTTAAACTCGGATCGGACCGCCGGTTCGACGATTTAACCAAGAAACGGTCACATGTCTGGCCCGATTCTTTATTAAAACTGGGTGGCTAAAAAACCATTGCCACCCGGTCAAAACCGACAAAAAATCCAGAAACCGGCGACCCTGTTAAGCTGGTTCAAATTTTTTAAGCAATATTTTCTTTGTTTTATTACAGAAAGTGAACGGATATTTGGTAAATTTACATAAAACTTTTCCTCATATTCGATTTATACTTATATTTGGATATTATAATTTATTATATTTTTTTTTGTTTTTATTTAAATTTGTTATTTTTTTATATTTGTATTTGTATTTATCTTTTACATTTGTACATGTATATATATATGTGTGTATGTGTGTGTATGTATATGGGTCAACTGGATTTTTTAGAACGGTCTAACCGGTTGAACCAGTTACCTAATGACCTAGTTATTAATCCAGTTCGATGTTCGGTCCGGGTTTAAAAACATTGATTCCAACTAATACTCCCTCCTTCCCATAAAGATAGACAAGTAGAACAATTCACACAGATTAAGAAAACATAATAAATGTAATTGGGATTATAATTTTTTTCCATATTCTTCTTATTTTGCCATTGCATTAAATGGTGGTATATCATTATAATTTAACTAGTTTTTTACCCGTGCGATGCACGGGAGTGTTTTCGGGGTGTGGTGTTACTATATAAATAAGATGTAAAAAAATATAATCTATAACAAAATAAAAATTACAAATTTTGAAAAACTTTTTTGTATACAACATTAGTCGTTTGTTTGTTGTTTGACGCATCGTCGCCGCAAACTAATATTTCCAGTCCCTTTCGATTGGTAACTCGAGAAACTGACACATATAATTGGCCATGACTGAAAACTTCTTGAGGTATAGGCCAACATTAGAGAGAGATTATCCTTGACTTTTGTTTATCGCCATGGCTTACGACACGATCAAAGGAAACTGCCTTCGTTGGAACTTGAAGGGAATCTTGAAGTCAGAAGGGGTAAGAGTCATTCGCGGAATCAACATTTTATGACCTACATTTGTCACGCCCCAAACGCGACGCGACGACGATCAATCTCTTAAACAGAAATAAACCCAACATTCTAGAAAACGATGCAACAATCCCAAGTGAAACAAGGTCTAAAAGTGAAAAAACTATAAGTACAACACGATTACAAATACATCCCAACAACCAAATAGCTTACAGTCCAGAACTAGGAAATAAAGTACACATCATATCACCAGCTTAAGTGTCAATAGGAAGTAAGTCCAACAGGCGGAGCACGAGAATTTAATCCAAGGCAGGTTCAGTTTCTTTGACAAAGTCATCTTCTAAGGTTAGAAAACAGGAGGGGGTGAGGCAGAAATCTCAGTGGATGGGGTGATCGTGTGCAAGTGTGGCGATATGTATATAGTTAATGCGAGAAATTTAGTTGTATGAAACGCGTGAGAGATGATGCATGATTTCACACACAGTCCACAATCGTCGTGATAAATATATTTAAGTAATATACTTATACAGTTAAGAAAACAGTTCGTGGTCAAGCCAGGCACTATGGTCCAAGCAAATAGGAGGATTGCGTACGGATTTGTAACGCCAATCCTATGCAAGATAAGTAGCGGTTGCGTACGGATTTGTAGCGCCAACCTAATGGGTCCGATTAACTCCATAATCGTGTGGATCGGACAAATGATTCCTTCGTTCTTCCTTGTAACTCCCGAGTAAGATGGTGCAAGACCTGTCACCTTATCGCTCCATAGGCAAAGACAAAATCCACAGTGGAGCTAGCAAGGCTCGGTTTGTCATAATCATGATTATACCTCAAGTACTACGACCCGCTTCCCTCGACAAACTCGTTCCTCGGTTGCGGGATTAGGGCGATGGGGCGGAGAGTGGAATAGCGGCCGAGCTGCCTTGTTCCATCCCCGACGTATCCACTCAGAGCTCGACACACCAAGTTGACTCGGCAAGAATTTAAATACACGTTCGGGTAGTCAACCAGGCAATCGATTATATTGATTCTAAAGTAGTTCATGAAAAGTTTTCGAAAATTTGCGTAAGGTAATTATGGCGTTGGTGGAGTTATTTGGATGAAGATGATTATCGGGAGGATAAGCAATCTTCGATATCTTGAAAGATTAGGTAGAAATAAGTCTGTTATAGATTCGAAATCGCAAGACGAGGAAGTCGCCCCACGATCGCGTATTAATCGGTCAAGACGATCCGATAAATCAAGGAATTTTTGAGAAAATAACATATTTTAACCAATAAGTAAAGTCGAGGGGTCCAGGGCTGTTTCTTTAAAATAAAAATAATTCGAGTTAGGTCCTTGTAAAAAGAAAATTTACAATTAGCCCCGTTTTGTAAAAACCAATTCTTTTGGGGTTAAAAATTGAATAAATAAATGTCCCGACCTTGAAAATTTATGAGGTCAGTTCCTAAATTCTCTAAATTGTTCAGAGATTTAGGTTTTTAAAGTTTTGAGGTCGAGTTTTTATAAAATTCTCACATTGGCCCCAAATTTGTTAAAATTGCCATTTCGGACTCTAAGTTTAAAATAATTGGAACTCAGAAACAGGAAGGGATTTTAATGTGATTCCAGTTGAAAAATGTCACTAAGGTCAGTGGGATATTGGGACAAAATCAGTTTTAAAAATAAGTAAGTATAGGTCCTTAACCTTTGAAAATCTCATTTTTGTCCCATTTTGAAATAATTGCCTTTAAGGCTTTTAGGGGTCCAATTGTTATGAAATTTGAACCTTGGGTCCAAGATATAATTATGTTATAGTTAAATTAGTATTTTCAGGTGCATGAACTGCATAAGTCCTGGAAATTGTATTTTGGTCCTCAAGTTTAATCGTTACAATTTGGTCCCTCAATTTTTATAAAATTAGTTTCCAAGCTCTAAACACTTGGATTTTTGGAATACACTTAAAATATATTATTTCCAGTCCCTTAAGAGTTAAAATTTCAAATTTGTAAATTAGGGTCTGGTACATTTTCAAAATTGCAAAATAGCCCTTAAACTTCTAAAATTTTACAATCTAGTCCTTGGGCTTTTAAAGGTTGATTTTATTTATCTAAAAACTCTTAAAACCTTATTAAAATGCCAAAACATAATTTTTGAACCTGAGATCAGTCCCAAAAATCGAAAATTACAGAGGGGTCCCTTAAGTTTTATTTTCTTGCAGTTAAGTCCACCAACTTTCCATTTTTGTATTTTTAAGTCCAAAAGTTGAAATTTAATCAATTATGCTCGACTTGTCCAGGTTATAAATAATTCAAAACATAGATTTCAAGAGTCATACACATTCATATCATTCTCATATAAAATATCATCAAGTATAACCATAAAGTGTACATGTATGCCCTATTTTTCGATAAATCGCATTTTTGAGCAACACTTGAGAATTTTTCCAACTTGATACAAGAAAATAGCATGAAATACATAATATATATCTCAAGTGCTCAAAATCAAAATACTACATGCATTTTTTTAATAAAACACCTAGAAGTTGAAAGAATTTTTCCACCCACCTTGTTTGTTTGGTTGATTGGTGTAAAGTGATATATCACTAGACCTTGTGGATTTTAATCTTTACTTAAGGCAGCCCCTAAGTAAAATAATACAAGGATTTTGAGTTAGAAAATGAAGAATTGAACTAAGAAGGGAAAAAGAAGAGGAATAGGCCAAAGGTACCACACTTACCTTGTGTAGTTGAAAGTTGTAGTCAAAAATTGATAGTCTCTTAATAACTTGATCACCTCTTAACCAAAGCTCCAAGGTCAGCCCCTAATCACCTCAAATTTATAATTTTGGTGTTAAAATTCGAAATTAATAGGGAAGAAGAAGAAGGTACTAAAAATTCCATTTCTTACCTTATAGTCCAATTTCTTCACAATTTTTCTTCAAGATGACAAGTCTCTTAATATCTTCAAAGGTCTTCTAGGTATACCTCAAAATCAAAAAATCAAACTTAAATTAGAAGGTGAAAGTGGTGAGCTAGAAGGTATAGGAATAGATTGAAGAAGAAAATTTCTCACCTTGTGTAGTATATGGTTCGAATTTTTGTGAAGTTTAAGAGGGGAATTTCTTGTATTTTTGGTTAAGTGTTAAGAAGAAGAAGAAAATTTGTAGAGAGATGTAGGAGGATTTTTAGAGAGAGTTGAGAGGATCTTCAAGTCTTAGAGTTGGGAAGAATGAAAATTGAAACAAAATTTGATTCCCAATATGGTCATTTGGCCCCATGAGGGGGAGAGGGGTAAATTTTTTTTTTTTTCTTGTTTGATTAGATGATAAGTTAGAGTAATAATTGAGGAAATTAGGGAGTAAAGTAATACTTAGGCAACTTTATTAGGGACAATTAGCCAAAATGCTAAGTTTAGGGGGAATTTTTAAATTTGTCTTGTTTGACCAATTGGGTGGTTGGATTTGTAAGATAATTCTAAGATGTAGGTTTGAATTAATGGTGTAAAAATACACAAGATGAATACACAAGGTGTACATGTACAAGAGTTGGGAGGTATTTCTACCCTAAAATTTCCATCATGGCCATCCAATATGAGGGTAATTGTGGTATTTCCATATTTTTTTGTCCCAAAATTGATGATAATAGATGAATAATATCAATCTCCAAAATAATTAGTGATTTCCTTGATCACTTATAAGTCTCATGATCACTTATTCTAAATCGAATTCTTAATTCTATAAGGTATAAATCTCTAAAATAAGTAGTCTCTTAAATTTCTAAGGTGACTAATAAATACACAAGTAATAATAATGATGATCAACCAAGTGATCATAAATGTGAAATAAAATTAATAAATGATTACGATCACAAGTAATAAATAAAAGAATTTAAATACAAAATATATTTATCATTAATATTTACCCGTCAAAGCGACGCGATAGAATAGTCAAATAGTACAAAGACGATACGTGAGACAAGTACATGTTCGAATAAAAATCGAGGGCTTCACATTCTCCCCTCCTTAAAAGAATTTGGTCCCCAAATTCTCTTCAGAATAGTTCTGGATATTGATTCCTCATGTCTTCTTCCATCTCCCATGTTGCGTCTTCGTCTCGGTTGTGGTTCCGCCATACAACTTTAAACATTGAAATCTCTCTATTACGCAATCGACGTGTCTGGCGGTCAATGATTCGATTGGTTCCTCGGTGTAAGATAAATTCTCTATTAGAGGAGGAGCATCACGAGTGATGATATGCTCGGGATCCGGTTGATACTTTTTCAATCTCAATACATGGAATACATCGTCCATTCCCGCATATCTTGTCTTTGTAACTCAAGTCTCAGAGGCCAACTTTCCGATCCTCTCGCAAAATCTTGTAAGGTCCAATATATCTCGGACTCAATTTGCCTCCTTTCTTTGGATTGATCAATCCTTTTCGTGGCAAGAGTCTAAGAAATACTTCATCTCCGGCTTCAAATTCCAAGTCCTTTCTCCTCTTGTCCGCGTAACTCTTTTGGCGGCTCACTGAAATGCGGATCGGATCCGTTCTTTGATCAACTTGACCATCTCCATGGCCTCTTGAACTAAGTCGACCTTTGGAATCGATGGTGACTTTTGTTTCTCTTTTGGAGTCCATTGGTCATCAATCTCCCGTGTAGTGGGGATCGACACTTTCACCCATACAAGGCTTCGTAGGGTGCCATCCCAATTGTGGCACGATAATCTGTTATTATAAGCGAACTCGGCCAATGGTAAGTGCGAATCCCAACTTCCTTGAAAATCCAATGTGGAGGCTCGCAACATGTCTTCCAGGGTTTGAATTGTTCGCTCGGACCGCCATCCGCGGATGTCTTTGTTGTCTTTGAAACTTAGCGAGTACCCAATTCCTCATGTAAGCATTTCCGAAACGAGACAAACCTCGGGTCTCTGTCGACACTATGTCGACCGGCACTCCATGCGGTCGAATGATCTCTCGGATGTAAATCTGCGCAGTTTACGCAAGTCGTTGGTTTTCTTCATGGGTAAGAAGTGTGCGATTTCGTGAGTCGGTCTCGACTACCCATATAAAGATCATCGCCTCATCTGGGTCCTCGGTAGATCTGTCACGAAGTCCATCGTTATGTGTTCCCATTTCCACTGGGAATTCTCAACGGTTGTAATAAACCGGATGGTCGTTGGTGTTCGCTTTTATTCGTTGACAAGTCAAACATCTCAACGAACTCGCTTACTTGGTTCTTCATGTTTACCCACCGAAATGTCGTTTCAAGTCCTTATACATCTTGTTTCCTCCAGGGTGTATAGTGTATTTCGAACGGTGTGCTTCTCGCTAGAATTCCGCTCCTAATCTTTCACTCGGTACACAAACTCGATTCCAAAATCGATGATCCCATCTTCATGTACCGAGAAATTCGATCCCTCTCCTTTAAGTATCTTCTCTTTCGGTCTTTGAAGTTGCACATCCGTCTCTTGTCTTTGCTTTGATCTCGTTGATGAGTCGGGTTTAACCCAAAATGTTAGCACACAAAATTTGAGTATTAGTTCTTGTCGGATTCCAAGTGCTCAACTCTTCTAATGATTTCCACTCTCGAATCATTAGTCGGCTAAACTCGCCTTTACGCTCAAGACGTCGCTACTACGTTAGCCTTCCCGGATGGTATTGAATATCAAAGTGATAGTCTTCTATTAACTCCACCCATCTCCGTTTCCTCAAATTGAGATCCTTCCGAGAGAATAGATACTTTAGGCTCTTATGATCTGTAAACCGTGAATGTTGCTCCGTAGAGATAGTGCCTCCATTTCTTTAATGCGAACACTATTGATGCCAATTCCAAGTCATGCGTTGGGTAATTGGCTTAATACGGCTTGAGTTTCCGTGATGCGTAAGCAATGACCTTTCCTTCCCGCATGAGTCTCGCTCCTAGTCCTTCCTTTGATGCATCATCAGAGACGATAAAGTTTTCTGTTCCCTTTGGAAGGGCTAAGATCGAGCTGTAGTAAGTCGTTTCTTCAACTCTTGGAAACTAGCCTCACATTTGTCATTCCACTCAAACTTGACTTGCTTCTGGGTTAGTCGAGTGAGTGGTCTGGCTATCTTGGAGAAATCCTAGATAAATCTTCGATAATATCCCGCTAGTCCTAAGAAACTTCGATCTCTCGTTCTTCACTCGGGTTGTTTCCATTCAACCACCTGTCTGTCTGTACCTTCAAGGATCTATGGCGATCCCAAAGGTCGGATACTATGTGTCCCAAGAATGCGACTTCACTAAGCCAAAATCCGCACTTGCCGAATTTGGCATACAACTTGTGCTCGTAGTGTCTCTAAAACAATTTTCGATGACGCTCATGCTCCTTTTTAGACTTAGAGTATATGAGTATGTCATCAATGAATATCACTACGAATTGATCCAAATAAGATTGAAAGACTCGATGCATCGGATCCATAAACACCGCTGGTGCGTTTGTCGACCAAAAGGCATTACTACAAACTCGTAGTGTGCATATCCTGGTTTGAAATGCTTTGTTTTGGAAACGCTTCTTCACGAATCTTGATTGATAATATCCTTGTTGTAAATCAAACTTGAGTACACCGTCGCTACTTGAAATTGGTCAAATAATTCGTCTAACCTCGGGAAGGGGTATTTGTTCTTGATGGTCACGCTATTAAGACCGCGATAATCTATACAGAGTCTTAATGTGCCATCCTTCTTCTTGACGAATAGTACCGGTGCTCCCCAGGGAGACGTACTTGGTCGGATAAATCCCACATCCACCAGCTTCTGTAATTGAGTCTTCAACTCTTGTAACTCAACAAAAGCCATTCTATACGCCGTTCTGGCGATCGGGGCAGTTCCTGGTAATACCTCAATGGTGAACTCGACTTCCCTATCTGGAGGGACAGTGGTGAGTTCTTGTGGAAATACATCCGTATATTCCGATACTATAGGTACTTGATTAATTTGTGTCTCAACCTTGGGTTTGTTAATTACAAACGCCAAGTACCCTTGTGCCCCTCTAGTGATCGCCTTCCTTGCTTTTATTGCTGAAATGATTGGGGCAATCTTAACTCGTGCTCTTCCCGAAATTTCTACTTCGGGCTTACCGGGTTCACATAGCTTAATGGACTTGCGATGGCAGTCCATTTGTGCATGGTGTGCAGACAACCAGTTCATCCCCAAAATTATGTCGTATTCGGATATAGGTAATAAAATCAAATCGGCAGGAAAATTTATCTCATCAATCTTAACTTCGCATGCATTATAGATAATATATGTTATCTGGCTTGCGCCCATAGAAATTGATACTTCTAGACCTATAGGCATATGTTCCATGCATGCATGCAGCTTGTGTACAAAATGTGGTGCGACAAATGAATGCGTTGATCCAGGGTCAAATAGTACTTTAGCGTAGTGGCTAGATACTAGAAGCGTACCTTCCACCACATATGTTGCCTCTAGAGCCTCATGTCCTTGTTGGGCTAGTGCAAATGCTCGAGCGGGCATCCTTGCCCGGCACTCCCGGGCCGTTACCCGCTTCCTGGTTGCACTGTTTGGGTCCGGTCTTCGTATTTTGGGCAATCCTTCACCGGTGCTGACATTACCATAGCGTAAACACCTTTCTGTTTACGCCAACAAATCGTGGCGATGCCCGGTTTACGCAATGTGTGTACACACTTGACCCGACTTTCTTCTTGACCGTTCTTTTTCTTTATCCGCCTCATTAATCGGTCCTTTCAAACTTAGCAGTCGCTTAGATGGTTGTCCCACGCTTGTCCTCTTGAGACGCTTTTGATGGCCTACTCTGTGAATCTTTCCAATACGGTTCGATCCCGACTGATCTGAGAGCCGCTTTACCGCAAGCCGAGTAGGTTGTCATTTCAACATCGAAGCTTCTTTTGAAGTTCTAGCTTCGATTCACGTGTGAACTTATATAATTTGTCCTCTTCAGATCGATTGTCCCAGCGTATTTGGACAATCGATGAAACTCAGACTCGTACTAGGCTACGGACATGTTCCCCTGTCTCAACTTATGGAACTCATCCCGCCGTGCCTCCTTCACGACTTGGGGAATGTACTACTCATTGAATTCAGCCAGAAATTTTCTCACGTCCCTATCTACTTGGTCCTGTTCCCATTTTCTCTCAACTCGCTCTCCACCAATCTCTAGCAATGATTCTAGTCGAACACGGCGAGCGTAACCTTTTGTTGCTCGAGTATTGGAGAGCATTGAAGATATTCTCCATTTCCCAATCCATTCTTCTCGCTTTAAGTCATCGGGCTCTCCTAAGAAAGCCGGTGGGTCAAATCGCAAGAATCGCTTCAAAAGTGCGATCATTCGCCTCTCTAGCGGGCTCGAGAATACGCCGTTGAGGCTCGCTTGTTGCCTCATGAAGACCAAAGATCTGTTGCGGGGCTATTGCAGTCAAGTTATCTCCTCGTGGGATCGGCGGAGGAGGTGGTGGTAGTTCGGTGGAGGGTACCTTCCTCGGGTAAGTCCTCATACCTTCGGGAACACGGCGGGGTCTCCGCGTCCCACTTTGACGGTTTCCAACCATGTATCTCTCGTAGTTTAGCTACAATTCACTAAGGAATGATTTCAATAAGTACTCGCGTATAACAAGTTATATCACAACAACAATACACAAGACATAGAATAAGTAGAAAAAGTATATTCATTGATGTGAAATTTGAATACACCCGAATGAGTTCATACAACAGAATATAGAATCGAAGATAAATTAGAGTCAGGATACAACATGATCAAAGTACAACGGAAAGCAAAATACAACAGGGAAGGAAATAAGTGTCGGCTAAAATCTAGCATAGAAGCTATCTACTTGGTGAGGTCGCCGTCATCATCACTAGTGGCCTCGTCCCATAACCGGAATGACGATCGGTTAGGGTACCGCCTCGGCAGATTAGGCTAGTCGGCTAAATTCGCCATTTGCTCCGATCTGGGAGCGTCATCAAGTGGGCGGCTTCAAGCGCCTCGAGACTCTCCATTCTCCATTGGATCCTCATCGAGATCCTCTTGAGATCCTCCTGGATCCTCTTCATTATCGGCCTCGAGGTCGAGCATGGGTTACTCGGGCGGTGGCAACGGTGGCGCATTAGATGCTAAGGCAGCCTCCAAAGCAGCATCCCGCTGAGTTAAGGCATGCGTGAGGTCCTCGATCACCTACATTTGTTTGATGATAGTATCTTCGAGACGTCCGATGGTGGCCCTCGACATGTATGCGTCCCTCTCCCACTTTCCGCGGCCTTTCTTGGCGCGTTCCATCTTTGTGCGAGTAATTTCCAAGTGTTCCTGGATTGACTGGATTTGATCTTCGCGAGCACGGATGGTATCCTCGCGATCCTTAGCAAGGAGGGTAAGATCGTTCTTCTCCTCTTGCTCTTCGTCGGGCGTGTTGGTTCTTGGTTGCGGCGGCGTTCCTCCGCCAATTCCGAGGTAGCCTGGAAGGTATTCCTGGTGCCGTGGTTTGTGTATGCCCGAAAATAATCACGTTCGCGCGGGCCTCCAATAATTCCCACCGGATAGGTGGCGTCGGCTCCATCCTGGTCAAGCCAAACTAAGGAGAATTAGACAAAGTTAAGGAAAAGATAAGGGAGAACAGGGAAAAAATGAATAAAGAAAGTCAATAAGAGTAAACTAGGTCAAATCAAGTATGATCATGGAATCTCCAAGTATAAATTCTAACTTAGTATAAAATCGTAATACGGTTCTATGCCATTTTTGAAATCGATTTCACACTTAATTGGTCGTCGCAGATTACCTAACACAAACCGGGGTCCTATCCTGGGTCATTTCGGTGTAAGTTTCCATCTTACTAGCCGAGCTTTGATACAGAATCGCATGCCCCAAACGCGACACGACGCGATCAATCTCTTAAACAAAATAAAACCAACATTCTAGAAAACGATGCAACAATCCCAAGTGAAACAAGGTCTAAAGCGAAAACTACAAGTACAACACGATTACAAATACATCCCAACAACCAAATAGCTTACATTCCGAACTAGGAAATAAAGTACACATCATATCACCAAGCTTAAGTGTGAAAGGGTCCTACGTCCTTAAATTACGATCCAAAATGGCAAAAGAAAATAAAAGAGTCCAACAAGAAAAATAAAAGAGAGCGGTCCAAAGAACATAGATATCAATAGGAAGTAAGTCCAACAGACGGAGCACGAGAATTCAATCCAAGGCAGGTTCAACTTCTTCGACAAAGTCATCTTCTAAGGTTAGAAAACAGGAGGGGGTGAGACAAAATCTCAGTGGATGGGGTGATCGTGTGCAAGTGTGGCGATATGTATATAGTTAATGCGAGAAATTTAGTTGTATGAAAACGCGTGAGAGATGATGCATGATTTCACACACAGCCCACAATCGTCGTGATAAATATATTTAAGTAATATACTTATACGATTAAGAAAACATTTGTGGTCAAGCGGGCACTATGGTCCAAGCAAACGGGAGGATTGCGTGCGGTTTGTAACGCCAATCCTATGCAAGACAAGTAGTATTTGCGTGCACGGTTTTGTAGCGCCAATCTAACAGGTCCGATTAACTCCAGAATCGTGTGGATCAGACAACGATTCCTTCGTTCTTCCTTGTAACTCCCCGAGCAAGATGGTCCAAGACCTGTCACCTTATCGCTCCATAGGCAAAGACAAAATCCACGGTGGAGCTAGCAAGGCTCGGTTTGTCATAATCATGATTATACTTCAAGTACTACGACCCGCTTCCCGGACAAACTCCGTCCCTCGCCTGCGGGATTAGGACGATGGGGCCGAGAGTGAAATAGCAATGGTCGAGCTGCCTTGGTTCCATCCCCGACGTATCCACTCCGACTGTGAGCTCGACACACCAAGTTGACTCAGGCAGTAATTTAAATACACGTTCAGATAGTCAACCAGGCAGTCTAGTATATTGATTCGGGAAGTAGTTCAAAAAGTTTTCAAAATTTGCGTAAGGTAATTATGGCGTTGGTAGAGTTATTTGGATGAAGATGATTATCGGGAGGATAAGAAATCTTCGATATCTTGAAAGATTAGGTGGAACATAAGTCCGTTATAGATTCGAAATCGCAAAACGAGGAAGTCGCCCCACGATCGTGTATTAATCAGTCAAGACGATCCGATAAATCAAGGAATTTTTGAGAAAATAACATATTTTAATCAATAAGTAAAGTCAGAGGGTTCAGGGTTGTTTCTTTAAAATAAAAATAATTCGAGTTAGGTCCTTGTAAAAAGAAAATTTACAATTAGCCCCGTTTTGTAAAAACCAATTCTTTTGGGGTTAAAAATTGAATAAATAAATATCCCGACCTTGAAAATTTATGAGGTCAGTTCCTAAATTCTCTAAATTGTTCAGAGATTTAGGTTTTTAATGTTTTGAGGTCGAGTTTTTATAAAATTCTCACATTGGCCCCAAATTTGTTAAAATTCTAATTTCGGACTCTAAGTTTAAAATAATTGGAACTCAAACCTAATGTGATTCTAGTTGTAAAATGTCACTAAGGTCAGTGGAATATTGGGACAAAAGCAGTTTTAAAAGAAGTAAGTATAGGTCCCTTAACTTTTGAAAATCTCATTTTTGTCCCATTTTGAAATAATTGCCTTTAAGGCTTTTAGGGTCCAATTGTTATGAAATTTGAATCATGGGTCCAAGATATAATTATGTTATAGTTAAATTAGTATTTCCAGGTGCATGGACTGCATAAGTCCTGGAAATTATATTTTGGTCCTCAAGTTTAATCTTTTACAATTTGGTCCTCAATTTTTATAAAATTACTTCCCAAGCTCTAAACACTTGGATTTTGGAATACACTTAAAATATGTTATTTCCAGTCCCTTAAGAGTTAAAATTTTAAATTTTAAAATTAGGTCTGGTACAGTTTCGAAATTACAAAATAGCCCTTAAACTTTTAAAATTTTACAATCTAGTCCTTGGGCTTTTAAGGGTTGATTTTATTTATCTAAAAACTCTTAAAACTTTATTAAAATGTCAAAACATAATTTTTGGACCTGAGTTCAGTTGCAAAAATCAAAAATTTCAGAGGGTCCCTTAAGTTTTATTTTCATGCAATTAAGTCCACCAACTTTCCATTTTTGCATTTTAAGTCCAAAAGTTGAAATTTAATCAATTATGCTCGACTTGTCCAGGTTATAAATCATTCAAAACATAGATTTCAAGAGTCATACACATTCATATCATTCTCATACAAAATTTCATCAAGTATAACCATAAAGTGTACATGTATGCCCTATTTTTCGATAAATCGCCTTTTTGAGCAACACTTGAGAATTTTTCCAACTTGATACAAGAAAATAGCATGCAATACATAATATATATCTCAAGTGCTCAAAATCAAAATACTACATGCATTTTTTTAAATAAAACACCTAGAAGTTGAAAGAATTTTTCCACCCACCTTGTTTGTTTGGTTGATTGGTGTAAAGTGATATGTCACTAGACCTTGTGGATTTTAATCTTCACTTAAGGCAGCCCCTAAGTCAAATAATACAAGGATTTTTGAGTTAGAAAATGAAGAATTGAACTAAGGAGGGAAAAAGAGGAGGAATAGGCCAAAGGTACAACACTTACCTTGTGTAGTTGAAAGTTGTAGTAAACAATTGATAGTCTCTTAATAACTTGATCACCTATTAACCAAATCTCCAAGGTCAGCCCCTAATCACCTCAAATTTATAATTTTGGTGTTAAAATTCGAAATTAATAGGGAAGAAGAAGAAGGTACTAAAAATTCCATTTCTTACCTTATAGTCCAATTTCTTCACAATTTTTCTTCAAGATGACAAGTCTCTTAATATCTTCAAAGGTCTTCTAGGTATACCTCAAAATCAAAAAATCAAACTTAAATTAGAAGGTGAAAGTGGTGAGCTAGAAGGTATAGGAATAGATTGAAGAAGAAAATTTCTCACCTTGTGTAGTATATGGTTCGAATTTTTGTGAAGTTTAAGAGGGGAATTTCTTGTATTTTTGGTTAAGTGTTAAGAAGAAGAAAAAGAAAATGTGTAGAGAGATGTAGGAGGATTTTTAGAGAGAGTTGAGAGGATCTTCAAGTCTTAGAGTTGGGAAGAATGAAAATTGAAACAAAATTTGATTCCCAATATGGCCATTTGGCCGTCCATGAGGGGGGGAGAGGGGTAATTTTTTTTTTTTTTGTCTTGTTTGATTAGATGATAAGTTAGAGTAATAATTGAGAAAATTAGGGAGTAAAGTAATACTTAGGCAACTTTATTAGGGACAATTAGCCAAAATGCTAAGTTTAGGGGGAATTTTTAAATTTGTCTTGTTTGACCAATTGGGTGGTTGGATTTGTAAGATAATTCTAAGATGTAGGTTTGAATTAATGGTGTAAAAATACACAAGATGAATACACAAGGTGTACATGTACAAGAGTTGGGAGGTATTTCTACCCTAAAATTTCCATCATGGCCGTCCAATATGAGGGTAATTGTGGTATTTCCATTTTTTTTTTGTCCCAAAATTGATGATAATAGATGAATAATATCAATCTCCAAAATAATTAGCGATTTCTTTGATCACTTATAAGTCTCATGATCACTTATTCTAAATCGAATTCTTAATTCTATAAGGTATAAATCTCTAAAATAAGTAGTCTCTTAAATTTCTAAGGTGACTAATAAATACAAAAGTAATAATAATGATGATCAACCAAGTGATCATAAATGTGAAATAAAATTAATAAATGATTACGATCACAAGTAATAAATAAAAGAATTTAAATACAAAATATATTTATCATTAATATTTACCCGTCAAAGCGACGCGGTAGAATAGTCAAATAGTACAAAGATGATACGTGAGACAAGTACATGTTCGAATAAAAATCGAGGGCTTCACAACATTGGCTCCATTGAGAATCTTGGATTCAAGCACATGTTTATCAAGTCTTATAATCACCAATCTTGTACCATTACATAAACCAATTGAATGGTCTATATTTCTCAAGAGCATAACAGGAGTGCCAACCTTCAAATGAATTTCATGATTAGGAACTCCGGAACATCTTATCCCATTTAAGAATTCAGGTGTGTGCAGATCATGTAAGAAATCAACATTTGCATCCGATTTGCAAGTGCTATCAAAACTCAAATAAGTTTGACCTTCTGAAGTGTTTAAGAAAGTCATATATTGATTTATCGACTCAACCACATCGAGAGTAGGTGGCAAAATAGCTCTTTCCTTCAGGTATGTCAGATCCTCGATTGCATCTTTAAACATTGGATAAGTGCTTTCAATGATAGTCGAAATCGGATCACCGATAGCTTCAAGCAAAATATCTTCAGGGATTTCAATAGTTGCAGAACCGTCATTTTCTCCTCCAAGTGTTCCATCTCTGATATTTGCAATCCATTTGGAAAACTCTATGTTATCGGCGTAGGAATAATGGCAGGGTTGTCGAGAAAAACGGTGTTCCTCTTGATAACAGATACATCGTGCCGCATAATCGCCGATTGCTCCTTAAATATGGTGCCCACATTAACGTAGAACGGTGTAATCAATCTAGATCTATAAAGTATTTGTTCAAATATGTCAATAAGGGACATGATCGGGTGACTGCATCATTCTTCCAGACCAGTGGTGATGAAGAATCAGGAAAAGCTGTTGATGAAGTGAGCATGTATTAACAGATACATTTCATCGTATGAGGCAGCATAGAGATTACTTGGATATGAAATTCAATATAAATATCCTCCCTTTGAACGTCTTAGTTTCCATCTCGAGAACGAATAATCAGAAAATTTCATGATTTTGAAAGAATAGACGATGTTCTCAAGAGAAGCACTATCGAGAAAGCATGTTTTTGGCTTGGATGGAAGCCATAAAATATATCCTGAAGCCAAAGAATTAACCTATCTTTGAAGCTCCTACAAAATTTACATGGAAATCAAAATCGAAGAAGTGGGAGCCGAAAAGGTTGGATTTAGTATAGGGCGTGTTTTCTATGTTCCTCCAGGGGGTGACATGTATTATTTGAGATGCCTTATCAATGTTGTGTGTGGTGCTACGTGTCATGATGATTACAAAAAAATACAAGGTGTACAACACAGTTCTTATCGTGAGTTTTGCTATGCTCTTGGTTTGTTAGAAGACGATAAATAGTATATTCATGATGGCATCATTGAATGAGTCATCCGGGCATATCACAGAGACTCCCGAGAGTTTGTTTGAATCATTATTGTCATCAGATTCTTTGAGCGGACCTGAAGAAGTGTGGGATAAATGCTGGGAACTTCTTTCGGACGATATTGTATATAGACGGCGAATTCTTTTTCAACACCAAGGTATCACATTTGAAATTATATTATACTTTATATTAATTGTTGAATTGGTTTAATCTATTTATATCCTTCCTTCATTGTTTTACGTTTTTCTCTTTTGATAGATCCGGTTCTAAGTGAGAATGAAATTAAAAATCTTGCCTGTCGAGAAATTGAAAAATTGTTGCGTGGCGGGGTAGGAGTCTATGTGAGTTAAATGCGATGCCATTTCCAAACGTTGACAATATTGAACTCAACTTAAACAGTTGGTTTATGACGAGTTTCGATCGATCATAAGGCGTTAGCCGCGAGCACAAAGATCTTCTTTCAAACCCACGTGTATTCTCAAAGCATGGGTGCGGTTCAATCTGATGAAGATCGTATTTTCTTTGTGTATGGATATGGAGGTACAAGGAAAACCTATTTGTGGAGGGCATTATCTTGGGGTTGCTTCACCGCATGGACCATGAATCATGAAATCTCTAACTCACGCCGCAGTAAAATAGCATGGATCATCGGCTTCGTCCGGTATCTCGGCCGATATAATTATATCTATATCATCTAGTTGGATATTTATCTTCTTTGGCCGAAATAAGAAGAATATGAGCATGGGGCAATCCACGTTTCTGGAATTCTATCGTATATATAACTGTAAAGGTTAAAAATAAAAAGAAAAAATTAATGTATTAAAATAATATAATATATCAAAGAATATAAAAAGTACTAAAATAATATGGAGGATTCAACAACCTGATACAACTTTGCCGAATATTTTATTATGACGAAGATCCTTGATAAGAGCATCTAGTTTGACTTTAAATATTCTGCAAATAATGTCGGGTCGGTCTTCGGCATTAAGATTTCTCTGCTCAAGATAACGAATAATCTCAGGCCATTTTGGATTGGAGGTGAATGTTATAAATAGATCGGGATAACCGGCCCATCTACATATATCCATCGCACCTTGACAATTTTGTATCATAAATCGTGCTCCTCCGGTGAAACTCGATGGAAGTATAATTCGTTTGCCTTATGATCTGGGATCAATGTCTCCATTCAATACAACATCTGCCAGACTCTTATATATATCACAATGTAACTTCTTTTGATGTAAGCGCACATATTTCAATCAGGCCGATTCAACCATTGTATAAGCATCCACGATAAATTGTTACAATCTTCTTGAAGACACAATAGTAGAAGGTTCGTTATTCCTTTCATGCAATCGATAGGCAAAGAATTCTCTAACACTAACTGTTTACCTTCCTCCATGAGTTACACTCTTCAAATCCGAAAATGGAATGTCTTCTCTGAAGACATCCTCACCATAAAGTAACAACAAAGGATATTGAAATGCCAAATACGCATCATTCAACTTATTTATCCTCTGCAACTGTCCGGTTTTGGTTTCAATCAATATATCTCTTTCTCCTAAAGCCTGATCAAAATCACCAACAATCAAAGTTGCAACCTCAGAGCTCGATGGTAGGTTGTATCTTCTAGCATCCTTGCCTCTTCGACCGATAAGACGTAATTTAACATTTGAATTTGTACATTCTCGAATATTTTCTCTAGCTACTCTGAAGGTTTTCACTAATATATTATTTTCATCTAACATTTTCTGAAGACCGACAACAATATCTTGATGTAGATTATTAGTATCACTTCCTTGCCTACAGATTGAATCACGTCAAAAATCCATAGTTAGCAAGAATTAATATAGATATCTAGATATATTATTGCAGAATTTATAATTAAGTAAGAATTTCCAAAAAACAAACCTGACATCATTCATTCTATGATTTATCTCATTCTCTCGTATTTTATATATATAGTTGTGCAAATTTAGGTGTTGATCCATCGGAAGGCAAGAAATTATCAATTAAATGATAGTTTTGACCGTACATCCGGAATACTGGAGCACCTTGGCCTCGATTAATGTCTGTGTCGATCTTTCCTCCCATAGATATAAAGCAAAACATACTATTATATGATCTTATGTTCTCTTGAAAGTGCTTACTTTTATCGCTATCTCCATACAATAAATCACGAAGAAAAGTAGGTGTTTGTTTCATAGGAGGATGTTGAATAATGCCATGACTGCAACATGAGCCATATTTCGGAGAAGTAGATCTGACATGGGATTGTATCATTTCTTCGTACCAAAACATGGCCGCACAAAATTGGCATATATAACTTGCATCTCCAATATCCCAATACTCTGTAATAAAATAATATATAATTTTTTTTGATTAAAAATTATTATAAAGTTATACTTAAATTAAATATAATTAAAAAAAATTCTCACCATTGTTAATGGATTCGATTGTATCATGCAACTGAGATGGAGTTGTAGTTGACTTTACTGTATTGTTCGTTAGTGTATTTGAATTGTAGTTCAAAACAGTTTGAACAAAGCCATCCATAGTAAAGTCAATAATTTCGGAGACATGAGAAATATTGGAGGACGCAGACGACATACAACGATAAGAATTGTCCAAATTCTTAATATTGTTATGAAGTGGTGGTGTTCTGTTGGGAGCCACTGATCCAAAACAATAAAGTAAAAAATAACTTCGAATTTTAAATAAATCATAAAAACATAATTTAATACAACAATAATAAAAATGTTAGTAAATATTAATATATCTATATATAATAACAATAAAATAAAATGTACCGTTTGTGATGTGACTGAATGGAGAGTTCGAAAATGGATAAACAATATTGCTCGAAGCATTCATTGAAACGACTCTTTTAGACCCATCTGCAGATACTCTCCCTACTATGCTCCCATTTTCTGTTTAAAAAATCAAAATAAAAATAAATATGCAAATTTGTTACAAAGATTATGTATAAGTATAATTAGTAATATTAATTACATATATATTTTATATCTATACATTTTATTGAATTTCACAAAAAATACTAAATTTAATAAAATGATTTTAGAATAGATTTTACATATAGATTATTAGATTTAACCTTTTTTTTTAATATTTAGCTTCTAATTAATACAAAACACTAACTTTTCATTATATTTTTGTAGACTTTCATTAAATTTATTTGTAAGTATATTTTGTGGATACATATATTTTCATAAGTTTTTAAAATAAATTGGTATATAATTATAATAGTTTTGTATTTATTTCATATATTTTTCGTTTTTCATTGTTAATACGATAATACAATTATAATATTATAATTATTAATATATGTCAAATACAATGTAATATATATAAATATAATTGAATAAATAAAAATTTAAATATAGTTAAAATATATTTCACATTATATTGCACAATTTTAATTAAATTATTTACATTAACCTGATATTTTTATATAAAAATATATATTTCATATATATATATATATTACATTAATCTGATATTTGTATATTTACATTAAATATATATGATATATATATATATACACACATAAACTATACATATAAAAATGTAAAAGCCCAAGTCAAGTTATCCTCAAGCCCAAAGAGATATTACAGTTTTTGAAATTTATCATTTTAAATCCAAGTTTTGGCCCACATAGAAACGGCCCAAACACGTGTCCACTATTACACAAACCCACAAGGCTTAATCTCAAATACATTTGTCCTAAATGAACGGCCGAGGATTTAGGGTTTTTGGATCAAAACAAATAAAAGGAATTTTTCTCGGGTTACAAACCCATTTCATTTTCAAGGGGCCGATTCTGAGTTTAGGGTTTGATGATACCTTTTCAAACTTGAATCGACCATTTCATCTCATTTTCATACTCTTTCCCCTCAAATATTCAAACAACGTGATGAAATGTTTAATGTTTCTGAAAAATTCTCACAAAATCATTTCATCCGTTTACCTTTTCAATTTATGTTTTTGAAAAAATATTTTTTGGAGAAGAAATGGTTTTTCGATTTATGTTTTTTATTTTTTGGAAGAAATAGCTTTTCGATCTTGATCTTGTTGTTCGATACATGTATTTGTTTTTTGTTTATGTCGATATTTGATGGCGATGGGCGAACTCCGGATCCGAAAAGAGGTATATGCCCTTAATTTTTTTATGATTTTATTTATTCTTATTTTTCGATTCGTATTTTAAATTATGCAAACTACTTTTTTTTAATAATTTTGACTTTACCTCTTGCATGTTCAAAATGGAAAAATGGTGATGATCCGCTTGAGAAATGACTCGAGCTCCCTTGAAATCGGTATTTGTTGAAATTGTGGGTAGTATTCGTTGTTTTTAGCATATAATTTTTTTTTTTTTTGGTTTCGATTTTTGTTTTTCAAAGATATATTTATTCGGAATTTTAATTTAATTTTTTATCATAGTCTTATTTTTTTCTTGGATATGAAAAATGTGGATGTTATTTTTCTTATGAAACAGTTGAATAATTTTCGTTTCTTGTATCTTTTTTTATATTTGTTATTATATCTTGAGATATAATTATAAATGATTTTTTTAAGTATTTTAAATTTAGAAATTCCAGTTTATTTGTTGTATTATACGTAATCTTAAATATTTATGTGTGCATGTTGAAGAAGAGTAAAAATTGAATTTGTACATTTGAGGGCCTTGTCTAGGTAATAAATGATTTATTTTCCAGATCTATTCATATGTATTCAAGTTTTGTTTATAATTTTGTTTTTATCTGTTATGGACATTGACATTTTCTGAACACTTTCTCGGTTCTTTTTGTTCATGCAGATATAAATGGTTAACAATGGAGATTACAAAAAGCCAAGAAACTATAAAGATAAGTTGCTCTAAAATTTATAAGTGTTTCATACATTAAAAATATTGCAATATACTTATGAATTTACTAACTTGTTCCAGGTTCTACACTATTTGTTCACTACAAACCAAAACAAACATCCTATCAAAACACATACCCAGGCAAGTAAAACTGTAAATTAAATTATAATTTAATTTATTTTCTAAATCGCATGCTATTATAAACAACTATTTATCTAACTTATAAATCATTACAACAAAATAAAGACAAATGTCGTCTTCAATGTTGGTATCCCTTGTGCATTTATTCCCCCAATCTTTGTGAATCCTCCGAGTTGCCTCATTTTTATAAGTTTGTGTGATGATATACTTTGTGTTCAACTTAGTTTTAAGGAGTTTTTTTGTTTATGATCATTGTCATTCAGCTGTATGTTGTGTTTCTGTGATTAAAATCACAAATGAAAACTGAATCGGTATTTATATGTGCAAATTATCTATTCATGGAAATAATTTATAATCAAGATACCATTTTTAATTAAGATATTTATAAATTTTGTGACAACTGTATATGGAAGTAAATATACATTCATAAATTACCGTGATTTGGCCAAATTAATATCAAAATTATGTTTTAATATTTCCATTTTATATGTAAATAAATCTGTTGATAAAGTAGGATGATTACGCCAAATTAAAATCAATTTTCTTGTCATACTTTCAGCATACATGTAAGGCATGATTGACCAAATTTATTCATATAATATGTATATATTCTCTAATTCTGTCTGATATGACTTATTTAATTTATCTGTCATGAGGAATATAAATTGCAGGCACTTGTTGTACTTATATTATTTTTTTAACTCTTTATTTGTAGTATTTTATGTCCATTAATGATAATTAATTTTCTGATCTATATAAAGAAAACTCTAAGCAAATAAGCCACTTGACCCTGCACCATTAGTGTAGTGGAACCCTGATGGTGTTTGTCGTTTTCATTATATGGATCATTATGTGGTATATATTCATTTGTTGCGCACATATTTCGTTTATTTGTCGTGCGGAATATAAATTGCATGCATATGTTATAACTTAAATTGTTTTTTAGCTCTTTATTTGTAGTATTGTATGTCTGTTAATGATCATTGATTTTCTGAGCTATATAAGGAATACTCTAATGTAATAGGTGACTTATAAAAAATCACTGTTAAAACTCCTTTTTTTTAATAAGCCGGAATCAAAAAATATTTTATACAAATATAAACATCTATTTCTTAATATAATTAACTCAATAATTTAAACTTGTAAAATATTATTGAAAAAAGTCAAGCTATTAAATTTCTGGAATAAAAAAACAGAATTTGTAAAAGCAATCAGCAATATCAATCTTAAAAAACAAATATAAAGAATTAATAAATATTAATTGATATTATAATGGATTAAAATTAAAATTATTTGAATGATGAAAATAAAACTCTTAAATTTTATATTTGTGAAGCATAATTTTAAATTATCAATTAATCTCCAAAAGATAATAAGAACTAAAAATTTTTTACGTTAAAATACAAATATAATAATTGTTCAAAAATAAATATTTGCGAAGCATAATTTGAAATTAAAAAACAAAAACCACCGGGACAACAACAAATATAAAAAGCTTCGAATAATAATAAAAAAATGAATATTATGTTCATTGAAACAAAATATTCAATTGAAAACCGATAGGAAGTTAAAAACCCAAAAACTCAACTATACCTCTTGATAATGATTAAAAACTAATACGAAAAAAATATCAAAAAAACTCAAACTATTGATAACCAAAATTTTCATCTCTATTTCTTGTTAGTGTCTTCTTCCTTATTCAGAAATGACTTCAACTTCTTTGAACTCGTAGAATGTGAAAATCAACCAGAAGAGATCGCTTAGACAATGGGCTATCTTTCACCAACTCTTTCCCTTTGCTCAGCTTACTTGGGGTGTTGACTTCATCTTCCGAAGAATTTTCCAACAAAACAAAATTTGTTTTTTTAATTTATTAACCATATTTTAATTTAATATTTGTTGTAAAATTTTATAAGCAAATCTACCTCCTCGTCGTCTTGTCAGTCAACATGCAGCTTCGACAAAAAATATGATTCCTACATGTTTCAACAAAAGAAATTGTCTTTATTACATAAAAAAATTTACATATAAGATATAAAAAAATTAAGAATAGTATTTTTATTGAATACCTAACTCTCTATCTTTGAATAAGTTTTAATCAAATAATCATTTGTAGTCAGTTTTAAAACTGAGAATGACCCATCAAAATGCCGATTCTGATCTCCTTTTATCTGCACCTTAAAGAAAGCCCGAGTATCTATCAAACTTGCAATCTCATTTGGAATGTCTATACCACCTTGTCCTATTGAAAAGAAAGATTTATAAGACTATATACCAAATTAATCATGTATAAAAATATATAACCATTTCAAAAACAAAATTTACATCTATATATTCTCTCCTCAAAATTTCACAAGGTTTTCCAATCAACTTTTCACAATCACGATCCCATAATAGCAGTGGAGCATTCCATGTATCGTCCACAACTTGAATGTGCATCTTATACCTATTATATAATACAGAAGATGAAAAAAATCAAACATGTAATAATATAAAAAACAATTAACAGATCAAATTAAATAAATACCTTATTATCCCAGTTTCAGGAAACTTGTCACAACCATAACAATATAATAACTCTCCTGCATCAGTTACTTTTTTCGTACAATGAGGGCAAGAGAGGTACCACCAATCTCCAATGAAATTGATAATTGTAGCACAAACCCAAAAACTAACAATCTGCAAAAAATAAACTATTAGTTTTTTTTATCTATAATAAATACATTATAGTTCTAATTTTAATTTATAATATTACACGAATTTGTTACCTCTCTCTTTGTATAAAGTTGTTCAATTGTTCTAACAAAAGATTTCTCAGATTTCAATTCTTCTGAAACTATCTTGGCCGATGGCACTGTCACATGACTGATAGAACATGTCGGGTTGCTGCTATTCACAATCCTAAAAATTTTAAAAAACAATTATGTTTCATATGAATGTAACAGTAACAAAAGTAAGATATTTAAAAAATTATATAAGTAAGAAATTTATATAAGAAATACAAACATATTTTAAAACTATTACCTTTACTTGAATTCTTTATCCTCTGATTCATCTCCATTGATAATCAATTTGGTTACATGAAAAGTATTTGACACCTTGACTTAGGGGTGTTCATTTTTCGAATGGATCCAAATTCGATTGGTTGAATTCAATTTTAGTTTTGAATTAGGATTTTTGAATTTTGAACCGAATTTTGAATCAATTCAATTTTAAATATGAATATTTGTATCGAATAACGAATTGAGGTTTTTTTCAATTCTATTAAAAATCCTAATTCGAGGTGAAATTCAACTAAATTCGAATTCATATTTCAATTGGAACTCGTATTACAATTTGGATTCTTATTTTAATTCGAATTAAGTAATTCAATTTGAAATTTATATGTATATATTTCACACTATACATAATTATTTATTGTATATATGTAAATTATACACATGCATTTATAATATATATAAATGAATAAAACACTAATGTTTAAATAAAAATATAAAATTATAAATATATGCTCTTTCCTTCTTGTTTTTTTTTAGTTTTTGTTAGAAATAATTATACTTAATAGTATATGAAATACATTTTACATTACTTCAAATTTTTATCTTTAGACCATATTCAAATAATCAATTTTAATTTTGTGCTAAAAAATATATTTTAGGTAAAACAATTTATCTCTTACAGTCTTACATGGAGGGCATGTGGTGAAATAATCTATAAGAATATTCCACCAGCTATGTCCATTGTATGGAAAAGTACAAAACTTGTGTACATACACTATACAACATACATTATACATTTATACAATATAGTCTTTGACTTTTTTCCTTTGTTTTAAAATCTTATTACAATATGCATTATACATTATACATTTGTACACTATATTACATATATTTATCTTCAGATCATATTAAAATAATAAATTATATGATAACACACATTATATCTCTTTATCTACACACATACACTTTGTCAATTTGATACCTCATACTTGAGTATAAAAGTTATTTATCAAGTAACTAGTGCTGGTATAAAATTGGGACAAAATGATTTATTAAATTTATATAAGGGAGTTCGTTATGAATTTATTATAGTCTTTAGTTAAATTAAACAATGAAAAATAGTTAGTCGATAATTTGTAATTATGAAAAAACAAAATCTGGAATTTTATTGGATATAGTCCAAAAATATTTATGTTATGAATCCAAACCTTATTCACTTTATCGATAAATTTGGATTTTTGGATTGACTCGAATTCGATTCGAAAATTAAGAAATCCAATTCGTTTAAATTCGATTCGAATTAATTGAATTAGGATCGAATTTCGAATTGATGTTTAAAATTTTCTTTCGATTAAATTCGATTCGAGGAAGTCGAAGAATTCGGAATTCGATTCGATGAACACCCCTACCTTGACTCGCTCTACATATTGCAAATTTTTTAACAAAAAACATAACATAAAAACAAATAAACAAATACAAAGTTGGTTATTTTTTTATATTTAAAATTTAAAAATACCTTGGAAAACTTTTGCTCTACACATTTGCACTATAATTACAATTGGTTCAAGCCCATTAGCTTCAAGATGTGGCAATATTGTATCAACATACTCCTCCCACATGGTGCATGTTATACGATTGTTGATGCAGATTTAAAATAAAAAATTAGAGCATCTTTTTTAACACAAATTATAACATGATCGAAAATCTATATTAATTTTACTCTAAGTCTTCCAAAATTATGTCAATAAATCGTGTTGCCCTTCCATCAACTTCCTTTGTTTGTGCGATTGCATTGACACCACCTTCCCAAAGACGTCATTAATATTCTAACCAAAAAGAAAAAAAAACAATGTTAAATTGATATTAACATAATTAAATGAAAAAATGAGACGTGTGTTTTATAACTTACCAAAAAATAATAGTATCATCAACATTTTCGATTATGTCAAACTTTGTGAAATCTTTAAAAGCATACATAAACCTCGGAAAAGTTTTATCAAACATCTCAAAAACATTTGTTTTGCCATGAAAAAGAATTTTGTGTTTTGTTGCACAAGCTCGGTACTTATGTTTGATTAACCACTAAGAAATCTCTGATGGCATAAACTCGCCCCTCATTTAGCAGCCTCTTGTATTATTCAATATGCATTTTTCGTACTTTTCCGTGAATGCGATTGTTGGGAAATTTATTTTATAGATTTTGATGAATTTCATGTAAAACTTAAACTAGAAAGTTGGCACCCCATTTTCCTTGTAATTTGCATTGTAATAGATAGGGCTCGAAAGTGAGTCAAGTCAACTACGCTGGAAATACAAGAAGTCAATCAAGATTGAAGTGAAGACTCCACCGTGGAACAAATTGTATGGCCAAGATAGAAGATCAATAACTCGATGAAGATGTATCACCGAGGAACAGTGTGTGAAGAGTCGATCAAAGTCATCTCAAGAAGCAAGTCTCAAATTGAAGTAAATATGGATGAGTCATCCAATGATTGGAGCAGACTCAAGTCACCCAGGGAAAAAAGGCGACAACCAAGAAGAGTTAATCGAAATGAATCCGTTGCATAGAAGTCAAGAACATTACTTAAATAAGTAATACTTCCATGTTACCAGTCTTAAAGTGCTCATCCTGCGTGCAAAAGGAATAAACCAATGGGAAGCACTTGCACCTTCTGTCGAGAACACGAAAAGCGCAAATTCATTTAATACGAGGAAGGGTCTACATCTCAAGATTGAGGACCAAGAAAAGACAAGCCAACGAACACAAGTGAATTTTTGAAATCGGCTATCTCTTCAACGAGCGATTTTTGAAACTTCACTATAAAAGGCCGAGGAAATTCATTGAGAAAAAGGTTACCAACCACGAAAAAGCAAGAAATATTCAAGCTATTAACATGCAAATATTCTCAAGTATATTCAAACAAATCCTCAAGCCCGAAACTCGAAGGAAATCGATCCAACACAAGTTGTGAAGGAAAGACAACTTCAAATCATTGAAGAGGAAACTTTTGAAGAATCAAAAGGGGTCTACTTTCCAATGAGGATTGTAGGAAGGTTCAATGTCGAACCAAAGATCAAGTTATTGGAGGGCTTCGTGATCAAATCCAAGAGCTTGAGAAAGTGAGTCAAGTAGCAAAGTGCGCGATTGCCCTGTGAAGAAGGCGAGTTGGAAGAGAAGCTAAGCGTGTGACCAAGGATGTCTCTAGATCGTGACCACTTTGTAAATAGATCTTTTACATAGTGGATTCCTCCAGGAGTTGGAGAAGAGAGGAATAGAATAATTACCCCATCCTCGAACCTCTATAAAAATCATCTGTCATTTATTTTTCAACACATTTATATTTCTACATACTTACATTATATCTGCTGATAAACTTATTTGCTATCCAACTGATTAATAATCAAGTGCTAAAAACAAGTGCTAAAACAAGTTTAAAACAAATCAAAGGGTGTTAAGTCTTCCGCTGATAAAACCAACACAGTCAAGTTAAGGTTCAGGTTAAACAACTGAGTTATTCTATCAACAGCTCTATCGAGTCTGTTGAGTGGCTAACTCTACTGAATAACCAACTTAGTTGTCCCTCAAGGACTCAGTTGGTTTGTGTTAACTCGTAATATTTTAAAAGGACTAAAATCAAAAAAGTTGGTAAGGTTTATTTAACCCCCCCTTCTAAACCTTACTTACACCCCTTGGGACCTACAAGTGGTATCAGAGCGGTTAGTTCATTGAGCCTTCCACACTGGTTACTGAACTAGATCTCTATCTTTTCAAAAAGGTTTCAAACACTTCTATTTTCAAAATCTTTCATCTTTAGCAAAGTTATTATCATGGAATCAAATCGACACGCATTCCTATGTTCACTTTGTTGAGGAATTTGATAATTGGAAAATTTGTATGCGAGCTCATCTATCTGCTCTACACGATGAAATGTGGCTTGTGATAGAGGATGGGCCACAAATATTGAAAGTGAACACGATCAGTAAGGAGAGCAAGCAGTTGATTGAAGGAGAAGAAGAAGCTGCTTCTTTGTGTAGAAGAAAGACCACCATGGTTGAAAAACCAAGGATCGAGTGGACAAATGATGATAGGAAAAGATACAACTTGGACAATGTGGCCAAGGATATATACTCTACAAGACTTTGGACAAAGCAATGTTCAACAAAGTCAAATCTGCAACGCAAAAAAAGAAACACAGGATAAACTAACTTTAATTTGTGAAGGATCGAGCAAATTAAAGAAAATAAATTATATGTTCTTTGTTCAAAAATTTGAAAATTTCAAATTGTTTGCGGAGAATCTATGGATCATGTTGGATGCAAGATTCATGAGATCACAAATGAGCTTTCGACTCTTGGAAAGGAATACACAAAAGGAGATATGTATGAAGATCTTGAGGAGCCTCCCAGCTGAATGGGAAATGAAGACTATGGCTCTAAGACGTTCAATGGACCTCTCCAAAACATCCAATCATGAGCTATTCTCAGAGCTCAAAGCCTATGAGTTTGAGCTGAGAAGAAAAGATCAAGAGGAGACAATTGTACCCAAGACAACTGCACTGATAGTCAAGGATGGAAAGAAAGCTGAACCTAAGGAAGCCATAGACCAGGAAGAGATTGCTCTAATGGTTAAAAGATTCAACAAGTTCTTCAATAAGAACTATAAAAGAAACAAGGGTGAAACCTCGAGGAGACATTCAGCTCCCTCTAAGTCAAGGGAAGATAGGCCACCCAAGAGAGCTGAGCATCAAAGGGTTGAATATCAGAGAGCTGATAACTCAAGGACAGAAAGAGCTGATCAAAGAGCTGAGAACCTGTGTTGGAACTGCAGACAACCATGATGTTTTGCAGTTGATTGTTCCTATCCACCAGTCAACAAATATAGGAATGAAGAAGAAAAAAAATTCTTCAGAGAAAGAAGACAAGAAAAGAAGAAAGCCATGTTGGCTGCTGAGACTGCTGAGACAACTACGTCTAAAGAAGTAGCGGACTCAGAGAGTAGTGAAGCTGACTACTCAAGTGACTCTGAAGAAGAAGCCATGATATGTCTTATGGCTAAAGAACAAGATCAACCAGACCAAGAAGATGAGGTACACTCTAACTCATCTCATTCAGATTCAGGTGATAGTGATTGTGATACACACACTTCATCACCCACTGATCTTTATGATTCATTAGGCAAAATGATGAAAGACTTTGAGCACATTTAATCTTCACACACACTTTTAAATGAGGAAAACAGCCAGCGCAAAAGCCAAAACTCACAACTGACTAAGGAGTTGAGTACTCTAAGTCACATAGCTGATGAGAACAAAGAGCTGAAGGTTAAGAATGCTAAACTATTAGCAGATATAGCTGCTGTAGAAAAGAGAGAAAATGATCTTAAAAATGTGATTGCCTCTTTTACAAAGGCATCCAAATCATTGGATGATCTTATCATGAGTCAAAAAGAATGTGGAGATAAGAGAGGCATATGATTCAATTCCTTTGTGCACAGTCAAACTCCAAGAGTGATTTTGGAAAAAGGATCTTCAAGCAATGAAGTATCTCAAAAATTCAAAACACCAAATGTTGCACCCACATTCACTCCAAAACACAATCACAAACAAACTGGCCTTGGATACAAAGGAAAAGAAAAAGCTGCCACATTGAGTATCTTTGAGAGGGCAGTGAGAAGAAATCCAGCCAAGTTCCTCAGCAAACTCCAAATAGAAAGTACTCTGTGAAGAACAAACAGAGCTACCAAAAACCCCAGAAGTTTCGTCAGAGAAACACATATGTTGGGAATGGTAGAAACTACCCAAGCCAAGCTGATTGGAACAATGTGAAATATCAGCAAAGACCAATGGATTACAAGCTTAGATGGCAAAGACCTAAACCTCAACAAAGGCCATTCCAAAGGCAAAAGAGCTATTATCAGCACACATATGCACCCATGCACTACACTCAGAAATATCACAACTACCCCAAGAAAGCAATTGCTAAAACACACACACATGCATACAGACAAAAGAGACAAATATATGAACCAAAATCCCCAAGCAATTTGCTAATGTGCATTATGATTATGGCCCGGATAGATGGCAACCTCTTAGAGTCAAGTCATTTGGCTATAGGTTGGTTGGATCATCTTACAAAGATTAACCCCTCGGGACCCGAGGCAAGTATGAGTACCTAAAAACTAATTTCTTTGATTGCAGGTTCAAGGAACAACTGAGTGCCAATGAACCTGGTACATGGATAGTGGTTGTTCGAGACATATGACAGGGAACAAGAAAAACCTGTCAAGATTCAAGGAGGTTAGAGGTGCAAAAGTTATATTTGGAGGAAATGAAGCTCCAGGGAAAATCAAAGGCATAGGATCCATCAAGAAAGATGGATTGGAAATCACATATGTTGCATATGTTGAAGGCCTCAACTTCAACCCGTTAAGCATCAGCCAACTCTGTGACAAGGGCTACAATGTTGGATTCAATATGGGAGTGTGCTAGATCAAAGATATTGAATCAAATGAAATAGTGCTGCAAGGATCAAGACAGAAGAACATGTATGTGGTAGATTGGTCTACTGCCACACCAAGCACTTGTCTGTTAGCAAAGAGTACAACCGAATCAAGTTGGCTCTGGCACAAGAAGCTGAGTCATCTGAATTTCAAGACAATCAACAAGCTTGCAAGGAGTCACCTTGTGGAAGGATTGCCAGACTCAGTGTACAAGAAGGACATTGTATGTGATGCATGCCAGATGGGAAACCAAATCAAATCTTCATTCCAGGATAAACCTAGTCCTTCTTCAACAAGGATATTGCATTTGTTGCATATGGATCTATTTGGTCCAGTTGAACCAGCCAACATAAGTGGAAAGAAATACACCTTAGTGGTGGTGGATGATTATTCAATATATACATGGACAATCTTCATGTGCAAAAAGAAGGAAACTTTGCAGAAATTACCTCAACTGATGAAAAGAGTTCAAAATGAAAAGAGCCAAACCATTATAAAGATAAGATCGATAGAGAATCGAGTTTGTCAATGGGATAATAACTCGGATTGTGTTGAAAATGGTATTGCTCATGAGTTATCTCAAACAAGGACTCAGTGAGAATGGAGTAAATGAAAGAAGGAACATAACTCTCAAAGAAGCTGCAAGGACCATGTTAGCTGAAGCTGGATTGCCTAAGAGATTTTGGGCTGAAGCCATTAACACATCATGCTACACTCAAAATAGATGCATGATAAACATGCAACTAACCAAGACTCCCTATGAGATCTGGACAGGGAGAAAGCCAAATGTTGGATACTTCAAGATATTTGGTTGTAAATGTTTCATCCATAATAATGGCAAGGATAATTTGAAGGCTTTCGATGCTAAAGCTGATGAAGGTATCTTTTTGGGATACTCAGCTGAGAGCAAAGCCTACAGAGTGCTGAACAGGAGGACTATGGTCACAAAAGAGTCTATCCATGTGGTTTTTGATGAACCTAATGTGAATGGAGAAGACATTGAAGAGTTAGCTGACAAGCTGAATCAGCCAACTATGCAGAAGAGTCCGTATGTTGAAGCTGAAGCAAGAGCAATCAACCAAGATGAAGATGAGATAGCTGAATCTCAAAGGCAGCTGGAAAGTCTACAAGTAAATGAAGATGAAAGAGTTGTTCAAGATAACTTAGCTGCGAGACGGCTGAACCTAGCTAACTTGCTCCAACCGGATGTGAGATGGCTGAGAGACCATCCACCAGAGTTAGTTATTGGAGATGTTAGAGATGGTGTAAGAACCAGATCCAGAGCACAACAAGAAGCAATGTTCACTTGTTTTATTTCCCAAATAGAGCCAAAATATGTATCTCAAGCATTGGATGATACACATTAGATTCAAGCCATGCAAGAAGAGCTGAATCAGTTTGAAAGAAACAAAGTATGGGAATTGGTGCAGAGACCAACCCATCAAAATGTTATTGGCACAAAATGGGTTTTCAGAAACAAGATGAATGAGGAAGGATCTGTGGTAAGAAACAAAACAAGATTGGTAGCCAAAGGATATTGCCAAGAAGAAGGAATAGATTTTGATGAAACATTTTCTCCTGTTGCAAGATTAGAAGCAATAAGATGTTTCTTGCCTATGATGCACATAAGAACTTCATTGTATATCAAATGGATGTGAAGAGTGCATTTCTGAATGGACTATTAGAGGAACAAGTCTATGTTGAACAACCTCCAGGTTTTGAGCAGAAGACTATTGGAGATAAGGTGTACAAGCTCAAGAAAGCATTATATGGATTGAAACAGGCACCAAGAGCATGGTATGATACATTGTCTCAATTTCTGATTGACAATGGATTCACCAAAGGCAAAGTGGACAGAACACTCTTCAGAATTCAAGATGGAGAGAGTATATTGCTTGTTCAAATATATGTGGATGACATCATTTTTGGATCCACAAATAAAGAGCTGTGTGATAAGTTCTCAAACCTCATGCAAGGAAAATTTGAAATGAGCATGATGGGAGAGTCGACCTTCCTAGGACTTCAAGTTAAGAAATTGAAGGATGGAACTTTCATAAGTCAAACAAAGTACACCGAGATTTAATGAAGAAATTTGGTATGGAAGAGAAGTCTTCCGTAAAAATACTAATGAACACATCATCAAGATGGACATGGATGCAGATGGTAAGGCTATAGATCAAACCACATATAGATCACTCATTGGATCATTGCTCTACTTAACAACCAGTAGACCAGACATCACTTTTGCAGTAGGTGTATGTGCAAGATTCCAATCTGCACCAAAAGAGAGCCACATGACTGCAGCCAAGAGAATCCTAAGATATTTGAAGGGATGCCAGGAAGTTGGCTTATGGTATTTAAAGGAAGGTGGATTCAAACTTATTGGTTATTCTGACTCTGACTATGCTGGATGCAAAGTTGACAGAAAAGTACTTCGGTACATGTCAAATGCTTGGAAATAGATTGGTTTCCTGGTTTAGCAAGAAGCAAAACTCAATAGCCACATCCACAGCTGAAGCAGAGTACATAGTTGCGGGCAGTTGTTGTGCCCAAGTCTTATGGATGAGACAGCAGCTGAGAGATTATGAGATTGAAGAAAAAGAGATTCCAATTATGTGTGATAACATAAGTGCTATTGCAATCACTCGAGAATCCAAATTGCATTCAAGAACAAAGCACATTGATGTCAGGTATCATTTTATAAGAGATCATGTTGAAAATAAAGACATCACCTTGGAATATATCTCAACGGATACGCAGTTAGCTGACATATTCACCAAGCCTCTATGTGAATCAAGATTTGAAGAGCTTAAGAATGAGCTAGGGTTAATTGAGCTGAGTTGACACTCAGAAGACTCAATCCGCAGAGATAGAAGATGAGAAGATGAAAATTGAACAAGGTTCACGAATCAGCCGTATCGGAAAGTCAGGTGTATCGAGTTAGCTGACAGCTGAGTCACTGGATGAGAAGAGAGAAGAAGAGTTAAGTCACTTTGGATATAAGCTGAATTATTTATGAGCTAAGTGACAAAAACGTAGTTGTTTTTAATGAGCGGGAATGTTTTTAAGGATGACGTCGGTAATAATGATGATGGTACATTAAAAAGCCGCACAATAAGCATATGATTGGATATAAATCTTTGCCGCATTAAATGCGAGGAATTAAATGCGGTTTGACGTGCTAAATCAACCGTTGGTCTCGGTCAAAATTTCAAAACCAAAAACTTGTCCTTTCATAACCCTTATATAAACATTTTCCAGCCTTTCTCTCTCACATTCGAAACTGTTCATCTTCAAGCAAAAAAAAAAGCAAGCCATTTCTCTCTCGAAAACCCTAAGTGTTCTCAAGCAAACTCGTCAAGTTTTAATTGGTGGAAATCTAAAAATGGCAATCAAGTTTGATTTCGTTAAACTCTCTAAGCAAATCTACTCGGGATCGTCGGTGGATTTCAAGGTATGGTGAAGAAGGGTTCTAATGAAACCCTAGTCAAGAAGAAAAAATGCTAGAAAAGTCTCTCAAGGCTTTTCTCGACTTTGGAATACTCGCACACCTATCTAGAAGAGGTGGCGCAGCTTCTATGTTAACGCCGGAAGTGCGGGGCGAATGGATCAAGTCTTGTCCATCACAAGGACATAATGATAAATGCTAAGGACCTTACGGAGCACTGCCTGTTGCCATCGGAAGGCATGAAGGAGATTAATGAAGCTGATGTTGATTTGGCTGCTGTGTGGAAAGAGGTAGCCAAACTAGAGTGCGCTGCTAAGGTAGTCTACACAGCTGATAAGAAGCTGCTGAAGGGCGACTATCATAAGTTGATGGATATCGTCTCAAAGTGTGTAAACATGAAGTTTGGAAGCTTTAATCAGTTGTCCAAGACAAAGCTGATCGTCATGGCTGCGATCATGCAAGGCAAGAAAGTAAACTGGGTTGAGTTCATGTACAGCAGACTCTGCCTGAATGTACTGAATAAGACGTTCAAGGATGACAGATCCTTTGGAGGATTTCTTGGATATGGCCTCGTGATTGGCCACTTGATGGAAATGAAGGGTATTCCCCTTCAACATGGAAAACCCTTCCATGTTAACAAGAAGATGTTCAGGGTGAACCTCTCTGGAGCCCAGAAGAGAGCCCACGCGAAGAAGGCGGAAACAAGTGAGGGGAAATCAACCGAACTTGAGGACATAGTCTTGCTACCCTTCCACCAAAGAAAAGTCGCCAAGCAAATGAAGAAGAAAGTCGCCCTGCAGCCTAAGAAAAAGGATGCACTGCCCTGCCCGCAACCGAGTTGCATGCCCGTGTTGTCGAGTTACCTGCCCGCAGCGGTAGAGGCCGAGAGGGAACCCCAAATCCCTTCCTAGCCATACGAAAGAAAAGGATCGCCAAGTCTAGGAAGGCGACTCTCTCCAAGAAGGATGCCCTGGCCCCCGCCGCCAAAGAATGAGAAGAAGAAGAAGAACCAGAAATTCCTATGGTTCGGACCAAAAGAAGAAGACTTTTCAAGCATTTAGAGCTTGAAAAGACAAATTGAATCTACCACTCGGCAGAAAGCATCCGAGATCTAAAACTCGGGAAGTGCGCTCTCAAGTAATTGATGAATCGACAAGATGCAAAGGTCATCGGTAGTCCCGATGAAGACTCACCGGGCATCGGACAACCGAGGAAGCAAAGCAAGCGAGACAATCGAACATCCCGTTGAAAAAGTTGTCTCTCCACCTGCTATTGATGCTGCTGAAGGAGAGGAGCAACTGAGTATCTTGCCTTCAATCCCTGAAAAGGAAGGAGAAGAAGAAGATGATGATGATGATATTATCATATATTCTCCAAGATACCCGCATTATTCAGCCGTCTTAGAGAATGGAGATCATGGAAGCTAGATCACTCAAGGGATCAGTTCGCTCACCCTGAGTACATTGAGGAAGAGGAAGAATTGCTGCGATTTCTTGGAGTCACTACTGTGCTTCAGGCCCTGAATGAAGATAACTACATGGATATTCTCCATATCTTCAAGGAGAAGGAAAAAGCCAAAGCAGTCGAGGAAGCACAAGCTCTTGAGAAAGCAAATACGTGCACGTTCACTGGAACTCACGAGCATACTCATGAAAATCTAGTTGAGTACACAAAAAATGACGAGGATATGGATCTCATTGCTCGGCAAAGAGAGAAGTCGGATGCATCAAGCAATGAGGGAATCCAGGAGTTGCATGAGCAACAATTATTTGAAGGACCAGGAGAGTCGTCTCAATCTCTCCTGCGCAGATTGATCCTTTGGGAGTGGTGCAACAAATTGCCACGCACATCGCCGCAACCACGCCCCTGTGACTTTTGGAGGATGGATCCAAGGGAATTGGCAATGAAACCGGGACTTTGGGCACCCAAGTTGAGCCAACCCCGAAGAAGGTGTTTTACCACCGCCTTATAATGGCCGAGCATTCAAAAGAAAAGTCGCGAGTCGGGAGCGAGTGACCCCATCATCGATCCACTCGGTTGGTGTGCCACCAGGGGAAAACTCTCTCCACCGCAGCGGGGGTCGGAGGATGTTTAGAAGACTCTAAATTGAAGCAAGGAGGCGAAGTGGAAACGAAAAGAACCACATCGATTGATATTGACGAAGCTCGCATATTGAGTCTGCCCAGTGAAATGTCACCGCTTTTAAGGATGATAACACTTGTTTTGTTTATTCTGATCGAGGCACATGATGGAAATGCCCGGAGTTAACACCTAAGGTTGAGACTCCTATGGATGTCGTGGTCCAAGACCCTAAGACATGATGCGATTGTCGAAGGGAATATTGAAGGCCTCGCTGTAGTTGAGACTGATGGAGGTATTGAAGGCCCAAGGGAGGTTGAGACTTCCTGGGTAAAGTTCAAGAGCCTCGAACATCCCTCCTATTCAAAGCGCTAAAATAGAAGATGAGATAAGAGCACTTCATGACTCCCGAGAACCTTGATACATCATTCTTGGGGTCCGAAGATGAAGCGAGTCCACCCCGTTGCGGATCAAAGGGACCCATGAGGATGTTCTCAAAACTACGAGCGGCCCAAGTGATAAAGCTAATCGTCAAAAATTTAACTTCGATAATGAGCCAACCCCAAAATCTCATCATCATCCGATGACGCCGATGATGCGAAGAGATCCCAGAATTCATTTAGAGAAATCTCTTTGAGACAAAAAGAAGCATAAGACAAAACAGAGGCTCAACAATCGGTGCAACAACATTCCACGAGCCCTACCAAACTGAAAGTCATCTCTGCAGCTCCCACAATCGCAAAGCAGAATGACTCCACCAGACCATCACAGGCTCCTACAATTGTGACATGATCGAAGAAACCACTACAACTGAGATCAATCAAGCTGAGACATCACTAGGCACAAACCGCACAGACCATCTCATATGTGCGCGATGATGCCTTTGAACAAGTGTTTCCTTTTTCTATAAACTTACCTGAGCTAGAGGAAGAGACCGCTAAAGAGAAACGACGATTCACTATAGGAGAAGATCCCGTAATCCCTACCGACTCCATTGTACCAGCAGACTTTAACTTCGATGCGGAATGGCCGGCATCTGAATCAAGTGAGACAGCTGAGTTTCTTGAAGTCTTCAAGAAGATCTGTGAGGAGATTGAGAAGATCAAATGACACCAAGCCTCCCTAGACTTAAGGCTGGACAATAGAGATGCCACCCTCACAGTAGATTTGAGAGGGATAGTGGTACGGATCAGGGAGTGGTCTCAACAACAAAGTGTCATGCGATTCGAGCAAGTTCGCTATTTCAAGGTACTATACAATAAAATGCTTGTGTGGAGCCCGACAACACTTTGATCGAGCACAAAATGCGAGAATACATAGAATGGTTGCATGCATCTCACAAAACGGAAATGAAGCTTTTGTGTGAATTTCGAAGAAAAGAAGTTTCGCGCCTTGAGGAGACCATGAATGCGAAATTTAGCCTCCTCATGGCTGAAATGAAATTGGTGGCAGCCGAGTCCAAAGCCACTCGCTCGACTCGGACGGCTTATGCGGCCGCAGACTCCAAACAGACCCGCTCTCCGAGCATACTCGACTTTATGCTCGCAGGCATGTGCCCTGGGTCCCTCTTTCCTTTGATGATGCCAAAAAGGGGAAGAGGACTCCCTAAGGAAGTTGAAAGAAGAGAAGTTGAAGGAATCGTCTGGAAGAAGGAAAGGAGCTAAGGGGAACACTCAAAAGATTTAACCTTGATGATAGCTGAAACCCCCCAGCAAGGTCAAGTCACAGCCTCCATCATGAGAAAACTCCCTGTAACCCTACCAATGGGACACTCTGCTGTGCTAATAGCAGAAAGAAGGAAGATCATTGAAGCAGAGATTGAGGAGTTCTCTGAAAAATAGGAAGCTCGCGTTCAAAAGATCTTACAACAGCATGGTGGACTCCCAGCTGAATTAAGCAAAGCTCTAATTGACCCTCCCAGTGAATTAATGCAGCAAGTTGGATCTGAGCCTAGATCCATGGAAGAATTCAAAACACTGGAAGCTGAAGGCTACTTCAAGGACTGTCTCTAACCAAAGCATGGGATCTCTACTGGGAAAAAGGACTGGACGTGTGCAAGACAGCTGAGAAACAACAAAGCTCTAGCAAACACTCAGCCGGAAAATCCAAAGCTCCTGTGCAGTACACTCTTAGAAAAAGAGGAGCTGAGTCAGGAAAAGAGCCAAAAAGGGATATCGTGTATTGGACTGGGCACGACCACTTGGCAAATTTAGAAGATCAACACAAAATTGGAGAAGCCAAAAGAAGAATGGCAGCAGAGTGCCAAAGCCACACACGAATGAGAGAAAAAGCAGAAGGGATGACCCTACCGCAAAGAGAGCTACGAAAAGAAGAAAAGGAAGAAGAAAGGAAAAGAGAGAAGAAGATAAAAAGAGAAAAAGAGTTGATGACTTCAACGGAGCTGAAGAGGAAAGAAGGAGGCAGCGAAGGCGATGAAGTGTTGCTGCGAACCCTTCATGTATTTTACTTGTGTAAATACACTTTTGTAAGTCATCTGTATATTTAGTGAAGTTTTTTTTGTAATTTTTCACTTTGTATTAGTATCCTAGCATAGATGTATGTATTTTTGCTTTGATATAGAATGCTCTGATACCAAATGTAAAATGTAAACAGTAAAGGACAAGAATGTTATGATCAATAAAACGATCGATTCTACGCATACATTCTTTTGTTCTTGCATTGTCTGTATGTATCTTTGTTGTTTACATGTTGTTTAATGTTTTTAAGTTTTGGCATCATCAAAAAGGGGGGAAATTGTTGGGAAATTTATTTTATAGATTTTGATGAATGCCATGTAAAACTTAAACTAGAAAGTTGGCACCCATTTTTCTTGTAATTTGCATTGTAATTGATAGAAATTTGGAAAAGTCGAGTCAACTACGCCTAAATGCAAGAAGTCAATCAAGATCGGAAGAAGACTACTGTTGTGGAACAACTGAGTATGGCCAAGATAGAAGATCAAGAACTCGATCAAGATGTATCGAGGAACAATCGCGTGAAGAGTCGACCAAAGTCAACTCAAGAAGCCAGTCTCAGGATTGAAGTGACAGATGAGTCATCCAATGATTGAGCAGCTCAAGTCACCTAGGGGAAAAAGGCAAAGAACCAAGAGAGTTAAATGAAATGAATCCGTTGCCGTACGTAAGTCAAGAACATTATTTAAATAAGTAATACTTCCATGCTGCCAGTCTTAAAGTGCTCATCCTTAAGCGTGCAAAAGGAATAAACTAACGGGAAGACCGCACCTTGTGTCGAACCGAAAAGCTATAAATTCATTTAATACGAGGAAGGTCTACATCTCAAGATTGAGGACCAAGAAAAACAAGCCAACGAAAGCACAAGTGAATTTTTGAAATCACTATCTCTTCAACGGGCGAGATTTTAGAAAGTTCACTATAAAAGGCCGAGGAAATTCATTGAAAAAAGGGTTACTGAACTGAGGAACAAGCAAGCAATATTCAAGCTATTAACCCGAAATATTCTCAGGTATATTCAAACAAATCCTCAAGCCCTAAACTCAAGAAAATCGATCCAACACAAGTTGTGAAGGAAAGACAACTTCAAATCATTGAAGAGGAAACTTTTGAAGAATCAAAAGGGGTCTACTTTCCAAGGAGGATTATAGGAAGGTTCAAGGTCAACCAATATCAATTTATCGAGGGCTTCGTGATCAAATCCAAGATGTTGAGAAAGTGAAGTCATGAGAGTGCGCAAAATTGCCTGTGAAGAAGTTAGTGGAAGAGGTTTTCAAGCCACTATGTGACCAAAGGCATCTCTGATCGTGACCACTTTTAAATAGATCTTTTACATAGTGGATTCCTCCAGATGCAGAAGAGAGGATTAGAAGAATTACCCCATCTTCGAACCTCTATAAAAATCATCTGTCATTTATTTTTCAAAGACATTTACATTTCTCGCATACTTACATTATATATCGTTGATAAACTTATTTGCTATCCAACTCCATTAATAACCAAGTGCTAAAAACAAGTGTTAAAACAAGTTTAAAACACATCAAAGGGTGTTAAGTCTTCCAACATAAAACCAAAACAATTAAGTTAAGGTTCAAAGGTTAAACAATTGAGTTATTCTATCAACAAATCTGCTCGAGTCTATTGAGTGGCTAACTCTCATTTGAATAACCAACTTAGTCATCCCTCAAGGACTCACTGTTTGTGTTAACTCTGAATATTTTAAAAGGACTAAAATCGAAAAGTTGGTAAGGTTTATTCAACCCCTTCTAAACCTTACTTACACCCCGGGACCTACAACATCTCTCCCCGCCGTATATTGAATTTTATCACATTATATGCAAATAAATTCTCGGAAATTGTGTTAACACAACACAATCGAGAAAAATTAAATACCTCGGCATCATGAAAGACGATTCCGTTTGTATCCGGTTTTTGTCGAAAAAAAGTGGGCTTTTGCAAACTCGCACAAGGCGTAATTTCATAGCCCATCGGTCTTGCTTTTTATTCAAGTCCTTGATTAAAGTGAACAATGGAGCCATAATTTTCAAAAAAAAAATTACGATCCGTATACAAATAATCGTTTCTCTTTTTTTTAAATGCATTCTTGTGATACTTAAAATTGTACAATGGTTCAAACCTTTTTATAGTGCAGGAATATGGCCTAATGAAGGAAAGATGGGACAAATTAAATTTGGAAGATTTATTTCTTTTGTTTCCATTCAATCTTTTTTGTCCAATTTGATATTTTGTAATCCGCCATTATCAGTTTTTGAAAAATATAATTAAATTATGTAATAAAGTGTATGTGAGGAATCGAAATTATTTTTTCTAGTTTACTCCAAGCAAAATTCCCTACGATTATTCCGATTGTTTTTACATAAATAAATCATATTTTTTTTTTGTGTTTAAAAAAATATAGAAAGGAACGCATTAAATTCAACTACCATAAATAAACACCCACAAAATATGCCAAAATCACGCAATAGTCAGCAAGAATCTTTCTATATCCTAGTTTCGAAAATTTTGTTATGTATGGTAAAGAAATATGTAAATTAGGAAAACAAATATTTAAAATAGGAAACCAAACTATATAGGGATTTTGAAACCGAAATCAGGAAAATTGGAGGGGAAATAAATAAAAAAAAATGAAAATAATTTTCATTTTTAGAAAGTGAAAAACGGGCGGGAAAATTTCGAGCTACTATTCATAGAATAGTCTCTTATTATATATATATAGATATTCCAACTATATTGAAAAAATGAAATTTGTTAAAAACAAAGTGAATTAAATATGGGTAATTTAGTCTATTTTTGTATATAATCAATCTTTCTCAATAAGGGAAACAAACCTATAAATTGGGACGAACAAAAAAAGAAAGGTGGCCAATTTTTTTGATGGATGGAGGAGTAGTCAACATCAAAAGTGATCATCAATATTAATAGTGGTCATCATGAAGTGACTGATTATAGACACGAAGTTTCTTGAGAGCTCATGAAGTTAAGTTGATTAGTAAAGTGAATCTTCTGGAGCCTCAAACTTCTATTCGAATGTCATACCCTCAAATTAAGTTTTTGTGTTGGCTGTTAATAGTAACACGAATAAATAATATTCAGACACAAAAACTAAAAGAACTTTATTGTTAAATAAATTTCTCCTTAAAAAGGAGGCCTTCATCAAACCGAACAATTTATTAACATGAGCTACATATCTAAGCAAACACTTAGTAATATGAACTAAATAATCATGAATTCGAATCACCTAAAAACGAATTGAGGAATCAAATCGATATCCTTTTTCTCTAAAACTCAAATAATGATTTTGAATTAACTGATCCAATTAAATTATGTGGTCAAAGCTACACTGTTACTGCTTAATTTGCTAAATGCTAACGGCTGTATTCGACT
>CM071926.1:30392158-30629392 GCA_016081115.2 Rehmannia glutinosa
TGTTACATATGAATCTTAGGAAACACTTATTTGTAACACATTTTATATTTGTAACACTTTAAAAAAATACTTCTAAAGTGTTACAAATGAATCTTATGTAACACTTTTTTTGTAGCACTTCGTAGAAATACTATTTTTTGCCACCAAGTAGATTTGAACTCACGACATGTTATGTATGGAAGTGGCAATTTGTCACTAAGGTAAGTTGATTCTTATTACAACTTTTGCTTTGTTTTATATATACACATACACACACACACACACACACATATATATATTATATGTATATATAATATATTTTATATAATAAAGATTATATTTTATACACTGTATATATATATCAAATTTTATATTGTATAGTATATAGTTTGAAAATCATATTATATTATATATTAAAGGACACAACAAATTAAAAATATCAAAAATATATAAAATAAATTTACAGACTGATAAATATTCAATGGGTAAAAATAAAAAAATATAAAAATATAAAATTAATTTACCGATAGATAAAAAAAATTTAACAGTAAAAAAATTAAATAATAAAGAAAATAACGAAAAAATAATTTACCGAAGGAAAAAATTCCTAAGTAATTACCGACAACATCAATTTTTATTGGTAATTTTTTTTAAATAAATAATAAAATAGTAAAAAATGTTTAACGATGAAATCGGTCTCAGTTAGTAAAATCTTAAATATAAATAAATAATAATAATAAATTTATATACATGTGCATTTTCCATCAGTATTAAGACGAAATTAATTGCCTTCGTAAAAAATAAAAAATAAAAGCAAAACTAAAATACTTTGTAGAAATAAAACAAAAATACAGTTAAAAAAAACATAGTACATGATGTCTACAATTTTTAGGTATGGTGACATCAATTAATTAAATAAATCTTTGACATGATTTAATGATAGTTATATAATTTTGTGTTACTAAAATATAGCTTAAAAAGTGTTATAATAAATAAAATATAGTGTTGCCAAGAGTGCTTCTTAAATAAAGTGATACATATTTGCGTTACAAAAGAAATAACAAAAACAAACTGATACTTAAAAAGTGTTACTTATATAAAAGTGTTACATATAAGCGTTACATATTGATAAAATGTTACATATTTGCGTTACAAAAGAAATAACAAAAAAAAGTGATATTTAAAAAGTGTTACTTATATAAAAGTGTTACATATAAGTGCTACATATTGATAAAGTGCTACAAAAGTGTTACATAAATATTGTAATGTAAAAAGTGTTACAAACATGTGTTACATATGTACCTTATGTAAAAAGTGTTACAAAATTTGTGTTACCTAATGTCATTTATGTTGTAGTGATTGCATGAATTAGTTCTTAAAACTTTAATTGCATTTAATATTGAAGAAACATGTTGAGATTATGTGCCTAAGGTTGCTCCTGTAGTTGTTAAAACTACTTGTGGTGTTCGCAAATTTATTTCTTTTATGTCTTTATTTTTTATTTTTATAATATTGGATATTCGGTCGCTTCAATAAAACTGGAATACGATGTTATTATAGCCTAAGGCTTCGTTTGGTTGGGTATTATGTGAGTGATATCACTCACTTTGTTATTATTTCATCTCCATTGTTTTGTTTGGTTCAATTAGACAAAGCCCTGTAAATAGTGCTGGCCCGTTAATTTATCCCCTCAATAAGGTAATAGTTATCCCACCCCCTAGGTGGGATGAGCAATATTGCACTTTATCATCCATGCTCAAATTACATACATACCCCTTTTATACAATGTAATGTAAGGATTTTAGTTTTTAATAGGAGGGCCAATTTGGAATATGCAATATAAAATAAGGACAAAAAAGTACTAGCACACTTGTTAGACTATTAATATACACCTTCAACTAAACAATTTATTACAAAACCATCACATTCCCAAAACTCAATCCTTCATTCAAACACCTTATTGGACCTTATTATATCCATAGGATAAGGAAAAAAATGTAGGTGGGAATTAATCAAGCCCATTACCTTAGGCCAACCAAACAGCCCTAAGTGTTTCACATATCAATCCCTGAGGAATACGACCTTGCTTGCCATTATTCTATAAACTACACTGTACACTTGCAGTTGTATGATCCAAATATTTTTGGCGAACAGACATTCCATGTATCTCACCAAGACATCAAACCATGAGTTGTTCTCTGATCTTAAAGCATATGAGTTTGAGCTCAGAAGAAAAGAACAAGAGAAGACAGTTGTATCCAAGACAACTGCACTCATGGCTGGTGAGGCAAAGAGAGCTGAATTCAAGGAGACAATAGACTAAGAATAGATTGCCCTGATGGTGAAGAGATTCAACAAGTTCTTCAATAAGAACTACAAGAGAAACAATGGTGAATCATCAAGAAGAAACTCAGCACCCAAGAGAGTTGAACCTCAAAGAACTTAGTATCAGAGAGTTGATAAACAGATGACTGATAAAGCTGACTTGCAGAGAGCTGAGAACCTGTGTTGGAAATGCAGGCAACCAGGACACTTTGTTGTTCACTATCCTTGTCCCCTAGTCAACAAATACAGAAATGAAGAGGAAAGAAAAGTCTTAAGGGAAAGAAGACAAGAAAAGACGAAAGCCATGTTAGCTACTAAGACTGCTGGAACAACCAAGTGCAAGAAACCAATAGACTCGGATAGTAGTGAACCAGACTACTCAAGTGACACAGTGAAAGAGGCTTTTGTATGCCTCATGGCCAAAGAACAAGACTCCAAAGACCAAGAAGATTAGGTACACTCTAAAGCATCTCATTCTCATTCTAGTGATAGTGATAGTGACACAAACACTTCATCACCCATAGATCTTTATGATTCAATTGGCAAAATGATGAAAGATTTTGAGCACATAAAAACCTCTCACACACTGTTATATGAGGAAAACAGCCAGCTTAAATGCCAAAACTCACAGGTGACTAAAGATCTGAGTACTCTAAGTCAAATAGCTGATGAGAACACTAAGCTGAAGGATGAAATTGCCAAGATCCAAGCAGACTTAGCTGCTATAAAAAAGAAGGAAAAAGATCTTAAAAATGTGATTGCTTCATTCACTAAGTCGTCCAAATCATTGGATGAACTTATATTGATTCAAAAAGAGAGTGGTGACAAAACAGGCACTGGATTTAATGCCTTTGTGCATGCCCAAGTCCCAAGAGTGGTTATGGAAAAAGGATCCTCAAGCAATGAGGGAATCCAAAAATCCAAAGCACAACATGTTGCACCAACACCCACTCAATGGGATTATAACTCAGTATTGTTTTGAAAATGGTATTGCTCATGAGTTGTCAACTGCAAGAACTCCACAACAGAATGGAGTAGCTGAAAGAAGGAACAAAACTCTCAAGGAAGCTGCAAGGACCATGTTTGCTGAAGCTGGTTTTCCTAAGAGATTTTGGGATGAAGCCATCAACACTGCTTGCTACACTCAGAACAGGTGTATGATTAAATTCCCCATGAAATTTGGACAGTGAGGAAGCCAAATGTTGGATATTTTTTAATTTTTGGATGTAAGTGCTTCATCCACATCAATGGAAAGGACAACTTAAAAGCTTTTGATGCTAAAGTTGATAAAGGTATCAGCTGAGAGTAAAGCTTATAGAGTGTTGATCAAAAGGACTATGGTTACAGAAGAGTCTATCCATGTGGATTTTTATGAACCCAATATTAATGGAGAAGACATAGGTGAGTTAGCTGAATAGAAGAATCAGCCAACTATTTAGAATAGTCCCTATGTTGAAGCAGATGTACGAGCACTCCACCCCGATGAAGATGATATAGTTGAATCTCAGAAACAGTTGGAAGGTCTGCAGCTGAATGATGGTGAAGAAGTTGTTCAAGACAACTTAATTGCAAGACGACTGAATCCAGCAGACTTACTCCAACAAGATGTGAGATGGCTGAGAGACCATACACATGAGTTTATCATTGGAAATGATAGAGATGGAGTAAGAACCATATCCAAAGCTCAACATGGAGCCATGTTTACTTGTTTCATCTCCCTGATAGAGCCTAAAGATGTGTCACAAGCATTAGATGACAACATTAGATTCTAGCTATGTAGGAAGAGCTGAATCAGTTTGAAAGAAACAAAGTTTGGGAATTGGTTCAAAGGCCTACCCACCAAAATATTATTGGTACTAAGTGGGTTTTTGGAAACAAGATGAATGTAGAGGGATCTGTTGTAAGAAACAAAGGAGGATTGGTAGCCAAAGGGTATTGTCAAGAAAAAGGTATAGATTTTGATGAAACCTTTGCTCTTGTTGCTAGATTGGAAGCAATTATAATGTTTCTTGCTTATGTTTCACACAAGAACTTCACTGTTTATCAAATGGATGTGAAGAGTGCATTTTTAAATGGAATTTCGGAAGAAGAAGTCTATGTGGAACAACCTCCAGGTTTTGAGCAGAAAACTATTGGAGATAAAGTCTACAAGCTCAAGAAAGTTTTGTATGGATTGAAACAAACACTAAGAGACTGGTATGACACATTGTCTCAGTTTCTCATTGACAATGGATTCACCAAAGGCAAGGTTGATAGAACACTCTTCAGAATTCAAGATGGAGAGAGTATATTTCTTGTTCAAATTTATGTGGATGACATCGTTTTTGGATCCACAAATAAAGAGATGTGTGACAAGTTTTCAAACCTCATGCAAGGAAAGTTTGAAATGAGCATGACGGGAGAGCTGATTTTCTTTCTAGGTCTTCAAGTCAAACAAATGAATGATGGAACCATTCTAAGTCAAACCAAATATACCAGAGATTTAATGTAGAAATTTGGTATGGAAGAAAAGTCATCAGCAAAGATTCCCATAAATACATCAGTCCAGATGCATATGGATGCAAATGGCAAAGTTGTAGATCATACTAGGTATAGAGGCCTTATTGGATAATTGCTCTATTTGACAGCAAGTAGCCCAGACATCACCTTTGCTGTAAGTGTATATGCTAGATTTCAATATGCACCAAAAGAGAGTCACATAACTACAACTAAGAGAATCCTAAGGTATTTGAAGGGATGCCAAAAAAAGTTGATTTATGGTATCCAAAGGATAGAGGATTCAAGCTAGTTGGCTACTCAGACTCAAACTATGGTGGATGTAGAGTAGACATGAAAAGTACATCAGGTACCTGTCAAATGCTTGGAGATAGATTAGTTTCTTAGTTCAGCAAGAAACAAAATTCAATAGCTACATCCACAGCTCAAGCATAATACATAGTTGCAAGCAACTGTCGTGCCCAACTATTATGGATGAGACAACAGCTGAGAGATTATGATATAGAATAAAAGGATATTCCAATTATGTGTTATAACACAATTGCTATTACAATAACTCAAAATCCTGTATTGCATTCAAGAACCAAGCATATTGATGTCAGATATCATTTCATAAATATCATGTTGTAAAGAAAGACATCACTTTGGAATACATATCAAACTGACAAGCAGTTAGATGATATATTCACTAAGCAATTATGTGAATTAATGTTTGAAGAGCTTAAAAATGAGATTGGATTGATTGAGCTGAGTAGAGTCAAAGAAGAGAGAATTGGAAATTAGCAAAGTTTCATTTTTTTAGCCAAGTAAGACAGTCAAGATGGCTAGTCAGTTGCATGGAGTTAGCTGACAGCTGAGTGATCATTATTTGAAGAGAGAAACAGAGTTAAGTCACTTTTGGAAGATAGTTGAGTTATTTATGAGCTAAGTGACAAAAAGCAGTCATTTTTGGCGAGCGGGAATATTTTTGGGCATGACATCAATAGTAATTATGGTGTCAGTGTAAAGCATGTATGTGTTTAGCCTATGATTGGATATAAATGATGCTGCATTTAATGTGGGAAAATTAATACGGTTTCAAGCTTTTAATCTCAACCATTGACTGTGATCAACCTTTTTGAATTCTAAATACCCTCCCCACACATCTAATATACACTCAGATTTCATTTTATCTCTCCTCACTTTACACTCATCTCTCTCAAAGCAAACGCAAAAGTGATCTCTGCAAACAAAGCAAAACCTAGTTTGTACTCTATTCAAAGTTCAAGCTTTCAAGTTCCTATCTCTAAAATGGCCCCAAGTTACAACTTCGTGAAGATGGCCGAGAAGATCCACTCGGGTTGGACCATGGATTTTGAAGGAATGGTGAAGTAAGGGGTTGATAAAGCATTGCTAAGAAGATCGCTGAGAAACTGGAGAAACTGTTCTTAAGGGATTTCTCACTATGGAATTTTCGCACACCTATCTCGAAGAGGTGGCCATGTTCTACGTGAACGCTGAGGTTCACGATGGAAAAATCCATTCAATCGTCCACAACACTGAGAAAACGATAACTGCTTCGGATTTGGCTACCCACTGCCACCTTCCTTCATCTAGACTGAAGAAAATCGCTAAAAAGGACATCAACCTCGCTACGGCGTGGAAGGATATCGCCAAGTGAGAGTCAACTGCAAAGGCTATTGACACAGCCAAGAAGTCAATCATTAAGGACGATTATCATAAGTTAATGGACATGAAGTGGACATGAAGTGGAAATGAATTTTGGCAGCTTCAATCAGCTGTCTAGGGCGAAGCTAATGGTCATGGTTGCAATTCTAGAGGAGAAGAATGTGAACTGGGCTGAGTTCATCTTTAGCCCAATGACGTGATGAACAAGCCTAGCAACGATGCTAGGGTATGGCCTTGTGATTGGCCATTTGATGGAGATGAAGGGAATTCCTCTCAGGAATGGGAAACATTTCCATATGAATAAAAAGATGTTCAAGGCGAACCTCTCAGCTTCTCAGAGGCAAGCCCATGCAAGAAAGATGAACCAATGAAGGATCCAGAGCCAGCCTCCCGAGGGCACCAATGAAGGTGAGTCAAAGCCAGCTGAGCGAAGAAGAAAAAGCCGAGGGCATTCCAAGACCCAACTCTGCCCCAACAAATGCGAGAAGGATTCCCCGACCTCTACAAAGCCGAAGTCTGAAGAGAAGAAGCTAAGAAAGAAGATAAAGATGGCGGAGCTAACCGCCATAGAAGAAAAAATGAGGAAGAGATTTCTTTTTTCCCCCCCCAAGAGAAGCGATTAGTAAGAAGATCGCCTTGGAAGAATTTGGTATTGGAGGAAGAAAGAGCTCCCCTAAGAAAAGAGCAGAAAAAGTGTGGAAGAAACAACTCTTCGTGAGAGTCTACTAGTAGATATCAAAAAGTGGAAGAAACAACTCTTCGTGAGATCAATGAAGTGAAGTTAGTTAGTTGTTCGCTCCCCTCAAACTGATGCCCAATCAAATGAGGATGAAAGAGCTCCCCTCGTGCCTAATCCTGAAAACGAGGAGGATGATGATGTGGTTATGATATCTCCAGCATACCCAGATGTATAAGAGAGGCTGGCGGTTTGGAGAAATTGGAAGTTGAGCTATGCCAGAGCTCAATTCTAGCATCCAGAGTTCATAGAAGAATAAGAAGAACTCTTGAATTTCCTAGGGAACATTCCAGTCCGTTCTGCCCTGGACCCTGATTTCTGCATATCCATCCTTTTTTAAAAGAATGATGAGAAGAAGCGCAAGGCAAAGGCTAAAGCTATTGAGTAATCCAAACAACCTCAACTCTGTCCCTTTGAAGGACTGCCTGAAAGTGCCTTCGTGCCTGCTAGCAGCAGCAATGACGAAGAGATGGACCATGCTGATCTAGTTGAAAAAGCTAAGATGCAACAAACACTGAAAGAATCCACAGATATGCACGAACAGAGACTGCAAAAGGGCCAATAAGAGTCTTTTTCTATAATTATTACTCTTAGCCCAAATATCATGAAGATGGTGAGAACAATTGATGCCACCACATCTCCAATACATTTTTTTTGTCGAACCATAGTATTTTATTATAACAACTCAAAAAATAAAATTACAACTACAATCATAGCCAATGGGCTAAGAGCCGACATGACTAACTAAAAGCCAAGCGGGGAATTGGTAATACCAATTCCGATTCACAACATGGACTTAAAAACTACGTACCCCAAACTAAACCACTCCACACCGGAGACTTCAACACTCCTTAATGGAGACTATAACACACAAAAAAAACTGAAATCGGGCACGAGCAACCACTACATACTGCAGAACAGAATAAACTGATCCGCCTACAAGTTTCGCAAATCAACTGGGAAAAGAAAATACAAACACAAAAGAAAACAACTATAGCTAACAAAACGAGGGGAAAAAATACAAAAAATTGCCTCTCCCTCACCCAACTCTACTGCTGCAGCCCATCATTTACTCAGCTTCGAGACACCTCCGTGGAGCTCCGACCCACTTTGGAGGGTGAAGGAGGGGAATGGGAAATAGGTTAGGTTTCATTTTTTCTAGAGAGAGGGAAGAGAAAAGGGGTAGAGAGAGAAAAAGTTCTTCTGTTTAGGGCTCCAATGCACTTGGAGGATGAAAATACCAGGAAAATGGCGATGAAGCTAAGGATGGTGTAGAAGAGAGCACCTTAGCCAAGCCACTCCCTGACGAATGTGTTGAGACACCTGCCCAAACGACAGATCACTCAAAAGGAAATGCAACCGTGTCTCAGGTTTTGAGTGACTTAGCTGGTGCGTCAGTTGAGGAGGAAACTCAAACCACCACAGTCGAGTCAGAGGAGGTTGTGGGAGATAATATCAAAGAGAACATAGGAGGCGAAGGTGACACCTTAGATGTACAGCAGACTATGGTTGACGAGGCTCAGACGGTTTCGATTGTCTCAGATGAAACTTCAGCTGCCATGCAGGCCAATGAAGCTGTTGATGCAGCCAAGGCAAAGGATGGAGTTGTGGCCACGGGAGTTGAGACTCTTGGCCTTGAAAGTGCAATCCAAGGATTTGAGACTCCGACGGATGCCACTGAAGACCCCAAAACAACTCCGTCTGCTGAAGGGATATCTGTTGAAGACCCTGCTGTAGTTGAGGCTGCAAAATGGATGGACCAAGGCCTATCAGAGGTTGAGACTGTTGAGGGTAAAGAATGCTTAGAGGAGGTTAAGGCTTCCCCGGGTAAGAAATTCGAAGAACAGGTGCCAACCCCTCAAGAAGAATTCATAGAAGAAGAAGAGATTAGTGCTCTTCATGATTCTCAAGAGAACGTTGATGTTGAATTCTTGGGAATCAATGATGAAGCTGAGTCCAACCCTATTGAAAAATCATCTGAGGACAAAGCTGTGAGAAGGCCCGGACAAAGAGGAGGCAAGCTAGTGATAAAGCTGCTCCCATAAACTTCACACTTGTTGATGGCCCACCTCCCATGGTGCCATCACCTTCCCATGACGCAGATAAGTCAGCTGAGGAACAGTCTACTCAAAAGAAAGATACCACTAATGCTAATGAAGTTGTTACGACAGTTGAGGGTCCGTCAGCTCTGCAGGCTAACACAGCTGCACCAGATGCTGATGACGCTCAGATGGCCGAGGCACAAAGAGCTGAAGATTTAATGAAGGGAAAGGGAAAGGCTCAACAGGTCAAGGATGTAGAAATTCCTATTTTTCCAGAGGATTTTTTTGCTGACTACTTTCCTTTCAAGGCTCATGTACCCTTGGAAGCAGAGTCAGCTGCTGAAAGTATAAAGTACACCATTCAAGTCCCAGCTGAAGAACTTGGAACTCCTGTTGAAACTACAATGGTACCGATTGGGTTTGACTTTGATGTTGTGTGGCCAGAAGAGCAGTCCGCTGATGCAGCTAACTTTCGCAAAGCCTTCAAGGCCATTTGTAATGAAATCGAAAATATGGAACATGGATTCACAGCACTAACCAACGGCTTGACAACAGAGATGCAAATATCACAGGAGATATCCGAGGAACCATTTTAAGGATCAGGGAATGGATTGGGCATACTAAAGCACTAAGGCGTGAGCAGGTCACATACTTCAAATCTCTTTTTGCCAAAATGGTGATTTGGAGCTCCGAAAATGCCAAATTTCAGCAGCATCAAAGGGACCATATCTTCAGGATGGATCAGTCTCATAAGAGTGACATAGAGTTGCTTAAAGCACAACACAAGGAAGAACATTTGAAAATAGAGGCCATCATGCGTACAGAGGTTATGATGCTCGGATCGAATCAAGCCGATGGCGATGGCGGTGAGACGAAGGCTTGATCATGATACGAATTCGAGAAAGATACTCCAAGAGTCATGACAAAATGGACATGACCAACAGCAAGATTGATCTACTCCTTCGAGGAGTATTCCCTCAACTGGTACTACCCCTTGGTGATGATGCCAAAAAGGGGAAAGATGGAAGTAAAAAGCAACGAAGTAATAAGGAATGAAGTGGAAGTAAGGGAAAAGCTAGTAGTAAGGGGGAAGACAGTGAAATGAAGAAGTCGCCTCTGAAGATTATGCTTGCCAAGACCCCTCAGCAAGGTGAAGTGACAGCTTCTATCCTTAGTCAGCTGCCCCAAAATCTAAATGTTGATGAGAAAATTGATTTGGCCTTCAAGAACTCTCGAGAAGCCATTGAAGCTGAATTTGAAAAGGTAGCTGGAAAACATCATGGGAGGATTGAAAATCAAAAAGTAAAAGTATGAAGGCCCCCAGCTGGACTGTTAAAAGATTCCCCAACTGTGAGGCCCCATCGTGAGCTTACATTGCCTGATGCAGGATCTGAGCCTAGATCCATAGATGAATTTCAAACTCTAACTGCAGAAGGATACTTCAAGAATATGACTCTACCCCAGGCGTGGGATCTATATTGGGAGAAAGGACTCCACTTGTGTAAATCAGTTGATAGGTAGCAGAGTTCAAGTAGTCAGCCGACTACCAAAGCACCCGTACAGTACACTCCAAGAGGAGGAGATGAGTCTCAGCGAGGAAGGGAAGGTTTGGCAGTGGTGGAAGAGACAGATGTAATCCATCACAGGCAAAACCTAAGGATGCTCGGTATGTTGATCCACAGAAAAAGGGATTAATCTACTGGGCTGGGCTGGATACTTTGGCCAACATTGAGGTGGAAAGAAGCAATGAAGAAGCAAGGAGGAGAAATGAGGAAGAGAATGCTAGGCTGGATAGAAAGTGGAGAGAAAAACAGTAAAGGGAGGTCATTGCTGCTAAAAGAGCCTATGAGAAGAAAAAGAGGGAGGAAGAAGATAGAAAAAAGGAGAAGAGCTAAAGAGAACAGAAGGAGAGCTGAGGAAGATGGGAGAAGAAGGAAGCAGCCGAGGCGTTGAAGACGGCGGAACCCTTTCATTGTATATTACTATTTTCTAAATACAAAAACTGTAAGTACTTTCTATGTTACCTGTTGTTATACTCTGATACATTTGTATAAACACATGTGTATAGCTCTAATACCTATAAATATACATTTTATAGGTAATACATATTCTACATATTCGTTCTTTGTGTACTGCACTATTTACTCTGCTATATTATTTAAGTTTTGGCATCATCAAAAAGGAGGAAATTGTTGTGAAACTTTATGTTGAGATTTTGATGATACCATGTAAAACTTAAATTAGGAAGTTGGCAGCCCATTTTTTATGTAATTCAACTTGTAATAGATGGGGCTATATAAGCGGAGTTGAAATCAGCTAAGTTAAAGATTATAAGACTCGACTGAAGATCGAAGAGAAGACCCAGCTATGTGTCAGGTGTATGAAGTGAAGTGAAGACTCAGTCATGTGACAGAAAAGATGTCTCAGTCAGCTGACTGACGACTAAGTCATTCCAGAATGATTAGAATCGAATGTCAAAGGGGTATGCAACATACAAGACTTGAAGAAAGCTGAAAGAGATCTGTTGTCAAGACAAGTCAATATTTTGCTGGAAATAGGCATGCATCATGCTGCCAGCAATAAAGTTGTTTTGTTGAAATAGTGCAAAAACCAAGGAACCAATTAGATGTACCTGAAGACCTGCAGAGTTAAGGAAAGGCTGCAGAGTAATTAATTCATGGTATGATCTACATACATGCTGCAAGACAAGACAAACCAACAACTTACGAGTGTGATTTGAAATTTATTTTTATCTCTTCAACGGACATAATTTCCAATGTGTACTATAAAAGGCTGAGGAAGCAAGTGAGAGAAGGTTACCGAGTTCATTACAAGCATACAAGCAATCAAGAAATAACCTGCAAATTTCTCTCAAGTTTTTCAAAGAAATCCTCAAGCCTAACATCGAAGGAATCTAATCCAACACACTTAGTGAAGGAAAGATTACTTCATCAGTTGAAGAAGAAAATTGTTTTCAAGAACAAAGGAGTCTACTCTCCAAGGTTGAAGAAGAAGCAGTGAGGTTCCAGTTGGAACCGGTGCTTTAAACCTGTTGGAGGGCTAAGTGATCAAGTCCAAGGGTTTGAAGGAGGCTGAAATAACAGGACAGCTGTCTTGTGAAGACGCTGAGTCCCAAGAGCAACAGGTTGTTTGATCAAAGCTATCTCGGATGGATAAATGCCTTGTAACCAAGCTTAAGTTACTTTGTGGAATACTCCAGGAGTTGGAAACTATTGGATTAGAGTAATTACCCCCTCCTCGAACCACTATAAAATTGCTTGTGTCTTATTTACTTTTCAGCACACTCTATTGCTTGCTTTAACTTTTAACTGCTGATATAGTTAAACTTGCTAAAGTATGCCGATAATAACCATTGCTAAAATAAGTGTTGAAAAAAGTGCTTAAATTCATAAGTGTCAAAAGTCTTCTGCTGACAAAACCAAATCAACTGAATTTCTAAGTGTTAGCTGAAAATAGCTAAGTTATACTATCAACAGCTCAGTCGAGTCTGTTGAGTGGGTAACTTTGATGTGTAAGCCAACCTAGCTATCCCTCAAGGACTTAGCTGATTTGAGTTAACTCTGAAAATATTTATAAACGACTAAATCAAAAAGTTGGTAAAGTTTATTCAACCCCCCCTTCTAAACCTTGCACATCACCCCTTGGGACCTACAACTTGGGTTCTCCCTCTATTATTGGGTACGCTTGTGTGGGAGCGTACCAAGTCCTCCCGAATTTAACACATTGTATTAATTGTTTGACAAAAATTTCTATCAGATGGTCTAATGGGTTCAAATCTATTAGACGGATCCCAAATTGACCCAATTACAACAGGTCGTGGCATTTTTGTAATTCTGAAGAGGCGGTGGCATTTTTGTGATTTTAAACACAGTGGCATTTTTGTTATTCTAAAGAGGCAATGTCATTTTTGTGATTTTAAACACGCTGGCATTTTCGTAATATTAGGACGTGATGTAGTTCCATTAAAAGTATTAGCTTTCTCCTTAAAAAGTTTTAGTAGTACCATTGAAAATTGTTATTAATCCCCTTGAACAGTTTTTTATTAATACTCATGAAAAGTATTGATTTTTTCCATCAAAATATTAGTATTCCTACTAAAATGTTGTTGGGAAAATATATGTTTAGATTTTGAAGATACCATGTAAAAACTTAGATTAGGAAGTTGGCACCCCGTTTTTTATGTAATTCAACTTGTAATAGATAGGGCTGAATAAGCTGAGTTGGAGTCAGCTAAGTTGAAGATTACAAGTCTCGACTGAAGATCAAAGAGGAGACCTAGTTGTGTGTCAGCTGTGTGAAGTGAAGTGAAGACTCAGTCAAATGACAGAAAAGTTGTTTCAGTCAGCTAACTGACAGCTAAGTCATTACAAAATGATTGGAATCAAATATCAAAGGGGTATGCAACAGACAAGACTTGAAGAAAGCTGAAAAAGATCTGTTGTCAAGACAAGTCAAGGTTTTGCTAGAAATAGGCATGTGTCAGGCTGCCAGCAATAACGTTGTTTTGCTGAAAGAGTGCAAAAAACAAGGAACCAATGAGATGTACCTGAAAACCTGTAGAGATTTAGGAAAGGCTGGAGAGCATTTAATTCATGGTACGATCCACATCAATGCTGCAAGACAAGACAAGCTAACAACCTACGAGTGTGATTTGAAATTTGTGTCTATCTCTTCAACGAACATAATTTCAAATGTGCACTATAAAAGGCTGAGGAAGTAAGTAAGAGAAGGTTACCGAGTTCATTACATGCATACAAGTAATCAAGCAATAACCTGCAAATTCTCTCCAACTTTTCAAACAAATCCTGAAGCGTAATTTTGAATGAATTTAATCCAATACATTCAGGTAAGGAAAGATTACTTCATCAGTTGAAGAGGAAAATTATTTTCAAAAACAAAGGAGTCTACTCTCCAAAGTTGAAGGAGAAGTAGTGAGGTTCCAGTTCGAAGCAGTGCTTTGAAAGTGTTGGAGGGCTAAGTGATCAAGTCCAAGGATTTGAATGAGGCTTAAGTAACAGGACAACTGTCTTGTGAAAAAGCTGAGTCCCAGGAGCAGCAGGTTGTGTGATCAAAGCTTTCTCGGACTGATAAATTGTTAGGAAATTTATTATTATATTTTGATGATACCATGTAAAACTTAGAATAGGAAGTTGGCACCCCATTTTCCTTGTATTTCTATTTTGTAATAGATAGGACTGCATGAGCTGAATGAAGTCTGCTATGTTGAAGATTGCAAGAAGTCAACTGAAGATTAAAGTGAAGACCCAGTTGTGTGTCAGACGAGTGTAGTCAAGATGGAAGGCACAAACTCGACTGAAGGAGATCCAGCTGAGGGATTGTAGGTCCCAAGGGGTGTGAGTATGGTTTACAAAGGGGGGTTGAATAAACCTTACCAACTTTTTGATTTTAGTCCTTTTAAGATATTTCAGAGTTAAATACACAGCTAAGTCCTTAGTGGACAGCTAAGTTAGTTAACCAGCAGAGTTAGCCACTCAACAGACTCGATTCAGCTGTTGATTGAATAACTTTGCTGTTTAGTCTAAACCTTAACTTGGCTGTGATGAGATTTTCAGCGGAAGACTTAACACCCTTGAATTTGGTTTAAGTTTGTTTTAACACTTGATTTTAGCACTTTGTTAATTATCAGTTGGAATACAAATTATCAGCAGATATAATGTAATATTCAGAAATTGAATGCTAAAATGTAAATGACACAATAAATTTTATAGAGGTTGGAAGATGGGGTAATTCTTCTACTCCTCCCTTCTCCAACTCCTGGAGGAATCCACTAAGTATTGATCAGAGTACAAAGTGGCTAACAGTCCAGATACAAGTCTTGATCACACAAATTGACTTGATCCTTTGGGACTTAGTCCGAGATGCCTTGGTCACACACAACCGCTTCTCGTCCGACTCAGCTTCTTCACAGGGCGGCTGCCTTGCTACTTCAACTCACTTGCTCAAGCTTCTTGGATTTGATCACGAAGCCCTCCAATAACTTGAGACTGGTTCGACCTTGAACCTTTCTACAATCCTCCTTGGAATGTAGACCCCTTTTGATTCTTCAAAAGTTTCCTCTTCAACAGTTTGAAGTTGTCTTTCTTTCACAGCTTGGTGTTGGATTGATTTCCGTCGAAATTTAGGCTTGAGGATTTGCTTGAATAACTTGAGAATATTTTGCAGGTTATAGTTCGAATGTTAGCTTGAATATTCGTGGTTCAGGTATGCAAGGTAACCTCTTCTCAAATTGATTCCTCTGCCTTTTATAGTGCTCTTTCAAAAATCTGCCCGTTGAAGAGATAGGCTGATTTTCAAAAGACACTAGTGGTTGTTGTCTTGTCTTGTTGCAGTCCTTGATGTTGACATTTCCTCGTATTAAATGAACCTTCAGCTTTAAGAGCCTGACACAGGTGCAGTGCTTTCCATTTGTTTATTCCTTTTGCACGCTTCTGGGACTGAGCACTTTAGAATATTGCAGCATGGAAGTATTACTTATTTAAGTAACTTTCTTGACTTCTGTGCAACGGACTCTTTTCAGTTGTCTTGACTTGACCGCAGTTCCTTAACTTCCCCAGGTGACTTTGAGTCAGCTCCCAATCATTGGAAGACTCATCTGTCACTTCAACTTGACTTGGCTGTCTAGAGTGGACTTGACTGACACTTCTCACACCAGAATAAAAGATATTTCTTCATCGAGTTCTTGACTTCTCCTCCTTGCCATACTCAGCTGCTTCACAGCGAGTCTTCATTTTAGCCTTTAGTTAACTTCTTGTATTTACAGGCATAGCTGACTTGACTCAGCTCGTACAACCCTATCTATTACAATGCAAATTACAAAGAAAATGGGGTGCCAACTTTCTAGTCTAAGTTTTACATGGCATTCATCAAAATCTAAACAATAAATTTCCCAACAATTTCCCCCTTTTTGATGATGCCAAAACTTAAAACATACATGCAAAAATGTAAGCATCAAAGATACATATAGGTAGTGCAGTAACAGAGAATGTATGCGTAGAGTCAATCTTTTTATTAATCATAACATTCTTATCCTTTACACAGCTTGTTTACAAAGTGTATCAGAGCAAACATCTATGTGTACGCAAAAAGATAGAGAAATTACACTTTTCTTATTCAATGTACAGAAGACTTACATACTTATACATTTACAATAGTAAATTACATGAAGGGGTGGACATCAACACTTCATCTTCTTCGCTGCCTCCTTCTTTCTTCATCAGCTCTGTCGTCTTCTGACCTTCTTCTCTTCTTCTCTTCTTCACTTTTTTTTTTCATCAAGCTCTTCTCAGCGACTTCATCTTTTCTTTTCCTTTCTTGTCTCTCTTCCCACAGCTGAGTTTGTCTTCTATTTTCTTCTTCGATTCTCTTTACATATTCAGCGTTGTTCTTGGCCACTTGCAGGTTGGCTACTTCGTCAAACCCAGCCCAATAGATCCATCCTTTCTTCCCTGTATCTATATATTCAATTTTTTTTGGGCAGAGGTCTAGGTTTGAAACCTCTTCCTCCACCGCTTCTACTTCTTCCTCTGGGTGTGTATTTTACTGAGGCCTTCTTCTTTCCAGTAGAGTGACCAGCAGAGTGACCTGTAGAGTTAGGTATTTTTCCCAATACAAGTCCCAGGCTTCGGCCATAGTCATGTTCTCGAAGTATCCCTCGGATGTGAGCGTCTTGAATTTATCAACAGATTTAGGCTCGGTTTCGACGTCAGAAATGGCATCAGTGTCTCTTCCTGTCGGAATGCCTCCGTATTGTTTTAGACATGGGCACAACAGAGTGTTGGAGCGGCAGAGTCATTGGAAGTTTGCTGATTATGTTAGCTGTGAACAAGTTCTTGTTGAGGGGTTCTAGCAACCATTAAGGTCATGTCTTTCGAACCTTCCCCCTCAACTGATTTTCCCTTTTCTTTCTTCTGCTCTTCAGTTGTCTTCACCTTCACAGCTGCGTCCTTCTTCTCAGCTGCGGACTCTTCCAACGTCTTTTAGGTATTCCTCTTCCCCCTTTTTGGCATCATCAAAGGAGAGAGGAACCCCTGGAAACATGCCAGCAAGCATGAAATCTAGGCGACTGATAGCTGAGTTCTGTTTGGATTTTTCTTTGCGAGTATCTTTGCTCAAAATTCGAGCGAGTGGCGTTGGATTCGGCTGTCACCAACTTCATTTCAGCCATAAGAAGGCTGAATTTTTCATTCATGTTCTCCTCTAGGCAAGTTCTTTTCGATGAAATTCGCGCAGCAGTTCCATTTATGTGGTATGAGAGGTATGCATTCTATCAATGTTTTCTTGCATCCTCTTCTTCGTGTCAGCATTATCCGCACTCCAGATTAGCATCTTATTGTACAATGCTTTGAAGTATCGAACTTGTTCCATGCGCATTGTCTGTTGCTATTGCCAGCATTCCCAGATCCTGACAATTATTCCACGCAGATCAGCAGTAAGATTAGCATCTCGGTTATCCAGCCGCATATCTAATGAGGTCTGGTGCCTTTCCATCTTCTCTATCTTCGCAAATATTGCCTTGAAAACTTCTCGAACCTCAGTTGTCACCTCTATCTCAGCTGGCGGCCATGCAGCGTCAAAGTCAAAGTCTGCTGGAATGATGGTATCTGTTGGAATGACGGGATCCGGTTTATGGAAACGTCGTTGATCTCTAGCTGATTCTTCATCAAGATCAGGTAGCTCCAGTGAGAAAGGGAAAGTTTGTTCAAACGCATCAACACGGACATAGGGAATCTGTTCAACTGTGACTTGCGGCCGTGATGTGCCCGGTTGAGTCAATTCTGCTGCAGCTTTGGGAGCCTGCACAGTTGACAGCTGGGGTCTGTTGTGGTATTGACCTAGCTGGCTGAGCCTCAGCTGTCTTAACAGCTTCGTCGGTCTCAGCTGGTTTTTCCATATTAGTTGTCTGGTCCTCGGCCGTATGAGTAGTGTCATCGGATGATGATGAGACTTGTAGAGGTGGCTCATCATCAAAATTGAACTTTTGACGAGCAGCCTCATCTTCACCTTCAAATCCCAGAAAAGGTACATCAGGGTTGCAACAGGGGATGACTCAGCCTCATCTTCACCTTCAGATCCCAGAAAAGGTACATCAGGGTTGTCTTGGGAATCATGAAGGGCACTTAACTCCTTCTCAGATGCATCGATGATAACTGGAGGGATGTTCTGTGCTTCTGCCTCTGTACCTCGGGAAGTCTCAACCTCCCGTAGGCCTTCATTACCTCCTACAGTCTCAACTGCAGCAAGGCCTTGGACATTCCCTTCGACAGACTCAGCTGTCTTAGGGTCTTCTGCAATGGCATCCACAGGAGCCTCAACTCCGTAGATTGCACTTTCATTGCCCAGAGTGTTAAATCCCAGGGCAAATCCATCATGTGCCTCGATCGCATCAAGCCAGCAGCATCTCGGCCGCAGCGCTTGGCACTTCACCGAGACAGATTTAACTATCCGAGTTCGATGACTACTTGTCTTTGTGTATCTTTTTCATGTTTCTTCTCCACTTAGCCTCCTAGATTCATTGTGGAGTCATCTGTAGCAACCTCCGACCTAGCTGCAGTGGAGGTAGTTTCCCCCTCAGCTGGCACACCAGCTGAGTGACTTGGATTGGGGTCACTTTCTTCCAAACTCCCGGCTGTTTCCTTTGAGTGTTCAGTCGTTGGGGCAGGTGGTAAGACACCTTCAATAGGGATTGGCTCGTCTTGGGTCCCCAAGTTCCCAGTTTCATCGCCAATGCCCTTAGATCCGTCATCTGATTGAACTGGGGATGTGGTTGTAGTAATAACAGTGGTAATCTGCTGTACCACTCCCAATGGATCAATCTCCGTTTGACTTGGAAGACTCTCCAGGTCCTTCCATCAGCTGTTGCTCGTGCATCACTTTGGATTCCCGCATGGCTTGCTGCATTTCCAACTCTTCTGTAGCAGCAGCATGGTCCAGATCCTCATCACTTCCTGAGAGAACATCGAGGTGGGGATGAGTGTGATCAGTGATTCCAGTGAAGGGACAAATATTGGCCTTCTCTCGGGCTTCAGCTTCCTCTGCCAATCGCTCCTTCTCCTTTTATTTGGAGATATTCAAAATATCTATGCAGTTCTCTTCATCCAATGCCTGGACCACAGTTGTCAAACCGAGGAAATTCATCAGTTCTTCTTCTTCTTCAATAAACTCAGGTCTTTGGAACTGTTCCCTCGATCGACTCAGCTTCCACTTCCTCCATTCACGCAGACGATTTTGGATGTCTGGATATGGTGGAGACAACATGATCACATCATCATCATCATCTTCGTGTTGTCCATCTGTCTCAGGAATGGAGGGTTGTAGAGCTTGTTGCTCTTTACCCTCGCAGCGTCATCGCAGTGGAGATGCGATCCTGTCTCAGAGATTCATTGTCTCACCGCTTCTTGTTCCTCGGTTGTCCTTCCCACAGTGGGTCTTGACTTGCCTCTGCTGATCGGCCCTCAGCAGACTTGGCGCTTTCATCAATAATCTCTGGAGACTCTACTTCTCCAAATTGTTTTGAAATGATCTGTTCGGTGAGTGGCGACTCTGTTGTTTTCTCAAGCTCGAACGCTTGAAGAGTCTTCTTCTTTTGGTCCTTACCAGAGGAATTTCCTTTAGGATATGGTTTCCTCCGAGTCCTGGGGTGGCGGGGCCTACCTTCTTCTTTTCTCGAGGAGCTAGCTTTCTTGGCTTGTCGATCCATCATTTTTTTTGACAAATGGAGAAGGTATTTGAGGTTCCTTCTCCGCTGCGGCTGCAGGGGCAAGAGACACGGCTGCAGGGGTAGGTGACTCGGCTGCAGGGGCAGGTGCATCTTTCGTCTTCTTTGCTGCTGGGGCAACAGTCTTCATTCCAGCTGCATGGGCAACTTTCTTCTTTGGAGGGGAGACAACAGATGTTTCCTCAGGGTCAGCTGAATCCCCCTCACTAGTGTCCGCCCTCTTGGCATAAGCTCTCTTCTGAGCTCCTGAAAGATTCGATCGGAACATCTTCTTGTTGACATGGAACGTCTTTCCATGTCAGAGTGGAACACCCTTCACCTCCATCAACCGGCCAATCACAAGGCCGTACCCCAAGGATCCTCCGAACGATCCATCTTCCTTGAAAGACTTATTTCCAACATTTTGGCAGAGTCTACCGTATACAAATTCAGCCCAATTAACCTTCTCATGCATGATCGCAGCCATTACGATCAGCTTAGTTTTGGATAGCTGATTAAAGCTTCCAAATTTGATGTCTACGCACTTGGCAACAATATCCAGCAACTTGTGGTAATCTTCTTTGAAAATAGCTTATCACCGTAAACCACCTTTGCAGCATAGTCAGGTTTGGCCACTTCCTTCCACGCAGCAGCCAAGTTTACATCAGCCTCCAATATCTCCGGCTTTCCTTCCGACGGAAGCAAACAATTCTCCTCTAGATCCTCAGCAGTGATCTTAAACTCCTTTCCGTGAACAGAGGACTTGATGCCCTCGTCGTGAACTTCAGCATTCATGTAGAACTGAGCGACTTCTTCAACATAAGTCATCTGAAACTCCATCGTGAGAAAGGGTTTCAGCCCAGATTTCTCCACTTTCTCAGCTATCTTCTTCACAAGGGTTTCATCGGACCCTGGTTTGATCATCCCTTCGAAATCCACAGTAGAGCCAATGTGGATTTGTTTTCCTAACTTAACAAAATCGTAAGTAGATGCCATTACTTGAAGTTTTACCGAACGAAATTTTTAGAAATTTACTTGGAGATTTGCAGGGTTTCGAGAGAAAAGTTGCTTTCTTTGATTTTGAGAGAGATGAACAGTTTGTGTAAAGTGAGAGAGAAACGGATGAAAGGGTATATACGTGGGTTACGAAAGGATGTGCATACGGTTTTTGAAATTTTATTGAGATCAACGGCTCAGATTTAGCACGCCGATTAGCATTTAATTGCTCGCATTTAATGCGGCAGCATTTATATCCAATCATATGCTTTGTTGTGTAGCTTTTGACTGTACCCGTCATTATGACGCCGACGTCATTCTTAAAAACATTCCCGCTCATTAAAAATGACTGCGTTTTTGTCACTTAGCTCATAAATGATTCAGCTTACTCCTTAGATGATTCAACTCTTCTTCTCTCTTTTCACATAGGTACTCAGCTGTCAGTTAACTCGATGCAGCTGATTTTTCGATACGGCTGATTCACTTAGCTAATTTACGAACTTAGCTCCATTTTCATCTTTTCTTGTTTCATCTCTTCTCCTTGAGTCTTCTGAGTGTTAACTCAGCTCAATTAACCCTAGCTCATGCTTGAGTTCTTCAAATCTTGACTCACATAATGGCTTTGTGAATATGTCAGCTAACTGTTTATCAGTTGAGATATATTCCAAGGTGATGTCTTTCTTTTCAACGTGATCTCTTATGAAATGATATCTGACATCGATGTGCTTTGTTCTTGAATGCAACACAGGATTTTGAGTGATTGCAATAGCACTTGTGTTATCACACATAATAGGAATTTCTTTTTCTTCAATATCATAATCTCTCAGTTGTTGTCTCCTCCATAAGACTTGGGCACAACAGCTGCCCGCAGCTATGTTCAGCTGTGGATGTGGCTATTGAATTTTGCTTCTTGCTAAACCAGGAAACCAATCTGTTTCCAAGCATTTGACATGTACCTGAAGTACTTTTTCTGTCAACTCTACATCCAGCATAGTCAGAGTCTGAGTAGCCAAAAAGCTTGAATCCACCTTCCTTTGGATACCATAAGCCGAATTCTTGACATCCCTTCAAATATCTTAGGATTCTCTTAGCTGCAGTCATATGGCTTTCTTTTGGTGCGATTGAAATCTTGCACATACACCTACCGCAAAGGTGATGTCCGCCTACTTGCCGTGAGATAGATCGATCCAATAAGCGTTCAGATCTTGTTTGATCCACAAAGCTTGCCATCCGCATCCATATCCATCTTGACTGATGTATTCGTTGGTATTTTCACGTAAGACTTCTCTTCCATACCAAATTTCTTCATTAAATCTCTGTGTACTTTGTTTGACTTATGAAGGTTCCATCTTTCACCGTTTAACTTGAAGTCCTAGAAAGAATGTCGCCTCTCCCATCCTGCTCATCTCAAATTTGCCTTGCATGAGGTTTGAGAACTTATCACACAGCTCTTTGTTTGTGGATCCAAAAATGATGTCATCCACATATATTTGAACAAGCAGTATACTCTCTCCATCTTGAATTATGAAGAGTGTTCTGTCCACTTTGGCTTTGGTGAATCCATTATCTATCGAAAATTGAGATAATGTATCATACCATGCTCTAGTGTGCTGTTTCAATCCATATAGAGCTTTCTTGAGCTTGTACACCTTATCTCCAAGAGTCTTACTTCAAAATCTTGGAGGTTGTTCCACGTGACTTCTTCTTCTAATCCATTTAAAAATGCACTCTTCACATCCATCCGATATACGGTGAAGTTCTTGTGTGCAGCATAGGCAAGAAACATCCTTATTGCTTCTAATCTTGCAACAGGAGCAAATGTTTCATCAAAATCTATTCCTTCCTCTTGGCAATACCCTTTGGCTACCAATATTGCTTTGTTTCTTACCACAGAACCTTCTTCATTCATCTTGTTTCTGAAAACCCATTTTGTGCCAATGACATTTTGATAGGTTGGTCTTTGAACCAATTCCCATACTTTGTTTCTTTTAAACTTATTCAGCTCTTCTTGCATGGCCTGAATCCAATGTGTATCATCCAATGCTTGGGATACATATTTTGGCTATATTTGGGGAATGAAACAAGTGAACATGGCTTCTTGCTGAGCTCTGGATCTAGTTCTTACACCATCTCTTACATCTCCAATGATTAGCTCTGGTGGATGGTCTCTCAGCCATCTCACATCAGGTTGGAGTAAGTCAACTGGGTTCAGTTGTCTTGCAGCTGTGTTATCTTGAGCAGCTCTCTCATCATCACTTAGCTGCAGATTTTTCAGCTGTCTTTGAGATTCAGCTATCTCATCTTCACCTTGATTAATTGCTCCAACTTCAGCTTCAACATAGGGACTCTTCTGCATGGTTGGTGATTCAAATATCGCCTAACTCTTCAAGGTCTTCTCCATTTACATTAGGTTAATCAAAAACCACATGGATAGACTCTTCTGTGACCATAGTCCTTTTTTTCAGCACTCTATAGGCTTTGCTTTCAACTGAGTATCCCAAGAAGATACCTTCATTAGCTTTAGCATCAAAAGCCTTTATATTATCCTTGCCATTGTTGTGGATGAAGCATTTACATCCAAAGATTCTAAAATATGCAACATTTGGCTTTCTCCCTGTCCAAATCTCATAGGTGGTCTTTGTCAGCTGTCTATTGATCATGCATCTATTTTGAGTATAGCATGCAGTGTTTATAGCTTCAGCCCAAAACCTTTTAGCCAATCCAGCTTCACCTAACATGGTTCTTGCAGCTTCCTTGAGAGTTATGTTCCTTCTTTCTGCAACTCCATTCTGCTGTGGAGTCCTTGCAGCAGATAATTCATGAGCAATACCATTTTCAACACAATACTGAGTTATTATTCCATTGACAAACTCAGTTCCTCTATCAGATCTTATCTTTATAATGGTTTGACTCTTCTCATTTTGAACTCTTTTCATCAGCTGTGGTAACTTCTGCAAAGTTTCCTTCTTTTTGCACATGGAAATTGTCCATGTATATCTTGAATAATCATCTACCACTACTAGAGTGTATTTCTTTCCACTTATACTGGCTGGCTCAACTAGACCAAATAGATCCATGTGTAGCAGATGTAATATTCTTGTTGAAGATGGGCTTAACTTCTCTTTGAATGATGATTTGATCTGCTTTCCCATCTGGCATGCATCGCAAACACTTTCTTTCTTGTATACTGAGTCCGGTAGTCCTTCTACAAGATTACTCCTTGCAAGCTTGTTAATTGTTTTGAAATTCAGGTGACTCAGCTTCTTGTGCCACAGCTAGCTTGATTCAGCTGTACTTTTTGCTAACAGACAAGTGCTTGGTGTGGCTGTCGACCAATCTACCACGTACATGTTCTTTTGTCTGGCTCCTTGCAACACTACTTCATTTGATTCAGTGTCTTTGATTTGGCACACTCCCATATTGAATCCAACATTATAGCCCTTGTCACAGAGTTGGGTGATGCTTAGTAAGTTGAAATTTAGGCCTTCAACATATGCGACATCTGTGATTTCTAATCCATTTTTCTTGATGGATTCAGTGCCTCTTATTTACCCTGGAGCTTCATTTCCTCCAAATATGACTTTTGCACCTCTAATTTCCTTGAATCTTGATAGATTTTTCTTGTTTCCTGTCATGTGTCTGGAACAGCCACTATCCATGTACCAAGTTCCTTGGCACTCGGTTGTTCCTTGAACCTGCAATCAAGGAAAGCAGTTTTTAGGTACCCATACTTGTCTGAGTCCTGAGGGGTTAGTGCTGTAAGATGATCCAACCAACCTATAGCCAAATGATTTGACTCTATGGGGTTTCCATCTACATGTGCCATAATCATAATTCACTTTGGTAAATTGCTTGGGGGCTTTAAGTTCATACAGCTGTCTCTTTTGTCTGTATGCATGTGTGTGTGTTTTAGCAATTGCCTCCTTTGGGTAATTGTGATATTTCTGAGTGTAGTGCTTGGGTGCGTATGTGTGCTGATAATAGCTCTTTGGCCTTTGGAATGACCTTTGCTGAGTTCTAGGTCTTTGCCATTTAGGCTTGTATTCCATAGGTCTTTGCTGATATTTCACATTATTCCAGTCAGCTTGGCTTGGGTAGTTTCTACCATTCCCATCATTTTTGTTCCTTCGATGGAACTTCTGGGGATTCTGGTAGCTCTATTTCTTCTTCACAGAGTATTTTCTGTTTGGAGTTTGCTGAGGAACTCTGCTGAATTTCTTCTCAGCTGTCCTTTCAGCATACTCAACTAGCTGTTTTTCTTTTCCTTTATAACCAAGGCCAGTTTGTTTGTGATTGTGCTTTGGAATTAATGTGTGTGCAACATTTGGTGTGTTGGATTTTTGAGATGCTTCATTACTTGAAGATCCTTTTTCCAAGATCACTTTTGGAGTTTGACTATGTACAAAGGAATTGAATCATATACATGTCTTGTCTCCACATTCTTTCTGGCTCATAATAAGGTCATCCAATGATTTAGGTGCCTTTGTGAATGAAGCAATCACATTTTTAGATCGTTTTCCCTCTTTTCTATAGCAGCTATCTCTACTATTAGTTTTGCATTTTCAGCCTTCAGCTCTTTGTTCTCATCAGCTATGTGACTTAGAGTACTCAGCTCCTTAGTCACCGTGAGGTTTGCTTTTAAATGGTTGTTTTCCTCATTTAATAGTGTGTGTGAGGATTTAATGTGATCAAAGTCTTTCATCATTTTGCATAATGAATCATAAAGATCAGTGGGTCATGAAGTGTGTGTGCCACAATCACTATCACTAGAATCTGAGTGAGATGAGTTAGAGTGTACCTCATCTTCTTGGTCAGGTTGATCTTGTTCTTTAGCCATTAGACAGATCATAGCTTTTTCTTCAGAATCACTTGAGTAGTCAGCTTCACTACTCTCTGAGTCTGCTGTATCTTTTCACTTAGTTGTTTCAGCAGCTTCAGCAGCCAACATTGCTCTTTTCTTTTCTTGTCTTCTTTCTCTGAAGACTTTTCTTTCTTCTTCATTCCGGTATTTATTGATTACAGGATATGGAAAGTCAATAGCAAAGTGTCCTCGCAGTCTGCAATTCCAACACAGGTTTTCAGCTTTTTGATCAGCTCTCTCATTTCTTGGGTTGTCAGTTCTTTGATATTCGACCTTTTGATACTCAACTCTCTTTGGTGGCCTATCTTCCCTTGACTTAGAGGGAGTTGAATGCCTTCTGGAGGATTCACCTTTATTTATTTTGTAGTTGTTGTTGAAGAACTTGTTGAATCTTTTAACCATCAAGGCAATTTCCTCCTGGTCAATGACTTCTTTGGTCTTAGCTCTCTTCACTTCCTTGACTATGAGAGCAGCTGATTTAGGTACAGCTATCTCCTCTTGATCCTTTCTTCTCAGCTCAAACTCATAAGCTTTGAGGTCTGAGAATAGTTCATCATTGGACGTTTTTGATAGGTCCATCGAGTACCTTAGAGCCATGGTCTTCATTTCCCACTCAGCTGGGAGGCTTCTTAATATCTTCATATACATCTCCTTCTGTGTGTATTCTTTCCCAAGTGCGGAGAGCTCATTTGTAATTTCAGTGAATCTAGCATCCAGCTGATCTATTGTTTCACCTGCAAGCATTTTAAAGTTCTCAAATTTTTGAACAACAACAGATAATTTATTTTCCTTGATTTGCTCAGATCCTTCACAAATTAAGGTTAGTTTATCCCGATTTCTTTGGCTGTCTTGCAAGATTTGACTTTGTTGAACATGGCTTTGCCCAAAGTTTTATAGAGTATGTCCTTGGCCACATGATCCAGATTGTATCTTTTTCTGTCATCATTTGTCCACTCAGCTCTAGGTTTTTCAACCATAGCTGGTCTAGGAGGAGCGACTCTCTCCTTCAAAGGCAATGACTCTCTCCTTGCACCGTGTTCACCTTCATTATTTGCGGTGGCCCATCCTCTATCACTATCCACATCTCATCATGTAAAGGCGATAGATGAGCACATACGTATTTTCCAGTCATCAAATTCCTCAATGGTGAACATAGGGATGCGTGTCAAATTTGCTTCCATGATAATAACTTTGCTATTTAGAACAATGGCTTTTGAAAGAACAAGTGTTAAAAAAAATTTCTTTGAAAGATTGGAGATCTAGTTCAGTAACCAGTGCGGAAGGGGGGGTTGAATAAACCTTACCAACTTTTTGATTTTAGTCCTTTTAAGATATTTCAGAGTTAAATACACAGCTAAGTCCTTGGTGGACAGCTAAGTTAGTTAACCAGCAGAGTTAGCCACTCAACAGACTCGATTGAGTTGTTGATAGAATAACTCGGTTGTTTACTTACTAAACCTTAACATGGCTGTGATGAGATTTTCATCGGAAGACTTAACACCCTTGAATTTGGTTTAAGTTTGTTTTAACACTTGATTTTAGAACTTTGTTAATTATCAGTTGGAATGCAAATTATCAGCAGATATAATGTAATATTCCGAAATAAAATGCTGAAATGTAAATGACACAATAAATTTTATAGAGGTTCGAAGATGGGGTAATTCTTATACTCCTCTCTTCTCCAACTCCTGGAGGAATCCACTAAGTATTGATCAGAGTACAAAGTGGTTAACAGTCCAGATACAAGTCTTGATCACACAGCTGACTTGATCCTTTGGGACTCAGTCTGGAGATGCCTTGGTCACACAGCTGGCTTCTCATCCGACTCAGCTTCTTGGATTTGATCACGATGCCCTCCAATAACTTGAGACTGGTTCGACCTTGAACCTTTCTACAATCCTCCTTGGAATGTAGACCCTTTTTGATTCTTCAAAAGTTTCCTCTTCAATAGTTTGAAGTTGTCTTTCCTTCACAGCTTGGTGTTGGACTGATTTCCATCGAAATTTAGGCTTGACGATTTGCTTGAATAACTTGAGAATATTTTGCAGGTTACAGTTCGAATGTTAGCTTGAATGTTCGTGGTTCAGGTATGCAAGGTAACCTCTTCTTAAATTGATTCTCTCTCTTTCAAAAATCGTTTAGATAGTGGTTTTCAAAAGACCCTAGTGGTCGTTGGCTTGTCTTGTTGCGCGATCCTTGATGTTGACATTTCCTCGTATTAAATGAACCTTTAGTTTGAGAGCCTTTTTCCATTGGATTATTCCTTTTGCACGCTTCGGGGCGGAGCACTTTAGATATTCCATGGAAGTATTACTTATTTAAGTAACTTTCTTGACTTCTCATCTTTTTCATTTTTGACTTGCTTGTTCCTAACTTCCCCTGAGAATGACTTTGAGTCGGCTCCCAATCATGGAAGACTCATCTCAAACTGTTAGGTTGTCTAGAGTTGACTTGACCGACACTTCTCACGTTGTAACAATACTCCTTGAACCTCTTCTTCAAATTGAGTCTTCATTTTAGCCTTTAGTTGACTTTTGTATTTCCGGGCATAGTGACTCACTCTTTCAAAATCTATTACTTGCAAATTACAATGAAAATGGGGTGCCAACTTCCTAGTCTAAGTTTTACATGGCATTCATCAAAATCTAAACAATAAATTTCCCAACAGGGACAACTGAGTTAAGGATGAAGAATTGACAGTTAATCCAGTTAAGAGCCAAGTCTACCAGTTGAATTGACAGTTGAGTCATTCCTAAAAGGTTGGAACTGACTCAAGTCAAAGGGGTAAAAGAAGCGATGAAGTCAAGTCGACTGATACTAATCCGTGCACGGAAGTCAAGGATATTACTTAAAATAGTAATACGTCCATGCTGCCATGTCTTAAAGTGCTCCTCCCAGAAGCGTGCAAAAGGAATAAACCAATGGGAAGAACTGAAGCTTGTGTCAGGTCCTGAAAAGCTGCAGGATCATTTAATACGAGGAAATGTCAGCATCACAAGCTGCAAGTCAAGAAAAGACAAGCCAACGGACAAGAAGTGTCATTTTGGAAAGTAGCCTCTCTTTTCAACGTGCAAATTTTCAAATGAGCACTATAAAAGGCTGAGGAAGCAAGAGAGAGAATAATACAACCAAGCAATACGAAGCATACGAATTCAAAGAGATTTTACAAGCAAAACCTGCAAACATTCTCTCAAGCTTACTAAGAAACTCCTGAAGCCTAAATTCGAAGGAACTCTATCCAACACACTCTATGAAGGAAAGAATACTTCATCCAGTTGAAGAGGAAACAATTTTAAGAACTAAAGGGGTCTACTCTCCAAGGTTGAAGGAGTTGTAGTAAGGTTCAAGGTTGAACCAGAAGTTTTGGGTTCGTTGGAAGGTTGTGTGATCAATTCCAAGGGTTCGAAGGGAGCTGACATAGCAAGGCAGATGTCCTGTGAAGAAGTTGAGTCCCAAGAGAAGCCAGTTGTGTGATCAAGGTTGTGTCGGACTGAGAACTACTTTGTAACCTGATCTGTTACTTAGTGGATTCCTCCTGGAGTTGGAGAAGAGTGGATTAGAGGAATTACCCCATCCTCGAACCACTATAAAAATTGCTTGTGTCATTTACATAAAGCACTTTACTTTCCTGCTTATATTTATATCTGATGTTTAAGTTATATTGCTAATCCAACTGATAATAACATTGCTAAGAATAAGTGTTAAAAACAAGTTTAAAATTATCAAGGGTGTGTAGTCTTCCGCTGAATAAAAACCAAATCAACTAAAAAGTTAAGTGTTAACTAACCCAGTTGAGTTATACTATCAACAGCTCAGTCGAGTCTGTTGAGTGGGTAACTTTGCTGAAGTAAGCGAACCTAGCTATCCCCCAAGGGCTTAGCTGATTTGAGTCAACTCTGTTAAAATAATTTAAAGGACTAAATTCGAAAAGTTGGTAAAGTTTATTCAACCCCCCCCTTCTAAACCTTACAACACACCCCTTGGGACCTACAAGTGGTATCCGAGCGATTTATTCATTGAGCCTTCTGCACTAGTTACTGAACTAGATCTCAATCTTTTTCAAAAAATATAACACTTGTGTTGATCAATGCTTTTATTTCAATAAAAAAAGTTATTATCATGGAAACCAATCTAACTCGCATTCCCATGTTTACTATGGAAGACTTTGATGATTGTAAAATTCACATACAGGCTCACCGATCAGCCTTACACTATGAAATGTGGCTAGTGATAGAAGATTGGCCACTACAGATATTGAAAGTTAATATTGCTGTGAGAAGAGCACCTCCAAGTGAAGGAGAAGATGATGCATCATAGCCTAGACCAGCTATGGTTGAGAAACCTCGTTGTGGATGGACTAATGAGGATAGAAAAATATACAATCTTGATAATGTTGCCAAGGACATCCTCTACAAAACATTGTACAAGGCTATGTTCAATAAAGTCAAATCATGCAATCAGCCAAAGAAATATGGGATAGGCTAACCCTGATTTGTGAAAGATCTGAACAGATAAAAGAAAATAAATTAACAGTTGTTGTTCAAAAATTTGAAAATTTTAAAATACTTGCAGGTGAGAGTCTGGATCAGTTGGATGCCAGATTCACTGAAACCACAAATGAGCTTTCAGCTCTTGGGAAGGAGTACACTCAAAAGGAGATGTGCATGAAGAGTTTAAGAGCCATCCCAGTCGAATATAAAATGAAGGTCATGGCCCTGAGACACTCCATGGACCTCTAAAAAACATCAAATTATGAGATGTTATCAGATTGCAAAGCTTATGAGTTTGAGCTGAGAAGAAAAGAGCAAGAGGAGACAGTTGTGCCCAAAACAGCTGCACCGATGGCCAGTGAATGAAAGAAAGTTGAGCCAAAAGAAACAATTGACCAAGAGGAGATTGCTCTCATTGTAAAGAGGTTCAACAAGTTCTTTAATAAGAAATATAAAAGAAACAAGGGTGAAACCTCTAGAATACATTCAGCACCTTCCAAAGCCAGAGAGGACAGGCCACCCAGAAGAGCTCATCAAAGAACTGATAATCAGAGAGCTGAGAGAGCTGATATGCAGAGAGCTGAAAACCTGTATTGGAATTGCAGACAAGCAGGACACTTTGTTGTTGATTGTTCCTATCCACCGATCAACAAATACAGAAATGAGGAAGAAAGAAGAGTGTTAAGGAAAAAAAGATAAGAAAAGAAGAAAACTATGTTGGGCTGAGAGTACTGAACCAGGGGAAAGTGCAAGGAGCCAGCAGACTCGGACATTAGTGAAGCAGACTACTCCAGTGATACTGAGGAAGAATCTATGATCTGCCTCATGGCTAAAGAACAAGACTCAAAAGATCAAGAAGATGTAAACTCTAACTCATCTCATTCAGATTCTAGTGATAGTGATCGTCACACAACACTTCATCACCCACAGATTTTTATGATTCATTAGGCAAAATGATGAAAGACTTTGAACACATCAAAACCTCACACATAATTTTAAATGAGGAAAACAACCATCTTAAATGCCAAAACTCACAGATGACTAAAGAGTTGAGTACTCTAAGTCACATAGCTGATAAGAATACCAAGCTGAAGGCTGAAAATGCCAAGATCCAAGCGGAGTTAACTGCTACCGAACAGAGAGAAAAATAATTTAAAACTATTATTGCTTCATTTACAAAGGCATCCAAATCATTGGATGAACTAATTATTAGCCAAAAAAAGTGTGGAGATAAGACAAGTATGAGATTCAATTCCTTTGTGCATAGTCAAACTCCTAGAGTGATTTTGGAAAATGGATCCTAAAGCAATAAGTGAATCCAAAAACACAAAACATCATATGTTGTACCAACACCCACCCTAAAACATAATCACGACCACAATGGCCTTAGATATAAAGATAAAGGAAATATGCTGAAAGGACAACTGAAACAAAATTCAGAAAAGTCTATCAGCAGACTCCAAATAGAAAGTACTCTATAAAAGCAAAACAGAGCTACCACAAGCCCCAGAAATTTAAGCAATGAAATTCATATGAAAGGAATGGTAGAAACTATCCAAACCAAGTTAATTGAACTAACCAACTGTAATATCAGCAAAGACCTCAACCTCAGCAAAGGTCATTCCAAAGACAAAAGAGCTATTATTAGCACACTTATGCACCTAGGCACAACACCCAGAAATTCCACTATTACCCCAAAAAAAGCAATTGCTCAAACAAATGCATCGACATAGAGACAAAAGAGACAGTTGTAGGATCCTAAAACCCCCAAGCAATTTACTAATGTGCACTATGATTATGGAACTGATAGATGGCAACCACTTAGGGTCAGGTCATCTAGCTATAGGTTTGTTGGAGCATCTTATAGAACTAACCCCCCAGGACCCAGGCAAGTATGGGTACCTAAAAATTAATTTCCTTGATTACAGGTTCAAGGAACAACTAAGTGTCAAGGAACCTGGTACATGAATAGTGGTTATTCCAGACATATGACACGAAATAAGAAAAATTTGTCAATGTTCAAGGAACTCAAAAGTGCAAAAGTCATATATGGGGGAAATTAAGCTCCAGGGGAGATCAAAGGCACAGGGTTTATAAAGAAGAATGGTTTGGATATCACAAATGTTGCATATGTTGAAGGTCTCAATTTCAATCTACTAAGCATCAGCCAACTCTGTGACAAAGGATACAATGTGGGATTCAATATGGGAGTTTGTCAGATCAAGGATACTGAATCAAATGAGATTGTGCTACAAGGAACAAGGCAGAAAAACATGTATGTAGTGGATTGGTCAACTGCTACACCAAGCACATGTTTGCTAGCAAAGAGTACTGCCGAATAAAGGTTGATGTGGCACAAGAAGTTGAGTAACCTGAACTTCAAGACAATCAACATGCTTGCAATGAGTCATCTTGTAGAAGGATTTCCTGACTCAGTATACAAAAAAGCATATGTGATGCATGCCAGATGGGAAAGCAAATCAAGTCATCCTTCAAGGATAAGCCAAGTCCTTCTTCAACAAGGATATTGCATCTGCTACATATGGATTTATTTGGTCCTGTTGAACAAGCTAGCATCAGTGGAAAGAAATACACTTTAGTTGTGGTGGATGATTACTCAAGATATACATGGATAATTTTCATGTGTAAAACAAAGGAAACATTGCAGAAATTACCTCATCTGATGAGAATAGTTCAAAATGAGAAGAGCCAAACCATTATAAAGATAAGATCTGACAGAGGAACTGAGTTTGTCAATGGAAATTTAACTCAGTATTGTGTTGAAAATGGTATTGCTCATGAGTTATCAGCTGCTAGAACTCCACAACAGAATGGAGTAGCTGAAAGAAGGAACATAATTCTCAAGGAAGCTGCCAGGACAATGTTAGCAGAAGCTGGATTGCCTAAGAGATTTTGGGTTGAATCCATAAATACAACATGCTATACTCAGAATAGATGCATGATCAATAAGCAATTAACCAAGACTCCCTATGAGATTTAGACAGGGACGAAGCCAAATGTCGGATATTTCAAGATATTTGGATGTAAGTGTTTCATCCACAACAATGGCAAAGACAACTTGAAGGCTTTTGATGCTAAAGCTGATGAAGGTATCTTTTTGGGATACTTAGCTGAAAGTAAAGCCTATAGAATGCTAAACAAGAGGACTATGATCACAAAAGAGTCTATCCATGTGGTATTTTATGAGCCAAATGTAAACGGAGAAGACACAGATGAGTTAGCTGAGAAGCAAAATCACCCAACTATGCATAAGAGTCCTTATGTTGATGCATATGTGAGAGCACCCAACCCTGAAGATGATGAGATAGCTGAATCTCAAAGACAGCTGGAAGGTCTACAGCTGAATGATGATGAAGAGGCTGCTCAAGACAACTTAGCTGCAAGACGACTAAATCCAGCAGACTCAATCTAACCAGATGTGAGATGGCTGAGAGAACATCCACCTGAGTTAATCATTGGAGATGTTAGAGATGGCATAAGAATCAGATCCAGAGTCCAACATGAAGCTATGTTTACTTGTTTCATTCCCAGATAGAGCCTAAAGATGTGTCTCAAGCATTGGATGACACACATTGTATTAAGGCTATGCAAGAATAGCTGAATCAGGTTGAAAGAAACAAAGTATGGGAATTAGTTCAAAGGCCTACTCACCAAAATGTCATTGGTACTAAGTGGGTATTCAGAAACTAGATGAATGAGAAAGGATATGTAGTTAAAATAAAGCAAGATTGGTAGCCAAAGGGTATTTCCAAGAGGAAGGTATAGATTTTGATGAAACCTTTGCTCCTGTTACCAGATTGGAAGCAATAAGGATGTTTTTTCTTATGTTGCACACAAGAACTTCATTGTATATCAAATGGATGTGAAGAGTGCATTTTTAAATGGACTTTTAGAAGAAAAATTCTATGTTGAAAACCCTCTAGGCTTTGAGCAAAAAAAGACTGAAACCTCTAGAAACCTCGATTTGATAAAGCTCAAGAAAGGTATTATTGTATGGACTGAAACAAGCACCAAGAGCATGGTATGACACATTGTCACAATTTCTAACTGACAATGGATTTACCAAAGGAAACGTTGATAGCACACTCTTAGGAATTCAAGATGAAGAAAGTATAATGCTTGTTTAAATATATATGGATGATATCATTTTTGGATCCACAAACAAAGAGCTGTGTGATAAGTTCTCAAACCTCATGCAAGGGAAGTGTGAAATGAGCATTATGGGAGAGTTAACTTTATTCTTAGGACTTCAAGTCAAGAAAATGAAGGATGGAACCTTCATAAGTCAAACCAAGTATACCAGAGATTTAATGAAGAAATTTGGTATGCAAGAAAAATCATCAGTGAAGATTCCTATGAACACTTCAATTAAGATGGATATGGATGCAGATGGCAAAGCTATTGATCATTCTCTCTCAATGGAGGGATGAAGAAAAACAGAGAGCCTTGGAGAAGGAAAAAGCAACAGAAGAAGCAAAGAAGCCTCACTCTTGTCCTTTCTCTTATGTACCAAAACATGCCATGGACTCAACTGACAGCAGCGACAGTGATGTTGAAGCGATAGATCATGTTGTTGCGGCTGAGAAAGCTGTATTCAAACATGCCATTAAGAGTCCAAAGAGATGCACGAGAAAAGAATTCAAGAGGGCCCAGGAGAAAGTTGTATTCAAACATGCCATTAAGAGTCCCTGATGTTATGGATGTGGTGTGGAACATAGCGGCCGACATTGCCGCTACCACATCCCCAGTGCACTCAGAAGATGGCACCAGGACTATTGGCGATGAAGTTAAGGATGGTGAAGAAACGGGCACCTTAACTAAGCCAACTCCTACAGAAGGTGTTGAGACACCTGCCCCCACGGCTATCACTCAAAGGGAATAACAACCGAGTCTCAGGTCCTGAGTAACCTTACCACTCATGACTCAGCTGGTGCGCTAGCAGGGGGAGAAGCTCTCACCACCACAGCTAGGTCGCAGGATGCTGTGGGAGACCAACCAATGAAGTTTGGAGGCGAATGTGAGAATCAAAATGATCAGCAGAGTGAAATTAACGATGCTCAGACAGTTCAGACTCTCTCAGTTGAGACTTTATCTTCACTGAAGGCCAATGACGTTGCTGATGCAGCTAAGGCACATGATGGAAAGGAGGCCATGAAAGTTGAGACTTCTGGCCCTAAAAGTGCAAACCTAGGAGTTGAGACTCCAACGGACGCCACTGAAGACCCCAAGACAGCTTCGTCTGCTGAAAGGATATCTGTCCAAGACCCTTCTATGGTTGAGACTGCACACAGGGATGCACAAGGGCCACCAGCGGTTGAGACTGTTGGGTAAAGGAACTGCAAATGAGCTAACTCCTCATGTGGAGGTTGCTGATGAAGAAGAAGAAATCAGCGCCCTTCATGATTCACAGGATCATGTTGATACCAATTTCCTGGAATCTGAAGATGAAGCTAAGTCCACCCCCCGTTGATACACCTAACAGGAACACAACTGACGAGGATGCTCAGGCTACTCGGAGCCAAGTCAGTGGTAAAGCTGCTCCGATGAAATTTGTATTGGTTGATGGGCCACCCCCAATGGCACCATCACACTTCGATGAAGCTGATAAGTCAGCCGAGGAACAGACAACTCAATTGGAAGCAACAACTGATACCAAGGAAGTTGTTAAGACAGCTAAGGATTAGTCAGCTCAGCAGGCTAACACAACTGCTCAAGATGCCGATGAAGCTCAAACAGCTGAGGCATATAGAGCTAAAGAAATATTAAAAGAGAAGGGAAAGTCTCCACAAACTCAAGATGTGGAGATACCTATCTTCCCGGAAGATCTTTACATGGAATATTTTCCGTTTGAAGCCCATATTCCGTTTGAAGCCGAATCAGCTGCGGAACAAGCCCATTACAATGTCCAAGTACCCCCAAAAGAACTCCGAGCTCCAGGTGAAACTTCAATTGTGCCTATTGGGCTCGACTTTGATGCAGTATGGGCAGAAGACCAGTCTGCTGAGACAGCTGACTTCAGGAAAGCATTTAAAGCCATTTGTCTTTGAAATCGAGAAAATGGAACATGGCTTTGCATCTTTGGACTAGAGGCTCGACCGGAGAGATCAGAGGAATAGTTTTGCGAATCATAGAATCGATTGGACAAGTCCAAGTGAAAGCGTTTAGGAGAGAGCAGGTCACCTATTTCAAGTCCTTATTTGCTAAAATTGTGATCTGGAGCTCTGACAACCTCAAGTTCCAGTAGAGGCCACGTGACCACATTTTCAGGATACACGAGTCTCACAAGTCAGACATGGAGTTGCTCAAGATGCAGCATAAGAATGAGATTTCCAGATTGGAGACCAACATGGAACAACATATTAAGGTTATCCAAACAGAAATGAAGCTCATGGCAGCTGAGTCTAAGGCTATGAGGTCTAAATTACGAACAGCTTACTCCAAGTCACATGACAAACATGACTCTACAAATAGTAGACTCGACTTCATCCTGAGTGGTATGTTCCTTGTCCTAACTCTACCATTTGGTGATGATGCCAAAAAGGGGAAAGAGGAAGCCATGAGGGACCTGAAGGAAGGGCAAGGGAGTGACAAGGAGGGAGATCAAGAGGAAGCAACGGGGAAGGAAGCTCTATGAAGAAACCCTCATTGAAGATCATGTTTGCTGAAACCCCACAATGAGGAGAAGTCACAACCTCACTCCTCAGCAGACTACCTAAAGAGCTTACAGTGGAAGAGAAAGTTGAAATGGCAGTAAAGGAATCGAGAAAGGCCATGGAAACTAAGTTTGAGAAGGTAGCTGAGAAGCATTCTGAGTGCATTAAGGATATTAAAGCAAGGTACGATGGCCCCCCAATGGGACTATTGAAGGATTCCCCTGCCATCAAACCCCCAAGAGAATAGCGATGCATGATGCTGGATCTGAGCCTAGATCACTAGAGAGCGTGGGACTTGTACTGGGAGAAGGGTCTCGATTTGTGAAAATCAGCTGATAAGCAGGAGAGTTCCAACAATCACTCAACTAGGAATGCACCAGTACAGTACACTCCCAGAAGAGGAGCTGAGTCAACAAGAGGGAGGGGAAGGTTTGGAAGTGGTGGACGAGGGAGAGGCACTCCACCACAGCCAAAACCACAAGATATAAGGTATATTGACCCACACAAAAAGGGGATCAATTACTGGGCTGAGTGTGACCATCTTGCCAATCTAGAAGTAAAGAGCAAGAATGAGGTTGTAGTGAGAAGGCAAGAGGCCGAAAATGAAAGAGTTGCGCGTGAATAGGAGAAAAGACAGCATAGGGATGACCCTGCTACTAAGCGTGCAGATGAGAAAAAGAAGAAAGATGAAGAAGATAAGAAGAGAAGAAGAGAAGAGAATGATAGAAGGAGAGCAAAGGATGAAGAGAGAAGAATGAAGCAACCAAGGCATTGAAGACGATTGTAACCCCTTTGTGTATCTTACTTAACTGTAAATACACAATTGTAAGTATTTTGTAAATTCCATAAAAGCTCTGATACCTGATGTAATAAGATTTGCTCTGATACATGTTGTAATTCAAATGTAATATTGCACCTGATACAGTGTATAGAGTATACCATGTAAACAGCTTTGTAAAGGATAAGAATGTTATGATCAATAAAATTGACATATTCAGCTCATACAATCTTTGTTACTGCACAACCTTTGTTTGCTATAATTTTTATTTAAGTTTTGGCATCATCAAAAAGGGGGAAATTGTTAGGAAATTTATAATTAGATTTTGATGATACCATGTAAAACTTAGAATAGGAAGTTGGCACCCCATTTTCCTTGTATTTCTATTTTGTAATAGATAGGACTGCATGAGCTGAGTGAAGTCATCTATGTTGAAGAATGCAAGAAGTCAACAGAAGATTAAAGTGAAGACCCAAATGTGTGTCGATTGAGGGTATTTAAGATGCAATGCACGACTCAATCAAGGAGATCCAACGAGGGACAAATGAGTAAATGATGAAAAAGTGACAGTTAAGTCAGTTAAGAGCCAAGTCTACCAGTTGAACTGACAGTTGAGTCATTCCTAAAAGATTGGAGCTGACTCAAGTCAAAGGGGTAAAGGCAGTTGTCAAGTCAAGTCGACTGATATTAATCCGTTTCACGAAAGTCAAGGATATTACTTAAAATAGTAATACGTCAATGCTGCCATGTCTTAAAGTGCTTCTCCCAAAAGCATGCAAAAGGAATAAACCAATGGGAAGCACTGAAGCTTGTGTCAGGTCCTGAAAAGCTGCAGGATCATTTAATACGAGGAAATGTCACCATCACAAGCTGCAAGTAGAGAAAAGACAAGCCAATTAACAAGAAGCGTCATTTTGAAAATAACCTATCTCTTCAGCGGGCAAATTTTCAAATGAGCACTATAAAAGGATGAGGAAGCAAGAGAGAGAAGAATACGACCAAGCAATACGAAGCATACGATTTCAAAGAGATTTTACAAGGAAACCCTACAAACATTCTCTCAAGCTTACTAAGAAATTCCTCAAGCCTAAATTCGAAGGAACTCAATCCAACATACTCTGTGAAGGAAAGAATACTTCATCCAGTTGAAGAGGAAATAGTTTTAAGAACTAGAGGGGTCTACACTCCAAGGTTGAAGGAGTTGTAGTAAGGTTCAAGGTCGAACCAGAAGTTTAAGGCTCGTTGGAAGGTTGTGTGATCAATTTAAAAGTTTCGAAGGGAGCTGAAGTAGCAAGGCAACTGTCTTGTGAACAAGCTGAGTCCCAGGAGAAGCCGGTTGTGTGATCAAGGCTGTCTTGGACTGAGAACTACTTTGTAACCTAATCTATTACTTAGTGGATTCCTCCAGGAGTTGTAGAAGAGTGGATAATAGAGGAATTACCCCATCGTCGAACCACTATAAAAATTGCTCGTGTCATTTACTTATAGCATTTGACTTTCCTGCTTATATTTATATATGTTGTTTAAGTTACATTGCTAACCCAGCTGATAATAACATTGCTAAGAACAAGTGTTAAAAACAAGTTTAAAATTATCCAGGGTGTTAAGTGTTCCCTGAACAAAATCCAAATCAACTAAAACGTTAAGTCTTAGCTGACCCAGCTAAGTTATACTTTCAACAGCTCAGTCAAGTCTGTTGAGTGGGTAACTTTGCTGAAGTAAGCCAACCTAGCTGTCCCCCAAGGACTTAGCTGATTTGAGTCAACTCTGTTAAAATATTTTAAAGGACTAAAAACGAAAAGTTGGTAAGGTTTATTCAACCCCCCCTTCTAAACATTACAACAAACCCCTTGGGACCTACATAAATGCTTTGTAACCAAGCTCAAGTTACTTAGTGGATTCCTCCCGGAGTTGGAAAAGTTTGGATTAAAGGAAACACCCCATCCTCGAACCACTATAAAATTGTTTGTGTCTTACTTACTTTTCAGCACACTCTATTACTTGCTTTAATTTATAACTGCCGATATAGTTAAACTTGCTAAAGTCAACTAATAATAACCATTGCTAAAACAAGTATTGAAAAACGTGCTTAAATTCACAAGGGTGAGAAGTCTTCCGTTGACAAAACCAAATCAACTGAATTTCTATGTGTTAGTTGAAAACAACTTAGTTATACTATCAATAGCTCAGTCGAGTCTGTTGAGTGGGTAACTTTATTTTGTAAGCCAACCTAGCTGTCCCTCAAGGACTTAGCTTATTTGAGTTAACTCTGAAAATATTTTAAAAGTACTAAATCGAAAAGTTGGTAAGGTTTATTCAACCGTCCCCCCTCTAAACCTTACACATCACCCCTTGGGACCTACTGCTTGGGTTCTTCCTCTATTATTGGGTACGCTTCATGTGTGGGAACGTACCAAGTCCTCCCGAATTTAACACATTGTATTGTTTGACAAAAATTCTATCAGACGGTGTAACGAGTTCTAATCTGTTAGACGGATCCCAAACCGACACGATTACAATAGGTGGTAGCATTTTTGTAATTCTGAAGAGGTGGTGGCATTTTTGTGATTTTAAACACGGTGGCAATTTTATAATTCTAAAGAGGTTGTGGCATTTTTGAGATTTTAAACACGGTGGCATTTTTGTAATATTTTGGCAGGGTGGCATATCACCAGACCGTTGGCATTTTTGTAATATTAGGCAGTGACGTAGTTCCATTAAAAGTATTAGCTTTTTCCCTAAAAAGTTTTAATAGTACCATTGAAAATAATTAGTAATCCCCTTGAATGGTTTTTTTAGTAATACTCATGAAAAGTATTGATTTTTCCGTCAAACAATTAGTACTCCTACTAAAACGTTGTTGGGAAAAGTTGTTTCAGTCAGCTGACTGACAACTAAGTCATTCCAAAATGATTGGAACCTACAGCTTGATAATAACCATTGCTAAAACAAGTGTTGAAAAATGTGCTTAAATTAATAAGGGTGAAAAGTCTTCCGCTGACAAAACCAAATCAACTGAATTTCTAAGTGTTAGCTGAAAACAACTAAGTTATACTATCAACAGCTCAGTCGAGTCTGTTGAGTGGGTATCTTTGTTGTGTAAGCCAACCTAGATCTCCCTCAATGACTTAGCTGATTTGAGTTAATTCTTAAAATATTTTGAAAGGACTAAATCGGAAAGTTGGTAAGGTTTATTCAACCCTCCCTCCTTCTAAACCTTACACATCACCCCTTGGAACCTACATCTTGGGTTCTTCCTCAATTATTCGGTGCGATTCATGTGTGGGAACGTATAAAGTCCTCCCAATTTAACACATTGTATTGTTTGACAAAAACTTATATCAGACGGTCTAACGAGTTCGAATCCATTAGACGGATCCCAAACCAACCCATTATAATAGGTGTTGGCATTTTTGTAATTTTGAAGAGGCAGTGGCATTTTTGGGATTTTAAACAAGGTGTCCATTTTTTTTAATTCTGAAAAGGCGGTGGCATTTTTGTGATTTTAAACACGGTGGCATTTTTGTAATATTTTGGGGGTGGTGGCATATCACTAGACCGGTGGCATTTTTGTAATATTAGGCAGTGGCGTAGTGCCATTAAAAGTATTAGCTTTTTCCCTAAAAAATTTTAGTAGTACCATTGAAAATAATTAGTAATCCCGTTGAACAGTGTTTTTAGTAATACTCATGAAAAGTATTGATTTTTTCCGTCTAAAGTATTAGTATTCCTACTAAAACGTCGTTGGAAAAATTTATGTTTAGATTTTGATAATACCATGTAAAACATAGATTAGGAAGTTGGCATCCCATTTTCTATGTAATTCAACTTTTAATAGATAGGGCTGAATAAGCTGAGTTGGTGTCAGCTAAGTTGAAGATTACAAGACTCGACTGAAGATCAAAGACGAGACCCAGATGTGTGTCAATTGTGTGAAGTAAAATGAAGACTCAGTCAAGTGGCAGAAAAGCTATTTCAGTCAGCTGACTGACAACTAAGTCATTCCAAAATGATTGGAATCAAATGTCAAAAGGGTATGCAGCAGACAAGACCAGAAGAAAGCTAAAAGAGATCCATTGTATAGAAAAATCAAGGTTTTGCTGGAAATAGGCATGTGTCCGGCTACCAGCAATAAAGTTGTTTTGCTGAAAGAGTGCAAAAAGCAAGGAACCAATGAGATATACCTGAAAACCAAATCAACCCTCCCCCTTCTAAACCAAATCAACCAAATCAACCCTCCCACCTTCTAAACCTTACACATCACCCCTTGGCACCTACAACTTGGGTTTTTCCTCATTTATTGGGTACGATTTATGTGTGGGAACGTATTAAGGCCTCCCGAATTTAACACATTGTATTGTTTGACAAAAACTTCTTTTAGACGGTCTAACGAGTTCAAATCCATTAGACGGATCCCAAACCAACCCGATTACAATAGGTGGTGGCATTTTTATAAAATGAAGAGGCGGTGGCATTTTTGGGATTTTAAACAAGGTATCATTTTGTTTTAATTCTGAAGAGGTGGTGGCATTTTTGTGATTTTAAACACGGTGGCATTTTTGTGATATTTTGGAGGTGGTGGCATATCACTTGACCGGTGGCATTTTTGTAATATTAGGCAGTGACGTAGTGCCATTAAAAGTATTAGCTTTTTCCCTAAAAAATTTTAGTAGTACCATTGAAAATAATTAGTAATCTCCTTGAACAGTGTTTTTAGTAATACTCTTGATTTTTTCCATCTAAAGTATTAGTATTCCTACTAAAACGTTGTTGGGAAAATTTATGTTTAGATTTTGGTAATACCATGTAAAACTTAGATTACGAAGTTGGCACCCCATTTTCTATGTAATTCAACTTGTAAGAGATAAGGTTGAATAAGTTGAGTTGGTGTCAGCTAAGTTGAATATTACAAGACTCAACTGAAGATCAAAGAGGAGACCCAGATGTGTGTCAATTGTGTGAAGACTCAGTCAAGTGACAGAAAAGATGTTTCAGTCAACTGACTGACAGCTAAGTCATTTTAAAATGATTGGAATCAAATGTCAAAGAGGTATGCAGCAGACAAGACTAGAAGAAAGCTGAAAGAGATCCATTGCCAAGACAAGTCAAGGTTTTGCTAGAAATAAACATGTGTCAGGCTGTCAGCAATAAAGTTGTTTTGCTGAAAGAGTGGAAAAAGCAAGGAACCAATGAGATGTACCTCAAAACCTGTAGAGATTTAGGAAAGGTTGCAGAGCATTTAATTCATGGTACAATCCACATCAATGCTGCAACACAAGACAAGCCAACAACCTACGAGTGTGAGTTGAAATTTGTGTTTATCTCTTCAACGGACATAATTTCAAATGTGCACTATAAAAGGCTGAGGAAGCAAGTGAAAAAGGTTACCAAGTTCATTACAAGAATACAAGAAATCAAGCAATAACCTGAAAATTCTCTCAACCTTTTTAAAGAAATCCTCAAGGCTAATTTCGAAGGAATTCAATCCAACATAATCAGTAAAGGAAAGAATATTTCATGAGTTGAAGAGGAAAACTTGTTTAAAAGAATAAGGGGTCTACTCTCCAAGGTTAAAGGAGAAGTAGTATGATTCCAGTTCAAACCAGAAGCTTTAGACTCGTTGGAGGGCTTTGTGAACAAATCCAAGAGTTTCAAGAAGCTGAAGTAGCAAGACAACTGTTTTATGAAGAAGCTGAGTCCCAGGAGCAGCAGGATGTGTGATTGAAGCTGAGTCGGACTGTTGACTATTTTGTAACCAAGGTCAAGTTACATAGTGGATTCCTCTAGGAGTTGGATAAGAATGGATTAGAGGAATTACCCCATCCTCGAACTACTATAAATTTCTTATGTCTTATTTACTTTACAACACATTTAATTCTTTCATTTATTTTATATCTGCTGCTAAGTTAAAATTGTTGAACTCTGCTGATAGTAATATTGCTAAAACAAGTGTTGTAAAAAGTGTTTAAAAATCATAAGGGTGAAAAGTCTTCTGCTGACAGAACCAAATCAACTATAAATCTAAGTGTTAGCTGAAAGCAGCTAAGTTATACTATCAACAGTTCGGTCGAGTCTGTTGAGTGGGTAACTTTGATGTGTAAGCCAACCTAGTTGTCCCTCAAGAACTTTGCCGATTTGTGTAAAACTCTAAAAATATTTTAAAAGGACTAAATTGAAAAGTTGGTAAGGTTTATTCAACCTCCCCTCTAAACCTTACACATCACCCCTTGGGACCTACAAATGGTGTAAGAGCAGTTGATTCATAGAGACTTCTGCATTGGTTACTGAACTAGATCTCATCTTTTTCAAAACTAGTTTTTAAAGCTTTTCGAAAGCAAAGTTATTATCATGGAAGGAAATCTAACTCGCATTCCAATGTTTACTGTGGAGGAGTTTGATGATTGTAAAATTCGTATACAGGCTCATCTATCCGCCCTGCATGATGAAATGGGGCTAGTGATTGAGGATGGGCCACTTCAAATTCTAAACATCAACACTGTTGTGAGAAGAGCAGCTCTTGCTGAAGGAGAGGATGCTACACCAGCAGAGCCCAGACCTGCTATGGTTGACGAACCTAGTTGTGAATGGACCAATGATGATCGAAAGAGATATAACCTTGACAATGTTTCCAATGATATTCTTTATAAAACTCTTGATAAGGCTATGTTTAATAAAGTAAAATCTTGCAAAACAACAAAGGAAATTTGGGAAAAAATCATTTTTATTTGTGAAGGGTCTGATCAAATAAAAGAAATAAATTAACTTTTGCAGTCCAAAAATTTGAAAATTTTAAAATGATTGTAGGTGAAAGTTTGGATCAACTGGATCCCAGATTCACAGAAATCACAAATGAACTTTCAGCTCTGGGAAAGGAGTACACACAGAAGGATATGTGTATGAAGATCCTAAGGACTCTCCCAGTTGACTGGGAAATGAAGGTCATGGCCCTAAGATATTCCATGGATCTCACCAAGACATCAAACCATAAGAGAGCTGATTCCAAGGAAATAATAGACCAAGACGAGATTGCCCTGATGGTAAAAAGGTTCAATAAGTTCTTCAATAAGAACTATAAAATGAACAAGGGTGAATCTTCAAGAAGACACTCAGCACCCTCCAAAGCAAGGGAGAACAGACCACCCAAGAGAGATGAACATCAAATAACTGAGTATTAGAGAGTTGATAATCAAAGGACTGATAGAGCTGACTTGCAGAGAGCTGAGAACCTGTGTTGGAATTGCAGGCAACCAGGACATTTTTTTCTTGACTGTCCTTATCCACTAATCAACAAATACAGAAATGAAGAGGATAGAAAAGTCTTCAGGGAAAGAAGACAAGAAAAGAAGAAAGCCATGTTGGTCGCTGCGAGATCTATTTGAAACTTGACCAAGTGCAAGGAACCAGCAGAATCAGATAGTAGTGAAGCAGACTACTCAAGTGACACAGAGGAAGAGGCTTTGGTATGCCTCATTGCCAAAGAACAAGACTCCAAAGACCAATAAGATTAGGTACACTCTAACTCATCTCATTCTGATTCTAGTGATAGTGATAGTGACACAAACACTTCATCACCCACAGATCTTTATGATTCAATTGGCAAAATGATAAAAGATTTTGAGCACATAAAAACCTCTCACACACTGCTAAATGAGGAAAACAACCAGGCTTAAATGCCAAAACTCACAGGTGACCAAAGAGCTGAGTTCTTTGAGTCAAATAGCTGATGAGAACACTAAGCTGAAGGCTGAAATTGCCAAGATCCAAGCAGACTTAGCTGCTATAGAAAAGAGGGAAAAGGATCTTAAAAATGTGATTGCTTCATTCACTAAGGCATCCAAATCATTGGATGAACTTATAATGATTCAAAAAGAGAGTGGTGACAAAACAGGCATTGGATTTAATTCCTTTGTGCATGCCCAAGTCCCAAGAGTGGTTATGGAAAAAGGATCCTCAAGCAATGAGGGAATCCAAAAATCCAAAGCACAACATGTTGCACCAACACCCACTCAAAATTCAAGGAAATTAAAGGTGCAAAAGTCATATTTGAAGGAAATGCAGCTCTAGGGGAAATCAAAGGCATGGGATCAATCAGGAAAAATGGATTGGAAATCACAAATGATGCATATTTTGAAGGACTTAACTTTAATCTGCTAAGCATCATATAACACTATGACAAAGGCTATAATGTTGTATTCAACATGGGTGTATGCCAAATCAAGAATGCTGAATCAAATGAAATTTTGCTTCAAGGATCAAGGCAGAAGAACATGTATGTGGTGGATTGGTCAACTGCTGCACCAAGCACATGTCTGCTAGCAAAGAGTACAGCCGAATCAAGTTGGCTGTGGCATAAGAAGTTGAGTTACCTGAATTTCAAGACTATCAACAAGCTTGCAATAAGTCATCTTGTGGAAGGACTGTCTGACTCAGTATACAAGAAGGAATGCATTTGTGATGCATGTTAGATGGGAAAGCAAATTAAATCATCTTTCAAGGATAAGCCAAGTCCTTCTTCAACCAGGATATTGCATCTATTGCATATGGATTTATTCGGTCCTGTTGAACAAGCTTCTATCAGTGGAAAGAAATACACCTTAGTGGTGGTAGATGATTATTCAATATACACATGGACAATCTTTATGTGTAAAAAGAAAGAAACCTTTGTAGGTCCTAAGGGGTGTGGTATAAGGTTTAGAGCGGGGTTGAATAAACCTTACCAACTTTTCAGTTTTTAGTCCTTTTAAAATTTCAACAGAGTTGACTCAAATCAGCTAAGTCCTTGGGGGACAGCTAGGTTGGCTTACTTTAGGAAAGTTACCCACTCAATAGACTCGACTGAGTTGTTGATAGTATAACTTAGCTGCGTCAGCTAACACTTAGCTTCTTAGTTGATTTGGTTTTATATAGCGGAAGACTTAACATCCTTGTTAATTTTAAACACTTGTTTTTAACACTTGTTTTTAGCAATGTTATTATCAGCTGGGTTGGCAATTTGACTTATCAGCATATATAAAAGTATGCAAGAAAGTAAAGTGTTGAAAGTAAAAGACACAAGTAAATTTTATAGTGGTTCGAGGATGTGGTAATTCCTCTAATCCACTCTTCTCCAACTCCTGGAGGAATCCACTAAGTAACAGATCATGTTACAAAGTAGTTCTTTAGTCTAGAGACAGCCTTGATCACACTGTTGGCTTCTCCTGCGACTCAGCTTCTTCACAAAACAGTTGTCTTGCTACTTCAGCTCCCTTCAAACCCTTGGAATTGATCACACAGCCTTCCAACGAGCTTGAAACTTGTGGTTCAATCTTGAACCTTACTACAACTCCTTCAATCTTGGAGAGTAGACCCATTTTGTTCTTTAAACTTTTTCCTCTTCAACTGGTTGAAGTAATGTTTCCTTCACAACGTGTGTTGGATTGAGTTCCTTTGAGTTTTAGGCTTGAGGAATTTCTTGATAAACTTTGAGAATGTTTACAGGTTTTTCTTGCTTGAAATTGTTTGTTAGATCGGTAACCTTTTCTCAAATGCTTCCTCAGCCTTTTATAGTGTTCATTGGAAAAGTTTCCCGTTGAAGAGATAAGCTATTTTCAAATGACATTTTCTTGTTCTTTGGCTTGTCTTTTCTTGACCTACAGCACTGTGATGTTGACCCTTCCTCGTATTAAATGACTCTGCAACTATCAGGGCCTAACACAAGCTTCAGTGCTTCCCATTGGTTTATTCCTTTTGCACATTTCTAGGCCAAACACTTTAAGACAGGGCAGTTTGGACTTATTACTATATCGAGTAATATTCTTGACTTCCGTCTAATGGATTAATGTTAGTCGACTTGACTTGACTGTTGCCTTTACCCCTTTGACTTGAGTCTGCTTCATCCTTTCAGGAAGTAATCAATTGTCAGTTCAACTGGTAGACATGGATCTTTACTAACTTGACTGACACTTCTTCAACCTTTACTTCAACCGGATCTCCTCCAGTCGAGTTTGGGCCTTCCATCTTGACCACACTCAGCTGATACACAGTTGGGTCTTCACTTCAGTCTTTAGTTCACTTATTGCATTCTTCAACATAGCTAACTTCACTCAGCTCATGCAGTCCTATCTATTATAAAATAGAAATACAAGGAAAATGTGATGCCAACTTCCTATTCTAAGTTTTACATGGTATCATAAAAATCTTAACAATAAATTTCCTAACAACCTTGCAGAGATTGCCTCAGCTGAAGAGAATAGTTAAAAATGAGAAGAGTCAAACCATTATAAAGATAAGGTCTGACAGGGGAACTGAGTTTGCCAATGGGATTATAACTCAGTATTGTGTTGAAAATGGTATTGCTCATGAGTTGTCAGCTGCAAGAACTCCAAAGCAGAATAGAGTAGCTGAAAGAAAAAACAGAACTCTCAAGGAAACTGCAAGGACCATGTTAGCTGAAGTTGGTTTGCCTTTGGGCTGAAGCCATCAACACTGCTTGCTACACTCATAATAGGTATATGATTAACAGGCAATTATTGGATATTTTAGAATCTTGGGATGAAGTTAAATGTTGGATATTTTAGAATCTTTGGATGTAATTGCTTCATCCACAACAATGGCAAGGACAACCTAAAAGCTTTTGATGCTAAAGCTGATGAAGGTATATTTTTGGGATACACAGCTAAGAGTAAAGCTTATAGAATGCTGAACAAAAGGACTATGCTCACAGAAAAGTCGATCCATGTGGTTTTTGATGAACCAAATGTCAATAGAGAAGACATAGATGAGTTAGCTGAGAAGAAGAATCAGCCTACTATTCAGAAAAGTCCCTATGTTGAAGCAGATGTAAGAGCACTCAACCCTGATGAAGATGAGATAGCTGAATCTCAAAGACAACTGGAAGGTCTGGAGCTGAATGATGATGAAGAAGTTGTTCAAGACAACTTAGTTGTGAGACGACTAAACCCAGCAGACTTACTCCAACCAGGTGTGAGATGGCTGAAAGACCATCGACCTGAGTTAATCATTGGAAATGTTAGAGATGGAGTAAGAACCAGATCCAGAGCCCAACATGAAGTTATGTTTACTTGTTTTATGTCCCAGATAGAGCCTAAATATGTGTCTGAAGCATTGAATGACACACATTGGATTCAGGCTATGCAGGAAGAGCTGAATCAGTTTGAAAGAAACAAAGTTTGGGAATTGGTTCAAAAGCCTACCCACCAAAATTTTATTGGTACTAAGTGGGTAGAAACAAGATGGATAAAAAGGGATTTGTTGTAAGAAACAAAGCAAGATTGGTAGCTAAAGGGTATTGCCAAGAGTAAGGTATAGATTTTGATGAAACCTTTGCTCATGTTGCTAGATTGGAAGAATTAGGATATTTCTTGCTTATGCTGCACAGAATAACTTCATTGTGTATCAAATGGATGTGAATAGTGCATTTTTGAATGGACTTTTAGAAGAAAAAGTCTATGTGGAGCAACCTCCAGGTTTTGAGCAGAAAACTATTGGAGATAAAGTCTACAAGCTCAAGAAAGATTTGAATGGATTGAAACAAGCACCAAGGGCCTGGTATGACACATTGTCTCAGTTTCTCATTAACAATGGATTCGCCAAAGGCAAGGTTGATAGAACACTCTTCAGAATTCAATACGGGGAGAGTATATTGCTTGTTCAAATTTATGTGGATGACATCATATATGGATCCACAAATAAAGAGATGTGTGACAAGTTTTCAAACCTCATGCAAGGGAAGTTTGAAATGAGTAAGATGGGAGAGCTTACATTCTTTCTAGGTCTTCAAGTCAAACAAATGAGGAATGGAACCTTCATAAGTCAAACCAAATATACTAGAGATTTGATGAAGAAATTTAGTATGTAAGAGAAGTCATCAGTGAAGATTCTATGAATACTTCAATCAAAGATGGATACGGATGCAGATGGCAAAGTTGTAGATCAAACCAGGTATAGAGCTCTTATTGGGTCATTTCTCTAATTGACAGCAAGTAGGCCAGACATCACCTTTGTTGTAGGTGTATGTGCTAGATGTCAATCTGCACCAAAAGAGAGTCACATGACTGCATCCAAGAGAATCCTAAGGTACTTAAAGGGATGCTAGGAAGTTGGCTTATGCTATCCAAAGGATGGAGGATTAAAGTTAGTTGGCTACTCAGACTCAGACTATGCTGGATATAGAGTAGACATGAAAAGTACATCTGGTAGCTGTCAAATGCTTGGAAATAGATTTGTTTCTTGGTTCAGCAAGAAACAAAATTCAATAGCTACATCCACAGCTGAAGCAGAGTACATAGTTGCAGGCAGCTGTTGTGCCCAAGTTCTATGTCTGAGGCAAAAGCTGAGAGATTATGATATAGAACAAAAATATATTCCAATTATGTGTGATAACACAAGTGCTATTGCAATAACTCAAAATCCTGTATCGCATTCAAGAACGAAGCACATTGATGTCAGATATCATTTCATACGAGATCATGTTGAAAAGAAAGACATCACTTTGGAATACATCTCAACTGATAAGCAATTAGCTGATATATTCACTAAGCTATTATGTTAATCAAGGTTTGAAGAGCTCAAAAATGAGCTCGGATTGATTGGCTGAGTTAGAAGACTCAGAAGACTCAACCAGCAGATTTAAGATGAAAGAAATGAAAACCAGCAAAGTGTCATTTATCAGCCAAGTGAAACAGTCAAGACGACTAGTCAGCTGTATCGAGTTAGCTGACAGCTGAGTGATCATCATGTGAAGAGATAAGCAGAGTTAAGTCACTTTTGGATAATACCTGAGTTATTTATGAGCTAAGTGACAAAACACGGTCGTTTTTTGCGAGCTGGAATATTTTTGGGCATTACATCAGCATAATTATGGTGTCAAAATAAAGCCTGTACGCGTTTAGCCTATGATTGGATATAAATGTTGTTGCATTTAATGCGGGGAATGTAATGCGGTTTCAAGATTTTAATCTCAACCATTGATCGTGATCAACCTTTTCAAATTCTAAAAACCATCCCCTCACATCCCATATATACCCAAAGCAAATACTCTAGTTCGTATTTACGTTCAATTTCAAGTTTTTCAAGCTTCGTTTTAAATGGCTCCAAGTTATGACTTTGTGAAGATGGATGAGAAGATCCACTCCAGCTCTACGGTGGATTTTGATGGTTTGGTGAAGCAAGAAGCTGACAAAACCTTTTCTAAGAAAATAGCTGACAAACTGGAGAAATCCGGCCTCAAGGGATTTCTCACAATGGAATTTTCGCACATGTACCTTGCAGAGGTAGCTATGTTCTACGTGAACGCCGAGGTTCACGATGGAGAAATAAAGATTACTATTGCGGATTTGGCTAAGTATTTCCACCTTCCTTCGTCTGGATGAATCAAGTGACTGAAAAGGATATCAACCTGGTTGCGGATGGAAGAAGATCGCCAAGCCAGAGTCTGCTGCAAAGGCTGTTTACACAGCTAAGAAGTTGCTCATTAAGGACGACTATCACAAGCTAATGGATGTCGTGTCCAAGTGTGTGGACATGAAGTTTGGAAGCTTCAATCAGTTGTCTCGGAGGAAGCTGACGGTCATGGATACAATAATGGAAGAAAAGAAAGTGAACTGGGATGAGTTCATCTTCTGCCAAATCTGCCAGAACGTAATGAACAAGACAATTTTTGATGATGGATTGTTCGTTAGTTCGCTGGGGTATAGCCTTGTGATTAGCCATTTGATAGAGGTGAAGGGCATTCCTCTCAGGAATGGGAAACCCTTCCATGTCAACAAGAAGATGTTCAAGGCGAACCTCTCAGTTGCTCAGAGGCAAGCCAATGCAAGAAAGGCTGACACCAGTGATGGTGAGTCAGCTGACCCTATCCCCAAGGACACACTGCTTTAAAAATCGCAAAGGCTACCTCTCCAAAGCCTGCGCAGAAGTGGAAGAGAGTCTTTGCAAAAGCAAAGCTCGCCGCCCGCACCGTCAAAGACCAAGCACTGCCCCTAGCAAATGAGATCGAGAAGGATACCCCTGCACCTTCTCTAGTCATGAAGAAAAAGCGCTCAGCTGTACCTCGCAAGCCAGCTGCAGCCAAGAAGATACAGATGGTGGAGCCAGCTTCCATCGAGGAAGCTGAATGGGAAGAAATTCCTCTTATCAAAACAAAGAGAAGGCGATTAGCAAGAAGATCTGCCTTGAAAAAGCCAGCTGAGTCTGGCACTCACGTCGAAAAGAAGACTGCTGATGTGGAGGAGCAGTAGTCTAAGCAAGCTGAAGGTGGTGAGGAAACCACTGATGTAGTCAAGAAGACTACTGATGAAGATCAGCAGACTGTGGAAGAGACAGTTGTTCATGAGACAGCTGAAGAACAAGAAGTAGAGACAGTTGACCAGTCGGAGGAGTTAGTTGTCAACTCCCCTCAAACGGATGCCAGAGTTGTTGAGGAAGAAAGGGCTCCTCTTGTTCCCATTGTTAAAGAAGAGGACGATGATGTTGTAATATTATCTCCTGCATACCCGGAAGTACATGAGAGGTTGAAAATTTGGAGGAACTGAAAGCTGAGCTATGAAATAGATCAATTCGCTTAGCTAAAATTCATAGAAGAAGAAGAGGAATTTCTGAGTTTCCTAGGGAATATTCCAGTTCACTCCGCACTAGATTCAAATTTCTGCATGTCCATCCTCTTTGACAAGAAGGACGAGAGAAGAGAAGACCAAAGGCTAAGGCAATTAAGGAAGCTAAGGAACCTCAACCCTACTCATTTGACGGATGAAAGTGCCTTTGGGCCTGCTAGCATCATCGACGAGGAGATGGAATCTGCTGATCCAGTTGAGAAAGCTAAGCTGCAGCAAGCACTAAAAGTATCCAAAAAGATGCATGAGCAAAGATTGCAGAAGAGCCCAGGAGAGTCTTCTTCTATTATGATCACTCCTAGCCCAGATATAATGAAGATGGTGAGAACAATTGATGTCACCACATCTCCCATGCACTCTGAGGATGAATCCACTAGGAAGAATGGAGATGAAGCTAAGGAATGTGATGAAAAGGGCACCTTAGCCAAGCCACTCCCTGAAGAAGGTGTTGTGATACCTGCCCAAATGGTTGATAACTCAAAAAGAAACATAATCGTGCCTCAGGTTTCGAGTGACCCCACTGCTCGAGACTCAGTTGGTGCGCCAGCTGAGGGGGAAACTCAAACCACCACAGTCGGGTTGGAGGAATCTGTGGGAGACAAAACAAAAGAGAAGTTTGGAGGCGAAGGCGAGACAACTGAAATATAGCAGACTGAGGTTAACGAAGCTTAGACGGTTTCGACTGTCTCAACTGAAACTTCAGCTGCCATGTAGGCCAATGAAGCTGCTAATGCAAACCAAGGAAAGGATGGTATTGAGGCCACGGTAGATGAGACTCGTGTCCATGAAAATGCAATCCAAGGAGTTGAGACTACGATAGATGCCACCAAAGACTCCAAAGTAGCTCTGTCTGTTGAAGGGATTTCTATTGAAGATCATGTTGCGGTTGCGACTGCAAAAGGGACTACTGAAGGCCCATCAGCGGTTGAGACTACTGAGGGTAATGAAGGCTTGGAGGAGGTTGAGACTTCCCGAGGTAAGAAGGTCGATAAACAAGTGCCAGCCCCTCAAGAAAAAATCATTAAAGAAGAGGAAATAAGTCCTCTTCATGATTTTCCAAGAAAATGTCGATGTTGAATTCTTGGGAACCGACGATGAAGCTGAGTCCAACCCAAATGAAAAATCATCCGAGGACAAAGCTGTTAAGGAGGCACTGGAAAGACAGAGGCAAGCAAGTGACAAAGCTGCTCCGGTAAATTTTATAATGGTTGATGGCCCACCTCCAATGGTGCCATCACCTTCCAATGACGCTGATGAGTCAGTCGAGGATCAGTCAACTCAAAAGGAAAATACTACTGAAGTCCGCTGAAGCAGCCGATTTTTGCAAAGCCTTCAAGGCCATCTGTATAGAAATTGAAAACATGGAAAATGGATTCGCAGCACTCGACCAATTGCTTGACAACCGAGACGCAAACATCATAGGAGACATCCGGGTAAACTTTTTGAGCATAAGGGAATGGATTGGGCAAATAAAGGCACTTAGGCGTGAGAAAGTCACATACTTCAAATTGTTTTTTGCTAAAATGGTGATCTGGAGCTCAGACAATGCCAAATTTCAGCAGCGTCAAAGGAACCACATGTTCAGGATGGATCAATCTCACAAGGGCGATATGGAGTTACTTAAAGCTCAACATAAGGTTGGATGATCCTAAAATGCTCCACCTCCTTGAAATTGATCTCCGACCGAACTTCGTCATAAACCTACACAAAAAGGGGGCCAGAGGGGTGCTTCGACGTGCCCTCTCTGATGCCTAAGTCAGAAGAGTGTTTCACAAGAAAGAGGCGAAAATATATTAAAATATGAGAAAAGTGTGACTAGGGTAGAAATGAACCTGGACTTGGGCTTTTATAGCTTAGCCCAGATTAGGATTTCTGTAAAATCTGGATTATGTTACGATTTGGTAATAGAATCATGATTAAGATGAGATCGAATCTCCGAAACCCTAATTTACCTTTGGGTTCACCAGATCCGAGATGACCTCACCTACTTCAGGTCGGTAGTTCAGCTTTTCTCATGTGAAATCCTACCTGGGATGTAATGGCCACCCTAGGCCTTAGACAAAACTTACAGTTATAAAGATTTAATAGACCAGTTCATCTTTAGCAAAAGCCCACTAGGTCAGTCCAGCAGCTCTCAACCTATTGGCCCTTATCCATTGTTTCTTCAATTAACAAGCACCTTAGTTCGGCCCCATAAGCAAAGCTTATCAGCTCAGCCCAATAGGGAATCAATACTTTCAATGCCACAGCACGCCAGCTCGGCCCAATGAGAAAGGCTCATCAGCTCTGCCCAATGGGAAAAGCTCATCAGCTCGGCCCATCTACATTAACCCTCGTCAATTGCTACCCCCAACTATGGTTAGAATATACTTCAACCATAGTTTATTAATGTTGAACTGAACTATCCTAAGTTTTCTTTTTCATTTCAAATTCCCATCTCTTCACGTGTTGTCCTTTCAAGTCCTGTCATAAACGACGACCGACAAGATGTCCTTTCGATTCCCAAGGCGCATTCACCACCCTTGGATAAATTATTGACCGACGACCCACATCCCAACCTTTCAAATTCCTCTCTCTTTCCTACTATAAAAAGACCCCCTCCTTCTCCATTTCTCACTTTCCCCATTTGCATCAAAAACATTTCTCTTAAAATTCTTGGCCAGTACTCCGGCGAACTTCTCCAGATTCTGGCAGGCTTCAAGCATCCGCGAGTCTCTCCATCTCCTTATTCGTAATCTTCTTTTACCCACTAGGTACTCTTTTCTTACCCTTTCTTCTAGTTTTTGTTGTTTTTTCCTGTTCTTTCTTCTTCCATGGCTTCTTCTTCTTCTTATTCTACCCCTCTAGACCCGTATATAGATGAGCTAGAAAGATGGTCTTTTGGAAGTAGGTACACCTTCCCAATCCAATCGAAATACTAAAAATCCCACCCCTGGATCCAGATGCAACGAAATCAAGTTCGACTCTCGTGATCGACTGGGAGTATTGAGATCTGAACTCCATCCTCTGGCCCTCTAATCAAATATCCTCATGATTTGAAAGAGACCTCCCTGACGACTTACACTCTTTAGAATATCAAGAGAAATTCTAAAATTCCTTCATCATTTACATTAACCCTTCCCAGCAGCTCAGATAAGCATAACCGACCTCCTCCCAATAGCCTAGCCTTCTTCGTAGGTCAGATTGAGGGAGGTCTTCGATTTCTTATTTGTTCCTTTATGGCCGATGTGTCCACCCTTTATCGTGTTCCCCTAATCAACTAGCCCCGAACTCCTTCTCGGATCATAGTTGGTTTCCTTATATTAACCAGCTACTTAGAAATAGAACCCTCCACCGAGCTATTTTTTGCCCTTTTCCAAGTAAAAACCTCGGCCACCAAGGGTCTCTTTTGTATCACCTCTCGAGGTGATGCTCAGTTTTTAAGCAAGTATCCCCCTTCCAACATGTTTTTGAAGGATAAATAATTTTTCATTTCATCCCCTCACCCTTGGGGTTTTCCCTCTACATGGACATGGGCACTTCCTTATCAACAAAAACACAATCCCCGAGACCGACCTCCCGAGCTCCAGGCTCTGGTAGACAAATTGACATTAGTCAAATACGAACTCTCTCGCCTTATTACTCCCTCTCTCTTGTATTATTTTAAGTTGAGCCCCATTACAGCCTCATTAGAAGATGACATATGTTACATTTATCTTTTTGCTAAAACTTTATAAAGATATTGTAGGTCCCAAGGGGTGTGAGTAAGGTTTAGAAGATGGGGGTTGAATAAACCTTACCAACTTTTCGATTTTAGTCCTTTTAAAACTATTACAGAGTTAACTCAAACAGTTGTGTCCTTGAGGGACAACTAAGTTGGTTATTCAGCTAAGTTAGCCACTCAATAGACTCGATAGAGCTGTTGATAGAATAACTCGGTTGTTTAACCTGAACTTTAACTTGGCTGTGTTTGTTTTATCAGCGGAACACTTAACACCCTTTGAATTATTTTAAGTTTGTTTTAACACTTGATTTTAGCACTTGGTTATTAATCAGTTGGATAGAAAATATGAGTTTATCGGCAGATATGATGTAAGTATGCAAAAATATAAATGTGCTGAAAAATAAATGACACGGTTAATTTTTATAGAGGTTCGAAGATGGGGTAATTCTTCTAATCCTCTCTTCTCCAACTCCTGGAGGAATCCACTATGTAATGATCGCTTTACAATGTGGTGAGTCTAGAGACAGCCTTGGTCACACAGTTGGCTTCTCTTGTGACTCATCTTCTTCACATGACAGCTGCCTTGCTACTTCAGCTCACTTTTCTCAAGCTCTTGGATTTGATCACGAAGCCCTCCAATAACTTGATACTGGTTCGACCTTGAACCTTCCTACAATCCTCCTTGGAAAGTAGACCCCTTTTGATTCTTCAAAAGTTTCCTCTTCAATAGATTTGAAGTTGTCTTTCCTTCACAACTTGTGTTGGATCGATTTCCTTTGAGTTTCAGGCTTGAGGATTTGCGTGAATGTACTTGAGAATATTTCAGGTTAAATGCTTGAATAATGCTTGCTTGTTCGTGGTTCAGGTAACCTTTTCTCAATGAATTTCCTCAGCCTTTTATAGTGAACTTTTGAAATTTTGCTCGTTGAAGAGATAGGCTGATTTCGAAAGTCACTTGTGTTCGTTGGCTTGTCTTGTTGCAGTCCTTGATGTTGACATTTCATCATATTTAATGTCTTGCAACATTGCAAAAGATTTCAAAATTGTGCGATGCTTCACATTAGTTTGTTCCTTTTGCACACAAATGGAACTAACACTTTATCTCTGACAACTTTAACATGTTACCATTATGAGTAACATTCTTGACTTTCATCAACGGATCTCGTTCATTGTCTTGACTTGATCATAGCCTTTATTCCCAGTGGCTTGAGTTAGCTTTCAATCTTTGGATGACTTATCTGTCACTTCAACTTTAGACTTGGCTTCTTGAGTTGACTTGACTGACACTTCACACAGCTGATTCACAGCTGATACACCTTCAGTCGAGTTCTTGACTTTCCTTCTTTGCCATACTCAGCTGTCTTGCAGCAGAGTTTTCACTTCAGTCTTCAGTTGACTTCTTGTATTTCTACGCATAGCTGACTTGACTCAGCTTTTCCAGCCCTATCTATTACAATACAAATTACAAGGAAATGGGGTGCCAACTTTCTAGTTTAAGTTTTACATGGTATCATCAAAATCTACAAAATAAATTTCCTAGCAATTTCCCCCTTTTTGATGATGCCAAAACATAAAAACATTCAACAAAAATATAAACAGCAAAGATAGATACAGACAATGCAGTAACAAGGAATGTGTGCTTGAAATAGATCGTTTTATTGATCATAGCATTATTGTCCTTTACATAGTCACATTTGGTATCATAACATTCTTTGTCAAACCAAAACACATATCTATGCTAAGATACAAGAGTAAATAAAAAGTGAAAAATTACAAGGAAAATCACTAAGTATTACAGATGACATACAAAAATGTATTTACATAAGTAATATACATGAAGGGGTTCGCAGCAACACTTCAACGCCTTCGTTGCCTCCTTCTTTCTTCTTCAGCTCTGTCGAAGTCATCAGCTCTCTTTCTTATTCTTTCTTCTTCTGCAGCTCTCTGCTTCTTTTCATAAACTCGTTTAAAGGCATGAGCCTTTTGCTTCCTCTTAAGCCATTGTTGTGTTTGCCTTTGGTTCTCCTCTTCTTGTCTTCTTACTGCCTCTGCATTCTTTCTTGCCACTTCTAGATTGGCCACTTCATCATACCCAGCCCAGTAGATCCTCCCTTTCTTTCCAAGATCTACATATTCAATATTCTTGGGTTTTGGTCGAGGTTGGGAACCCTTTCCACCACCACTTCTTCCTCTTCCTCTGGGTGTGTACTGCACGGGAGTCTTCTGCTTACCAGCTGAGTGACTGCTGGAAGTCTACTGCTTTTCAGCTTCTTTACATAATGCAAGACCTTTCTCCCAGTACAGATCCCAGGCTTGGGCTAGTGACATTCCTTGGAAATAGCTTCAAATTCGAGCATTTTGAATTATTCAACTGATCTAGGCTTAGATCCATTGTCAGGGTCAACATCTTGATCCTTCCCTGATGGAATACCACCATATTGTTTCAGCACTTCCTGAACGCGGGCTTCCTGCTTTTTAGAAAACTCCTCAATCCCTGCTTTAATGATTTTTCTTTTCTCTGACATTGGCACAGCAGAGTGCTCAATGGGTAGGGTTACAGGGAGTTTGCTCAGGATGGAGGCAGTAACATGACCCTGATGGGCGGTTTCAGCTATCATCAACGTCAAATCTTTCAAACCTTCCCCCTCAGCTGCTTTACCCTTCATCTCAGCTGCAGTTTTCTTTAGATTTTCTTCTTTTAATTTTCTTAAGGCTCCTCTTCCCCCTTTTTGGCATCATCAAAGGAAAGAGGTGTTAGGAATTTTATTGTTTAGATTTTGATGAATGCCATGTAAAACTTAGAATAGAAAGTTTGCACCCCAATTCTTGTTTTAAAATGCATTGTAATAAATAAATAGAGCTGGCCAAGCCGAGTTAAGTCGCCTACGCCCTAACATGCAAGAAGACAATCAAGACTGAAGGAAGACTCACGCTGCGAGACAAATGAGTATGGCAAAGAAGAGTAGACAGAACTCTATCGAGAAGCAATGAGATGCAACAGTGGAGCATCACAAGTCAACTCAAGTAAAGCCAAGTCTCAAGTTAAAGTGACAAGAGTCATCCATGATTGGAAGCGACTCTAAGTCACCTGGGAAAGCAAGGAAATGCAAATAAGTCGAGATAATCAGAAAGAACCGTTGCAGTAAATCAAGAGATTTACTTAAACAAGTAATATCTCCATACCACCTTTCTCGAGTGCTCACCCCATAAGCGTGCAAAAGGAATGAACCAATGGGAAGCACCACACCGTGTCGAACTCAAAAGGTGAAAGAACAATTCATACGAGGAAATGGCAATTCCAAGAACTGCAAGCCAACGATCGCAAAGTGACTTTCAAAAATAAGCCTATCTCTTCAACGGGCAAATTTTTGAAAGTTCACTATAAAAGGCCGAGGAGTTTGTTTGAGAAGTATGATGACACACATGTGAGATAAACAAGCATATTAGAAAAAAATCAAACATTCTCAATCCTCAAGCCTACATTACTTAAGTACATCAATCCAACACTCACCCGTGAAGGAAAGAGAACTTCAATCGGTTGAAGAGGAAAATACTGAAAACAAGGGGTCTACATTCCGGAAGGATTGTAGAAAGGTTCAAGGTTGAACCAAGTCTTAAACTCTTGAGGGCTTCGTGATCAAATCCAAAGAGTTTGAGCAAGTGAGTTGTAGTAACAAGTCACAAGGTCGCCGCGTGAAGAAGCCGAGTCGCACGAGAAGCCACCGAGTGATCGGGCATCTCCCGCATCGAGTCCCTAAGGATCAAGTCGGCCGTTGTGATCAAGACTTGTATCTCGGACTGCATTACCACTTTGTAAACCGATCATTACTTAGTGGATTCCTACACAGGAGTTGGAGAAGAGAGAGTAGAAGAATTACCCCATCTTCGAACCTCTATAAAAACTTTATTGTGTCATTTACTTTTCAAAGACTTTAATTCTTGCATTATTAATTGCTTATATCTACCGATAAATTTGCTATCCACCTGATAATTGATAAGTACTAAATCAAGCTCTAAAATCTTGCTTAATCAAACTTAAGGGTGTTAAGTCTTCGCGCTTAAAATAAAACGACAACTTGAGTTAAATTATAGCCAACAAATGAAAGTTACTCCATCAATGTACTCAAATGAGTCATGGAGAGATTAACTCGACGAGTGACTAATTCGATCGTCCATCAAGTACACACTGTAGAATCAACTTTGTAGATTTAAAAGGACTAAATCGAAAATTTGGTAAGGTTTATTCAACCCCCCTTCTAAACCTTACACTTACACCCTTTGGGACCTACAAGTGGTATCGAGCGGTTGGTTCATTGAACCCTCCGCATCCGTTACCGAACTAGATCTCCAAACTTTTCAAAGTCTGCTTTAGTACTTAAACCTTCAAAACTTTTTTAATTAAAAAGTCATTATCATGGAAGCAAATTTAACACGCATCCCTATGTTCACTATCGAAGAATTTGATGATTGGAAAATTCGTGATGCATGCAGCTCATCTATCAAAGATTACATGATGAGATGTGGATAGTGATAGAAGATGGGCCTCTCGCAAATATTAAAGGTGCACATACTTGCATGCGAAGAGTTGCAACAAGGAGAAGAAGATGTTGCTCCCAGACTGTCACCATGGTTGAAAAACCATGAACCGAGTGGACAAATGATGACAAAAAAGATACAACCTGGACAATGTAGCCAAGGACATCCTTTACAAAACCTTGACAAAGCCATGTTCAATAAAGTCAAATCTTGCAAAACGGCTAAGAAATCAGGGAAGTTGACATTGATTTGTGAAGGCTCGTGAGCAAATCAAAGAAAACAAATTATCGATGGTCATGACTGAAATTTGAAAACTTCAAAATGATCTCGGAGAAAACCTGGATCAACTAGACGCTTCGTTCACGAAATCACAAATGAGTCATCGCACTTGGAAATGAATATACACAGAAGGAAATGTGTATGAAAATCCTAAAAAGTCTTCCAAATGAATGGGAAATGAAGGTCATGGCACCGAGACATTCCATGGACCTATCAAAGACATCCAACCATGAACTATTCTCGGACCTCAAAGCCTACGAGTTTGAGCCGAGAAGAAAAGACCAGGAAGAGACAATTGCACTCCAAAACAATTTGCTCTAATTGTTAAAGATGGGAAGAGAGCCGAGGTCAAAGAAGTCATTGACCCGTAAGAAATAGCCCCGATGGTCAAAAGATTCAACAAGTTCTTCAATAAGAACTACAAGAGAGAAAATGAGAATCTTCCGAAGACACTCGCTCCTCCAAATCAAGGGAAGACAGGCCAACCAAGAGAATGATCATCAAAAAGTTGAGTATCAAAGGGGTCGACAACTCAAGAATGGAAAGAGTCGATCAAAAGGTCAATATCTATGTTGAATCAGACAACCAGGTCACTATGCCATTGATCGCTCATATCCTGTAGTCAACAAGTACGGGATGAAGAAGAAAGAAAGGTCTTCGTGAGAAAGAAGACAAGAAAAGAAAAAGGCAATGATGGTGCAGAGATCGCCGAGACAAACAAGTCAAGAGAGACATGATTGAAGAGAGCAAGAAGCCGACTACTCAAGTGACTCAAGAAGAAGCCCCGATCCGCTTGATGGCCAAAGAACAAGATCAAGAAGATGAGGTACAATCTAACTCAACAAACTCGAGACACTAGTGATAGTGATCGTGACACACACACTTTATCACCCACTGATCTTTATGATTCATTAGGCAAAATGATGAAAGATTTTGAACACATTAAAGCCTCACACACACTATTGAATGAGGAAAACAACCTACTTAAAAGTCAAAACTCAAAGTGACCAAGGAGCCGAGTACTCTAAGTCAAATAGCTAATGAGAATGAAAGTTTAAAGGCCGAAAATGCTAAATTAATAGCAGAAATTGCCGCTATAGAAAAGAGGGAGAATGACCTCAAGAATGTTATTGCCTCATTCACTAAGGCATCTAAATCATTGGATGATCTTATTATGAGTCAAAGAGATTGTGGAGACAAGACAGCTTAGGATTTAATTCCTCTCGTGCCATGTCAAACCTCAAGAGTAATTTTGGAAAAAGGATCTTCAAGTCATGAAGAGTCCGAAAAATCCAAAACTCTAAATGTTGCACACACATTCACTCCAAAGCACAATAATAAGCAAACTGGCCTTGGTTACAAAGGAAAAGGAAAATAATCGGTTAAGTGTCTTTGAAAGGATACCGAGAAGAGATTCAAATTGTAGTCCTCAAAAACTCCAAACAAAATACTCAGTAAAGAAGAAGCAGAGCTACCAAAAATCCTTAAAACCCATAAAAGAAATACATATGATGGGAATGGTAGAAAATATCCAAGCTAAGTGATTGGAATAATGTGAATCACAAGACAGATTTATGGAATATAAGCCCAAATGGCAAAGGCCAGAACTCAAGAAAGGCCATTCCAAAAGTATAAGAGCTTTCATCAAGACACATATGCACCTAGGCACTACACTCAAAACACCACAATTACCTGGCAAGGCAATTGCTAAAACATATATGCAGCATACGACAAAAGAGACAGTTGTATGAACCTAGAATCCCCAAGCAATTTGCCAGGATTAATTATGATTATGGTAATCGATAGATGGCAACCCCTTAGAGTCAAATCATTTAGCAATAGGTTGGTTGGATCATCTTACAATTCTAACCCCTCGTGACCCCATACAAGTATGGTACCTAAAACTTAATTTCCTTGATTGCGAGTTCAAGGAATGAAAAAAAGGAACCCGGTACATGGATAGTGGTCTTTCCGGACATATGACAGAAATAAGAAAAATCTGTCAAAATTCAAGGAAGTTAAAGGAGCAAAAGTCATATTTGGAGGAAATGAAGCTCCGTGTGAAATAAGAGGCATTGGATCCATCAAGAGAATGGATTAGAGATCACGGATGTTGCATATGTTGAAGGACTAAACTTCAATTTACTAAGCATCACCAACTTTGTGACAGGGGCTACAATGTTGGATTCAATATGGGTATATGCCAAATCAAAGATATTGAATCAAATGAAGTGGTCTTTGCAAGGATATAGACAAAAAATATGTATGTAGTGGATCACAATCGCAACACCCGACTGTCTTACTTAGCAAAAAGAGAGCACAATGAATCAAGTTAGTGGGCACAAAAAGCCGAGTCACCGAATTTCAAAACGATCAACAAACTTGCAAGAAGTCATCTTGTAAAAGGACTTCCAGACTCGAGATACAAGAAGGAGAGTATATGTGATGCATGTCGGAAGGGAAAACAAATCAAGTCGTCATTCAAAGAAAAGACATGCCCATCCTCAACAAGAATATTGATCTGCTTCATATGGATGTATTTGGCCCGATGGAACCAAACAAAGATAAGTGGAAAGAAATACACCTTGGTGGTAGTAGATAACTACTCAAGATATACATGGACAATATTCATGTGTAAGAAGAAAGAAACTCTACAAAAACTACCACACGGTGATGAAGAGGATTCAAAACGAGAAGAGTCAAACCATTATCAAAATAAGATCGGATAGAGGAACCGAGTTTGTCAATGGAATAATAACTCAAGATTGTATTGAGAATGGTATTGGTCATGAACTATCGCAAAGAACTCCACAAACAGAATGGAGTTGCGAGAAAGAAGAAATAGAACCCTCAAAGAAGCAAAGAAGGACCATGTTAGTCAAGAGTTACCAAAAGATTTTGGGTGAAGCAATCAACACAACTTGCTACACCAAAACAGATGTATGATAAACAGACGGTGACAAAGACTCCATGAGATCCTGGATGGAAGAAAACCAGTGTTTGCATATTTCGAATATTTGGATGTAAATGCTTCATCCACAATAATGGCAAAGACAACCTAAAGGCTTTTGATGCTAAAGTGATGAGGTATCTTCTTAGATACTCACCAAAGCAAAGCCTACAGATACTCAACAAAAGAACTATGGTTACAGAGAATCCATTCATGTAGTATTCGATGAGCCAAATGTAAATGGAGAAGACATTGAAGAGTCACCGATAAGTCAATCATCCAACCATACGTAAGAGTCCCTTGTCAAGCCGTCAAGTGGAATTATCAATTCGAAGAAGAAGATGAGATAGTTGAATCTCAAAAACAAATGAAAATTTGCGCTAAGTGATTACGAGAGAGCCGACCACAACAACACACACGGTAAGTCGATCAATCCAGCTAACTTACTCCAACCTGATGTAAGATGGTGAGAGACCATCCACCAAACTTGTCATTGGAGATATAAGAGAAGGTGTCAAGACAAGATCCGAACTCAACAAGAAGCCATGTTCACATGCTTCATCTCGCAAATAGAGCCCAAAGATGTGTCACAAGCATTGACGACACACATTGGATTCAAGCTATGCAAGAAAAGTCAATCAATTTGAGAGAAATAAAGTATGGGAATTAGTGCAAAGACCCATACATCAAAATGTTATTGGAACCAAATGGGTGTTCGTAAATAAGATGAACGAGGAAGGTTACTGTGGTAAGAAACAAAGCAAGACTAGTAGCCAAAGGATATTGCCAAGAAGAAGGGATAGATTTTGATGAAACATTTGCCCTCGTAGCAAGATTGGAAGCTATAAGGATGTTTCTTGCCTATGCGACTCACAAGAATTTCATTGTATATCGATGGATGTAAAACGTGCATTCCTAAATGGTCTATTGGAAGAAGAAGTGTATGTTGAACAACCTCCGTGGATTTGAGCGAAGACTCTTGGAGACAAGGTATACAAACTCAAGAAAGCCCCGTATGGATTGAAACAGGCACCCGTGAGCATGGTATGATACCTGTCACAATTCCTAATCGAAAATGGATTCACAAAAGGAAAAGTATATAGAACACTTTTCGGAATTCAAGACATACAAGAAGAGTATACTTGCTTGTTCAAATATATGTGGATGACAACATTTTTGGATCCACTAACAAAGAGTCATGGTGAAAAATTTTCAAACCTCATGCAATGTAAATTTGAAATGAGCATGATGGGAGAGCCGACATTCTTCCTTGGACTCCAAGTGAAACAATGAAGGATGGGATCTTCGTAAGTCAAACAAAATACACCGGAGACTTAATGAAGAAGTTTGGTATGGAGGAGAAGTCTTACGTAAAAATACCAATGAACACATCACCAAAATGGACATGGATGCAGATGGCAAGCAAAGAGATCAAACAAGATACATAGCACTTATTGGATCATTGCTCTATCTCACAAATAAGCGAGGCCGACATCACCTTTGCTTTGTAGGTGTATGTGCAAGATTTCAATCTGCTCCAAAAGAGAGCCACATGACAAAGCAGCTAAGAGAATATTACGATACTTGAAAGGAAGCCAAGAAGTAGGCCTATGGTATCCAAAGGATGGTGGATTCAAGCTAATTGGCTATTCAGATTCGACTATCTTTGGATGCAGAGTGGACAGAAGAGCACTTCAAGCACATGTCAAATGCTAGGAAACAGACTAATTTCCTGGTTTAGCAAGAAGCAAAACTCCATAGCCACCTCTACAAATGAGGCGCGAATACATAAATGCGGGCAAACAGTGCCCAAGTCCTATGGATGAGACAAAGAATGAGAGACTATGAAGTTGAAGAAAAGAAATTCCAATCATGTGTGATAACACAAGTGCAATTGCAATCACTCAAAATCCCGTGTTGCACTCAAGAACAAAACATATTGATGTCGATATCATTTCATAAGAGATCATGTTGAAAAGAAGGACATCATCTCGAATATATCTCAACCGATAAACAACTAGCCGACATCTTCACAAAACCATTATGTGAGTCAAGATTTGAAGAACTCAAACATGAGTTGGGGCTAATTGAACTAAGCCGAGACACGAAGAATCAAAGAAGAGAAATGAAACAGAAAAGGGGTGAAAAAGAGCCGAAAAATGTAAATCACCAAGAATCACCAGACGGAAGACAATACACCGAGTCACCGATAGCTGAGTCGCTAAGAGAACTATGAGAAGTAGAGTTAAATCGGCCAAGAGATAAGTTTGAATAACTTATGAGCAAAGTGACAAAAACGCATCGTTTTGACTAAGCGGGAATGTTTTAAGGAATACGTCAAAGATAATGATGATGTGTACGACATAAAGCCGCACTCCAAGCTTATGATTGGATATAAATGCTGCCGCATTAAATACGAGACATGAAATGCTCAATAAGCGTGCGAAATCCAAGTCGTTGATTTCGATCGAATTCAAAAACCACCCGCACGCCCTTTCATAAACCATATTTAAACCATTTTCGCCTCAGTTTTCTCTCTCACACTTCTAAAAATCTGTTCATCTCTTTCTCTCAAAAGTAAAGGCAAAATACTCAAACCCTATCAACCTTCAAATCAATTTCTGAGTTTTTCCTTGATATAATCCTCGAGAAATGGCACCAACTTATGACTTTACCAAGTTAGGAAAGCAAATCCACACCGGTTCGACGGTGGATTTAATGGTGAAGCGGGGTCCGACGACACCCTAGTGAAGAAAATCACCGAGAAGTTGGAAACGTCCGGGACTAAAACCATTTCTAACGTTAGAATATCCGATGACCTATGTGGAGGAGGTCGATTCTACGTGAATGCCGAGATTCACGATGAAGGAATCAAGTCATCTCAGTACGGAAAGCGGTGACTATCTCTCGCCAAGATTTGGTGAACATTGCTCACTACCACAGTGAAGGAGCATCTCGAGATTAAAGAAGTTGATGTAAACTTGGGCTGACGCGATGGAAAGAAATAGCCAAGTCCGACTTTGCCGATAAAATAATATACACACAAAACAAGAGACTGGCAAGGAGGATTATCACAAGTTGTTGGACATAGTTGCCAAATGTATCGACATCAAATTTGGCGACTTTGACCAATCATCAAAGGCAAGCCGATTGTAATGGCTGCAATCATCGAAGAAAAGAAGATAAATCAACTGAGTTTGTCTACAAAGCAGACTTACCGTAACGTGGGGAACAAGTCCTTCAAAGAAGATGGCTCATTTGGAGGATCCCTAGGATATGGCCTAGTGATTGGCCGGCTATTGGAGGTGAAAGGAGTCCATCTTAGACATGGGAAGGCATTCCATGTTAACAAGAGGATGTTCGAGCAAACCTCTCGGCGCGCACAAGAGAGCTTACGCCAAGAGAGCGACACGGTGAGGGGAATCACCACCAGAAGATACAAATGCTTTCCTCTCCGGCCCAAGAAGAAAGTTGCCCCTGCAAAGCTAAGAAGATCACGCCCCTGCAGAAAGAAAACCAAACATGCTCCCCGCCTGCAAAGAAGTCACTGCCCCGAGCGGCCGTGTCTCGCTCTGCAGCCGGTCGAGAAGGACTCACAAATACCTTCTCCGATCGTCAAAAGGAGGAGAACCGACAAGCCAAGACGGCGGCTCCTCGAAAACAAACATCGCACGCCCCCCCGCACAAGACTCAAGCGACACCGCTCTCAACCGTAAATCCCTCGTACAAACTAGAGACGAAGACGGATTATCAAGCGCTCCGAGCCGGAGAAACCAATGAGTCACCACTCACCTAGAGAAGATATCGAGATCGCTGAGAAGTAGAGTCTCCGGATGTAATTGAAATACCAAGTCTCTGTCACAAGGCGACGCAGAGGCAACTCAAGACACATTGTAGTTCACGCAACAAACACAAGAAGAAATCGCCGAAGCGATAGTGATGTAATGATCCTATCTCCACCTTACCCGCACATCCAAAATCGTCTGCGTGAGTGGAGGAAATGGAAGTTGAGTAAGTCAAGGGAACAGTTCCAACGGCTGAGTTCATAGAAGAAGAAGAGGAACTCGCTAAATTTCCTTGGACTAACTCATCGTGCTCCCGCTCGGATGAAGACAATCGCACGTACATCCTGCTGGATCTACAAGGACAAGGAGAGAGAAAAGCAAGTCAAGAAGCCGAAGCACGTGAGAAGGCAAGCATCGCCCTATCTCCCACCACTACGAACACACACATCCTCTCCTTGATGTCTTCTCCGACAATGATGAGGATCGGGAGAATGCACGCTACGTAAGAGTTGCAAATGCAAAGCAAGCATTGCGCACGAATCAAGAATCCTTCACGAGCAAAGACTAATGGAGGGACCAGGAGAGTCCTCCGAACACACCGAAATAGATCCAATGGGAGTGGTTCAGAAATAGCCACTTGTTGTCTTTGCTACCACTTCCCACTCACTCGACGAAGGCAATAAGGGAAATGGCGGTGAAACCGGGACAATGGGGACCCCACCGAGCCAACCCCGATTGAAGGTGTTTTACCACCCGCCCAACTACTGAACATTCAAAAGACACAGCCGGAGTTTGGAGATGAGTGACCCCATTCCAAGTCACTCACCTGGTGCGCCACCGAGGGGAAACTCCCTCCACCGCAGCCTAGGCGAGGATGATGCAGATGACTCCACAAAGAATCAAGGAGGCGAAGAAGAGAAATTACAAACGCAAGAAGAACAGCAAGTTGCCATCAACGGCTCGACATTGAGACTGTCTCGGTGAGTGCCAACTGCTCTGAAGGCTAATGACGTTGCTTGATGCAAATCGAGGCACGAGGAAGGAATGTACCGGGAGTTAACACTCTAGGCGATGAAAGTGCAATCCATGGGGTTGAGACTCCAATGGATGCCGCAGTAGAAGACCCTAAGACAATTGACATCGTCGAAAGGGTGGACCAAGGCCTCGCAGCAGAGAGACTACTCGGAGGTAATGAAGGCCCACGGGAGGTTGAGACTTCCGGGGTAAAGAAGTCAAGTAGAGAACATCCCTCCTGCTATCATCGACCCATCCGAGAAGGAGATCGGCGACTTCATGATTCTCGGACAACCCCGATGTCACTTTTCGGGGATCGAAAGGCGAAGAAGAAGCTGAGTCATCCCCATGACAAATCCAAAAGACTCACCGGGATGTTCCAAGCATGAGCAAGTCGATCCCAAGACTACTCACAAACTTTCAATTTTGATGATGAGCCACCAATGGAAATCTCATCATCGTCCGATGACGCTTCGAGCAAGGCCGAGGACCAGTCATCAAATGGAAAAATCAGCAGACCAACGGTGTTAAGAAGGCAAATGAGGCTCGGCAAGCGGGTCTACTTCACAACAGAACCAAATGAACAAGAGACCACCGCACAGGCTCCTCAACTGCGCAGCAGATCGATTCCCAAAAGGACTTCACGCGCACCGCTCATCATCGAATGCATCCTGGCCGGCGGTGAGGAATCTTTTGTAGAATCTTTCCCGTTTTCACCGGAGATACCAACTCCACGAAGAGTCGAAAACGAACAAGCACGCTATCACAAACCACTCATGTCCTTCCATCGTACACCATTGTTCCGGTGATTATGACTTCGATGTTGTATGGCCATCGCCTTACAACAAGAAGAATCACCAAGTTCGAGAAGTGTTCAAGGCACTCTTTGCCGAGGTTGAACGGATGGAGAGGCATCGAGCCTCTTTGGACATGCGATCGACAACAAAGATGCCACCCTTACCGATTTAAGAGGCATAACAGTTCGGATAAGGGAATGGTGGCAACAAAGAAGAAACAATGCATGTGGAACAGTGAGATACTTGAACATTGTTCAACAAGTCTGGTGTGGAGAGCCGAAAATACCGATGCAAAACGAAGCCGAGAGAACACATCGAGCATATGCATGAAGCTCACACTTTCCGAGATCAAGTTGTCACGTGACCAAAATACAAATGATCTACAAATATTTGGAAGAACACATGACAAGAAAATTCAGCCTTCTCATGGCCGAGATGAAGTGATTTCAAAGAGAATCCAACGCTACACGACCAATTCCGTCCGCATACAACGCAGCGGCGGACTTAAAAAGCGTAACTCAACCATCGAAGACTTCGACTTCATGCTTGCCAAAGATGTTCCCCGGGTTCTCTATCCTTTGATGATGCCAAAAGGGGGAAGAGGAATACCTCAAAGCGCTAACATATGAAGTCGAGAAGAAAGGAACAACCGAGAAGGGAAAATCACCGAGGAAGTTTTGAAATGTAAGAAAGGAAAGCTTGTTGAGGGGGGAAGGATCAACGATGTGACATTGATGATTGCACAAACCCCCAACAAGGTCCTCATCACAAATGACATCATAAGCAAAAACTCCCGTGACTCTGCCACTCCACCACTGTATCTATGGCCGAAAAGAGAAAAACAATTGAAGCAATGATGAAGGAAGTGGAAGGAAGAATGGATGCCGGGTGATGAACATCTTGAAAGAACATGGAGGCATTCCAAAGAGACAGAGACACTTATGCCATCTCGGATGTCGGACAGAGCCACGATCGGTCGATGAATTTAAAACGCTCGAACTGGGGATACTTTGCAAATATGTCTATGGCTCAAGCTTGGGAACTGATCGGGAAAAGGGTCTCACGTTATGTGAAGAAGGCGACAGGAAAGCGGATAACCGGTAGTCACTCTGCTGGTCACTCCGCCGTCACTCACCGGAAAGAAGAAGACCCAAGATAATATACGCCCGAGGTAGAGGAAGAAGCGAGAGTGGAGGAAGAAGCTTGGACCTGGAGGCCTCTCGCCCAAGAATATTGAATACGTAGATCCGGGAAAGAAAGGAGGGATCTCTTGGCCGGGCTTGACCAAGTGGCAAATTTGAAAGTGGCTAAAACTAACGCCGAGTATGCAAAAAGACTAGGAGAAGAAAACAAGAGACAAACTCGCATGGGAGGAGAGACAGAAAGAATAAGAAGAGATGAAGTCCGAAAAGCATATGAGAAGAAAAAGAAGGCAAATGACGACGAGAAAAAGAGAAGAAGAGAAGAAGATGATCAAGATGAAGATGAAGAAGGAGACAAATAAGGAGATGAAGTGTTGATGTCCACCCCTTCGTGTATTTTTTTGTAAATACATACAATGTAAGTCTTCCGTAATAAAGCTATAAATTCTTTATTTTCGGTGTAGACAAATATGTGCTGCTGATACACCTTGTAAACAAATGTAAAAGAACAGAATGATATGATCAATAAAATGATCTATTCTCACGATACATTCTATGTCAATACACTATCTCAGATGTATCTTTGCTATTTGCATTTTTGAATGGTTTAAGTTTTGGCATCATCAAAAAGGGGGAAATTGTTAGGAATTTTATTGTTTAGATTTTGATGAATGCCATGTAAAACTTAGAATAGAAAGTTGGCACCCCAATTCTTGTTTTAAAATGCATTGTAATAAATAGAGTTGGCCAAGCCGAGTTAAGTCGCCTACGCCCTAACATGCAAGAAGACAATCAAGACTGAAGGAAGACTCATGCGAGACACCGAGTATGGCAAAGAAGAGTAGACAGAACTCTCTTCGAGAAGCAACAGATGCAACAGTGGAGCATCGATCAAGTCAACTCAAGTAAAGCCAAGTCTCAAGTTGAACCGACAAAGAGTCATCCAATGATTGGAAGATGACTCTAAGTCACCTGGGGAAAGCAAGGAAATGCAACAAGTCGAGATAATCGAAAAGAACCGTTGCAAAATCAAGAGATTTACTTAAACAAGTAATATCTCCATACCACCTTTCTCGAGTGCTCGGTCCCTGCGTGCAAAATGAATGAACCAATGGGAAGCACCACACCGTGTCGAACTCGAAAAGGTGAAAGAACAATTCATACGAGGAAATGGCAATTCCAAGAACTTCAAGCCAACGATCGCAAAGTGACTTTCAAAAATAAGCCTATCTCTTCAACGGGCAAATTTTTGAAAGTTCACTATAAAAGGCCGAGGAGTTTGTTTGAGAAGTATGATGACACACATGTGAGATAAACAAGCATATTAGAAAAATCAAACATTCTCAATCCTCAAGCCTACATTACGGCACATCAATCCAACGCTCACCTGTGAAGGAAAGAGAACTTCAATCGGTTGAAGAGGAAAATATCAAAAACAAGGGGTCTACATTCCAGAAGGATTGTAGAAAGGTTCAAGGTTGAACCAAGTCTTAAACTCTTGGAGGGCTTCGTGATCAAATCCAAAGAGTTTGAGCAAGTGAGTGTAGTAACAAGGCAAGTTGCCTGTGAAGAAGCCGAGTCGTTACGAGAAGCCACCGAGTGATCAAGGCGTCTCAGATCGAGTCCCTAAGATCAAGTCGGCCGTTGTGATCAAGACTTGTATCTGGACTGCTACCACTTTGTAAACCGATCATTACTTAGTGGATTCCTCCGGAGTTGGAGAAGAGAGGAGTAGAAGAATTACCCCATCTTCGAACCTCTATAAAAACTTCATTGTGTCATTTACTTTTCAAGACTTTAATTCTTGCATTATTAATCGCTTATATCTCACGATAAATTTGCTATCCACCGATAATTGATAAGTACTAAATCAAGCTCTAAAATCTTGCTTAATCAAACTTAAGGGTGTTAAGTCTTCCAATAAAATAAAACCACAAATGAGTTAAATTATAGCCAACAATTGAGAGTTACTCCATCAACAGCTCAGTTGAGTCTGTTGAGAGATTAACTCGACCGAGTGACTAATTCGATCGTCCATCAAGGACACAAATGTAGAATCAACTCTGTAGATTTAAAAGGACTAAATCGAAAATTTGGTAAGGTTTATTCAACCCCCTTCTAAACCTTACACTTACACCCCTTGGGACCTACAAGAGGACCCAGGGAACATGCCTGCGAGCATGAAGTCGAGTCCCGCTTAAAGCTAAATTTTGTTTGGAGTCACCAGTAGCATAAATTGTTCGAAATTCGAGCGAGATGCCTTGGACTCGGCTGTCACCAACTTCGCTTTCACCATGAGGAGGTTGAATTTTTCATTCATTGTGTTCTCAAGGCACATGACTTTCTTTTCTCTGAATTCTTGTAGCAACTCCATTTAAGTCTTGTGAGACTCGTGTAACCTTTCAATGTATGCATGCATTCGTTGTTTGATATGAGCGTTGTCGGCCATCCAAACGAGCATTCCGCCATATAATGCTTTGAAATAACGAACTCGTTCGAGTCGAATGGTAGTTTGTTGTTGAAACCATTCCCCGATCCGTACTATTGACCCTCTCAAGCCTACCGTAAGGGTAGCATCTTTGTTGTCCAGTCTCTTTATAGATTTTCTTGAAGACCTCACGAATCTCAGTTGTCTCACTTGATTCAGCTGCAGGCCACTCTTCATCAAAGTGAATATCTGCTAGAACAATGGTGTCAGTGGGGATGATTGGATCTTCTCTTACAGTGAATCTTCGCTGTGCAGCAGCGGTCTCTTCTTCTAACTCTGGTAGGATCTTTGCGAGGTTTGTGCCTGTGATGACGGAGCTGGTGTAGTCGTTATTGCTGCAGATGTGGGAGCCTACGCATTTGACTCGGTTTCAGTTGGGGCTTTTGGATTGTTTTGCCCAGCTAACTGATCCTCAACTGTCTTAACAGCTTCTTCTATCTCAGTAGGTTTTTCTAAATGAAGTACCTGGTCCTCTCATGCATCATCAGCATCATCGGATGATGATGAGACCTGTGGACTTGGCTCATCATCGAAGTTAAAATTTGTACGAGTCGCTTTATCACTTAGCTAGCTCTTTGTTTTGACAACATCCTCACTGGTCCTTAGATCTCGCAATCGGCGGGACTCGGCTTTCATCTTCTCGACCCTAAATGATATATCTAAGTTCTCTTGGGAGTCATGAAGTGCGCTTATCTCCTTTTCTATTTCAGCGCTTTGAACTGGAGGAATGTTTTGTATCTCTTGACCTTTACCCAGGAAAGTCTCAACCTCCCTAAGGCCTTCAATACCTCCAGCAGACTCAACTGTTGAAAGGCCTTCAGTGTCCCCTTCCATAGTCCCAACTGTCTTAGGGTCTTCTACAGTCCCTTCGACAGTCGCAGTTGTCTTAGGGTCTTCGACCATGGCATCCATAGGAGTCTCAAGTCCTTGGATTGCACTTTCACCGCCTGCAGTGTTAACTCCTGGGCATCTCTATCCTCCGTGCCTCGATCGTATGAACAGTGTCATTAGCCTTCAAAGCGATTTGACACTTCATTGGGACAGACTAACCGTCCGAGCTTCACAATGTCACTCGATGTGGTTCTTTTATGTTTCCACTTCGCCTTCTTTATGCAAGTTTGAGTCTTCCACAAAGATCCTCCAACCATGTTTGTGGTGGAGAGAGCTTCCTCTCCGACCACCACCGAGTGACTAGCAGATGGGGTCACTCGCTCCCCGACTCGCGGCCTTTTCCTTTGAGTGCTCACCACAAGGTGGGTAAAACACCTTCTTCGTGGGGTTGGCTCAACTTGGGTGCCCAAAATCCCGTGTCATCGCGCTGCCCTTGGATCCATCCTCCGATTGTATAGGGGACGTGGTCGCAAAGAATGATCGAGGTGATGTGATGTGTAACTCCCGGAGGATCGGTGCAGAGATATTTAGACGACTCTCCTGGCCCTTCAAACAATTGCTTCTCTTGCATTAGTCTGGACTCCCAAGGCTGCCGCATATCTCGACTTCTTTGCTTGTAGCGAGGGATCCTCATCACTATCCGAGAATACATCGAGATGTGTATGAGTGTGGTCGTGAGAACCATTAAACTCACACATCTTGCTTTCTAAAGTGTTTGTGCTTCCTCGATCGCTTTTCTTTTTCTTTCTCCCCGATGATGTGAAGAATATCCATGTAATTTACTTCATCAAGGGCCTATAGCACAAGATGTTAACACCGAAAATTGCAAAGAATTCCTCTTATTCATCAATAAACTCAAGGTGAACGAACGCACCCTTGAGTGATCAAGTTTCCATGCCTTCTACTCTCGTAGGCATCGTTGGATGTCCGGATACAAAGGAGAGTACATGATTATATCGTCATCATCATCCTCGCTTCTTGTCTTCCTTTTTCGGAATTGAAGGCGAGAGACTCTCCTCCTCGCCTTGGCCGATGAGTGTGGGGAGATAACTTTTTCAATCGTAGGTTCGATTGTCGCCGCCGCTTACTTCCCTTAGTTGTTTCTCGCATCGTCTTGTTGTCTCTTGGATGGCATCTCGCCGCACAACATCGCCAGACTTAGTTGATTCATCAATCACTTCAGAGACGCTTTTCCCGAGTGTCGCTAGCCTCAACTTCTTTTGCCGCTCGGTAGAAGATTAGGCCTTCTTCTTCTCAAGCTCGATCGCTTGAACAATCTCTTCTTCCTCGTGAGGAAATTCTCGTTCAATATCATCCGGTTCGTCAACAAAGTGAACGCTCATGGGTTTTTCTTAGAGGCACCGCTTTTCTCATCTTGGTTATCCTCTTTTTCTTATGGATGGATAAGGGATTTGAGGTTCCTTCTCGGCCCTCAGCTTTGTGCAGGGCGGAGTCTTGGGCCGCAGGGGTAGGCAACCTCGGCCGCACGGGCAGGGACTCGGCCGCATGGGCGGTGTGACTCCTTTTTCTTAGCTACAGCGCAACTTTCTTCTTCTTCGAGTGCGCAGAGGCAGCTTTCTTCTTTGGAGGAGGGGTAGCAATCGTGTCTTGGGGTCAACCGATTCTCCCGCACTTGTATCGATCCTCTTGGCATGGGCTCTCTCCTCGGGAACCTCGTGAGGTTTGCCCTCAACATCTTTTTCGCTCACATGGAAGGGTTTTCCATGACGAAGAGCATTACCATTCACTTCCAGCAGATGGCCAATCACAAGGACATATCCGAGAGAACATCCAAATGAACCATCTTCCTTGAAGGTATTGTTCAAAACATTCTGGCAGAGTCTGCGGTAGACGAACTCAGCCCAGTTAACCTTCTTACCCTACATGATCGCAACCATGACGATCAGCTTAGTCTTTGACAGCTGGTTGAAGCTGCCAAACTTCATGTCTACACATTTGGAGACGACATCAATCAGCTTATGATAGTCGTCCTTCAGCAATTTCATGTCAGCTGTGTAGACCACCTTAGCAGCACACTCTGGTTTGGCTACTTCTTTCCATGCAGCAGCCAAGTCTACATCAGGTTCTTGTATCTCCTTTATGCCTTCTGACTGCAACAAGCATAGCTCAGTAAGGTCCTTAGCACTTAATTTGATGTCCTTGCGGTGGACAGACGACTTGATTCCTTCGTCCTACACCTCCGCGTTGACATAGAACATTGCGACCTCTTCTAGGTGTGTGTGAGAGTATTCCATTGTTAGAAAAGCCTTGAGAACTGACTTTTCTATCATTTCAGTGATCTTCTTAACAAGGGTTTCATCAGAACCCTGCTTCACCATTCCTTCGAAGTCAACTGACGATCCTGAGTAGATTTGCTTTGAGAGCTTGACAAAGTCGAACTTTGGTGCCATTTTCAGAGAGTTTTATCGATTAAATACTGAAAAACGTGCTTGAGAATACTTAGGGTTTTCGAGAGAGAATAGAACTTGCTTTGCCTTTGCTTTGAAGATGAACAGTTTCAGTAAGAGAGAGAGAGAACTGAAAACCGCATATATAAGGGTTATGAAAGGACATGTCTTCGAATTTTGAATTTTTGATCGAGATCAACGGCTCAGATTAAGACGTCAAACTGCATTTAATTCCTCGCATTTAATGCGGCAGCATTTATATCCAATCATATGCTTACTGTGCAGCTTTTTACTGTACCCGTCATTATTACGCTGACGTCATCCTTAAAAGTATTCCCGCTCATTTAAAACGACTGCATTTTTGTCACTTAGTTCATAAATGACTCATCTTATATCAAATATGACTTAACTCTTCTTCTCTCTTTTCATTAAGTGACTCAGCTGTCAGCTAACTCGATACAACAGACTTCCGATATGGTCAAGCTTTTCACATAGCCGATGTGTGAAACTTGCTCTTTTCTCATTTTCTCATCTTCTATCTCTCGTTGATTGATCTTCCGAGTGTTAACTCATCTCAATTAACTCTAGCTCATTCTTAAGCTCTTCAAATCTTGATTCACGTAGAGTCTTAGTGAATATGTCACCTAATCGCTTATCAATTGAGATATATTCCGAGTGATGTCTTTCTTTTCAACATGATCTCTTATAAAATGATATCCGCATCAATGTGCTTTGTTCTTGAATGCAACACACGATTCTCGTGATTGCAATAGCACTAGTGTTATCACACATAATTGGAATCTCTTTCTCTTCAATCTCATAGTCTCTCGCTGTTGTCTCATCCATAAGACTTGGGCACAACAAACGATGAGTTATGTACTGCCTGGTCACTGTAGATATGGCTATTCAATTTTGCTTCTTGCTAAACCAGAAAACCAATCTATTTCCTTGCATTTGAAATGTACCTCAAGTACTCTTCCCCGTCAACTCTACATCTAGCATAGTCCGAGTCCGAGTAACCAATAAACTTGAATCCACTTTCCTTTGGATACCATAAGCCAACTTCCCGGCATCCCTTCAAATATCTTAGATTCTCTTAGTTGCGCTTATGTGGATCTCCTTTGGTGCCGATTGAAATCTTGCACATACACTCTTCGCAAAAGTGATGTCCGACTGATGGTCGTTAAGTAGATCAATTATCCAATAAGTGCTCTATATTTGGTTTGATCTACAAATTGCCATCCGCGATACATGTCCATCTTGATCGATGTGTTCATTGGTATTTTCACGTAAGACTTCTCTTCCATACCAAATTTCTTCATTAAATCTCTCGTGTATTTTGTTTGGCTTATGAAGGTTCCATCCTTCAATTGCTTGACTTGAAGTCCCAAGAAGAAAGTCACTTCTCCCATCATGCTCATCTCAAATTTACCTTGCATGAGGTTTGAGAACTTATCACATAGCTACTTGTTTGCGGATCCAAAAATGATATCATCCACATATATTTGAACAAGCAGTATACTCTCTCCATCTTGAATTCTGAAGTGTGTTCTATCTACTTTGCCTTTGGTGAATCCATTGTCAGTTAGAAATTAGGACAATGTATCATACCAATCTCTTGGTGCTTGTTTCAATCCATACAGTGCTTTCTTGAGCTTGTACACATTATCTACAATAGTTTTCTGCTCAAAACCTGGAGGTTGTTCAACATAGACTTCTTCCTCTAGCAATCCATTTAGAAATGCACTCTTCACATCCATTTGATACACAGTGAAGTTCTTATGTGCAGCATAGGCAAGAAATATCCTTATTGCTTCCAATCTTGCAACAGGAGCAAAGGTTTCATCAAAATCTATACCCTCTTCTTGGAAATACCCTTTGGCTACAAATGTTGCTTTGTTTCTCACCACAGATCCTTCCACATTCATCTTGTTCCCCGAAAACCCATTTTGTGCCAATGACATTTTGATGGGTTGGCCTCTGCACCAATTCCCATACCTTGTTTCTTTCAAATTGATTCAGCTCTTCTTCCATGGCTTGAATCCAATGTGTATCCTCCAATGCTTGAGATACATCTTTAGGCTCTATATGGAAATAAAACAGTGAGCATTGCTTCATGTTGTGCTCGATCCGGTTCTTATGCCATCTCTAACATCTCTAATAACTAACTCGGTGGATGGTCTCTCAACCAACTCACATCGAGGTTGGAGCAAGTCAGTTGGATTCATCCGTCTCCCCTAAGTTGTCTTGAATAGCTCTTTCATCTTCATTCAACAGACTTTCCACTTTCGTCTTTGAGATTCAGCTATCTCATCTTTTTCTCGGGTTGATTGCTCTTACTTGACTTCAACATAAGGACTTTTCTCGCACATTGGGTGATTCATCTTGTCATCTAACTCTTCAATGTCTTCTCCATTCACATTGGGTTCATCAAAAACTACATGGATAGACTCTTCCCGTGACCATAGTCCTCTTGTTCAAGACTTCTAGGCTTTGCTCTCACCGAGTATCCCAAAAAGATACCTTCATCACTTTAGCATCAAAAGCTTTCAAATTATCCTTGCCATCATTATGGATGAAGCATTTGCATCCAAATATCCTAAAGTATCCAACATTTGGCTTTCTCCATGTCCAAATCTCGTAGGGAGTTTTTGGTTAATTGCACCGTTAATCATGCATCTATTTTGAGTATAGCATGTTGTGTTAATGGCTTGACCCAAAATCTCTTAGCCAATCCAGACTTGACTAACATGGTCCATGCAAATTCCTTGAGAGTTTTGTTCCTTCTTTCACTACTCCATTCTCACGTGGAGTTCTTTTCACTGAGATAACTCATGAGCAATACCATTTTCAACACAATCTCGAGTAATTATCCCATTGACAAACTCGGTTCCTCTATCGACCTTATCTTTATAATGGTTTGGCTCTTTTCATTTTGAACTCTTTTCATCACCGAGGTAACTTCGCAAAGTTTCCTTCTTTTTGCACATGAAGATTGTCCTTATATATCTTGAATAATCATCTCGCCACCACTAAGGTGTATTTCTTTCAACTTATGCTTTGGTGGTTCAATCGACCAAATAGATCCATATGCAAATGGATGTAATATCCTTGTTGAAGAAAGACTTGGATTGTCCTTAAATGAAGATTTTATTTGCTTTCCCATATGGCATGCATCACATACACTTTCCTTCTTGTACACTGAGTCTGGCAATCCTTCCACAAGATGACTCCTTGCAAGCTTGTTGATTGTCTTGAAGTTCAGATGACTCAGCTTCTTGTGCCACAGCCAACTTGATTCGGTTGTGCTCTTTGCTAACAGACAGCTGTTTGGTGTAGCAGTAGACCAATCTACCACATACATATTCTTCTATCTTGATCCATGCAGCACTATTTCATTTGATTCAGCATCTTTGATCTGGCACACTCCCATATTGAATCCAACATCGTAGCCCTTGTCACAGAGTTGACTGATGCTTAATAGGTTGAAGTTGAGGCCTTAAACATAAGCAACATCTGTGATTTCCAATCCATTAATCTTGATAGATCATGTGCCTTTGATTTCCCCCGGAGCTTCATTTCCTCCAAATATAACTTTTACACCTCTAATCTCCTTGAATCTTGATAGGTTTTTCTTGTTTCCTATCATATGTCTGGAACAGCCATTATCCATGTACCAGGTTCCTTGGCACTCAGCTGTTCCTTGAACCTGCAATCAAGGAAATTAGTTTTTAGGTACCCATACTTGCCTGGGTCCTGAGGGGATAGTGTTGTAAGATGATCCAACCAACCTTTAGCCAAAGGACTTGACTCTAAGAGGTTGCCATCTATCGGTTCCATAATCATATTGCACATTAGCAAATTGCTTGGGGTTTTAGGTTCACAGAGTCTCTCTTTTGTCGTATGCATGTGTGTGTGTTTTTTAGCAATTGCTTTCTTGGGATAGTTGTGATGTTTCTGAGTGTAATGTCTTGGTGCATATGAGTGTTGATAATAGCTCTTTTACCTTTGGAATGACCTTTGTTGAGGTTTAGGTCTTTGCCATTTAGGCTTGTATTCCATTGGTCTTTGCTGATATTTCACATTGTTCCAATCAGCTTGGTTTGGATAGTTTCTACCATTCCCATCATATGTATTTCTCTCGATGAAATCTCTAGGGTTTCTGGTAGCTCTGTTTGCTTTTCACAGTATTTTTCTGCTTGGAGTTTGCCGAGGAACTCTGCTTTGGATTTCTTCTCGCTTGTCCTTTCAAAGATACTCAATCAAGGTTGTTTTCCTTTCCCTTTATATCCAAGGCCAGTTTGTTTGTGATTGTACTTAGGAGTGAATGTGGGTGCAACATTTGGTGTTTTGGATTTTTGAGATGCTTCATTGCTTGAAGATCCTTTTTCCAAAATCACTCTTGGATTTTGACTATGCACAAAGGAATTGAATACTATGTTTGTCTTATCTCCACATTATTTTTGACTCACGATAAGATCATCTAATGATTTGGATGCCTTTGTAAATGAGGCAATCACATTTTTGAGGTCTTTTTCCCTCTTTTCTATAGCAGCTATCTCTGTTATCATTTGGGCATTCTCAGCTTTCAGCTTTCTGTTCTCATCAGTTATGTGACTTAGAGTACTTAACTCCTTAGTCAGCTGTGAGTTTTGACTTTTGAGCTAGCTATTTTCCTCATTTAGAATTGTGTGTGTGTGAGGATTTAATATGCTCAAAATCTTTCATCATTTTGCATAATGAATCATAAAGATCAGTGGGTGATGAAGTGTGTGTATCACAATCACTATCACTTGAATCTGAATAAGATGAGTTAGATTATACCTCATTTTCTTGGTCTGGTTGATCTTGTTCTTTAGCCATAAGACATATCATGGCTTCTTCTTCAGAGTCACTTGAGTAGTCAGCTTCACTACTCTCTGAGTCCGCTACTTCTTTAGACGTAGTTGTCTCGGCGATCTCGGCCCAGACAACATGGCTTTCTTCTTTTCTGCGCTTCTTTCTCTCAAGAGTTTTCTTTCTTCTCCATTCCTATATTTGTTGACTGTGGATAGGAACAATCAACCGCAAATGTCCTCAGTTGTCTACGATTTTAACACGGTTCTCGCTCTTTGATCGACTCTTTATGTTCTTGGGTTATCAGTTCTCTGATATTCTACCCTTTGATGCTCAGCTCTCTTGGGTGGCCTATCTTCCCTTGACTTAGAGGGAGCTGAATGTCTCGTGGAGGTTTCACCCTTGTTTCTTTTATAGTTCTTATTGAAGAACTTGTTGAACCTTTTAACCATTAGGACAATTTTCTCCTGGTCTATGGCTTCCTTTGGTTCACTCTCTTTTTCCATCCTTGACTACCAAAGGTCTCTTTGTCTTGGGTACAACTGTCTCCTCTTGCTCTTTTCTTCTCAACTCAAACTCATAGGCTTTGAGGTCTCAGAATAGCTCATGGTTGGATGTTCTTGAGAGGTCCATGGAATGTCTCAGAGCCATAGTCTTCATTTCCCATTCAAATTGGGGAAGCTTCTTGGGATCTTCATACATATTTCCTTTTGTGTATATTCCTTCCCAAGAGTCAAAGCTCATTTGTGATCTTAGTGAATCTGGTATCTAGTGATCCATGGTTTCACCGCAAACATTTTGAAATTTTCAAATTTTTGAACAAAGAATGAAAAATTTATTTTCTTTAATTTGTTCGATCCTTCACAAATTAAAGTCGCTTTATTCCGATTTCTTTTGCAGATTTGCAAGATTTGACTTTGTTGAACATTGCTTTGTCCAAAGTCTTGTAGAGTATGTCCTTGGACACATTGTCCAAGTTGTATCTCTTTCTATCTTCATTGTCCACTCGCCTTTGATTTTTCAACCATGGTTGGTCTTGCTTGGCAGATGAGCTTATTCTCCTTCACCGCAAATGCTCTTATTTATTGCACCGTGTTGACTTTCAATATTTGCGGTGACCCATCCTCTATCACAAGCGACATTTCATCGTTTAGAGCAGATAGATGAGCCGCATACGAATTTTCCAATCATCATATTCTTCAACAAAGGAACATAGGAATGTGTGTCAAATTTGATTCCATGATAATAAATTTGCTTAAAATGAAAGATTTTGAAAATAGAAGTGTTTAAAACCTTTTTGAAAAGATAGAGATCTAGTTCAATAACCAGTGCGGAAGGCTCAATGAACCAACCGCTCTGATACCACTTGTAGGTCCCAAGGGGTGTGAGTAAGGTTTAGAAGGGGGGGTTCAATAAACCTTACCAACTTTTTGATTTTAGTCCTTTTAAAACTATTACAGAGTTAACTCAAACAGTTGTGTCCTTGAGGGACAAAATAAGTTGATTATTCATTAAGTTAGCCACTCAACGTACTCGATAGAAGTGTTGGTAGAATAACTCTGCTGTTTAACCTGAACTTTAAATTAGATGTGTTGGTTTTATCAGCGGAAGATTTAATACCCTTTGAATTGTTTTAAGCTTGTTTTAACACTTGATTTTAGCACTTGGTTATTAATCAGTTGGATAGCAAATATGAGTTTATCAGCAGATATGATGTAAGTATGCGAAAATATAAATGTCTTTGAAAAATAAATGACACAGATTAATTTTTAGAGAGGTTTGAAGATGGGGTAATTCTTCTAATCATCTCTTCTCCAACTCCTGGGAGGAATCCACTATGTAATGATCGGTTTACAACGTGGTGAACAGATCTAGAGATAGCCTTGGTCACACGGTGGCTACTCTTGCGACTCGGCTTCTTCAAAGGCCTACTGTTTTGCTACTTGACTCACTTTTCTCAAGCTCTTGGATTTGATCATGAAGCCCTCTAATAACTTGATATTGGTTCGACCTTGAACCTTACTACAATCCTCCTTGGAAAGTAGACCCTTTCGATTCTTCAAAAGTTTTCTCTTCAATAGATTTGAAGTTGTCTTTCCTTCACAACTTGTGGTAGATCGATTTCCTTTGAGTTTCGAGCTTGAAGATTTGCTTGAATGTACTTGAGAATATTTCAGTTAAATGCTTGAATAATGCTTGTTTGCTCGTGGTTCGTAACCTTTTCTCAATTAATTTCCTCAGCCTTTTATAGTGAACTTTTGAAATTTTGTCCGTTGGAGAGATGGGCTAATTTCAAAAGTCACTTGTGTTTGTTGGCTTGTCTTGTTGCAGTCCTTGATGTTGACATTTCCTCGTATTTAATGTCTTGCAGCATTGCAGTGTTTCTGACACTTGGTGCAATGCTTCCCATTGGTTTGTTCCTTTTGCACACAACTAGAACTAACACTTTATCTCTGACAACTTTAACATGTTACCATTCTGAGTAACATTCTTGACTTTCATCAACGGATCTCGTTCAGCTGTCTTGACTTGACTGCAGTCGTTTATTACCCAGGTGACTTGTGTTATCTTCAAATCTTTAGATGACTCATCTGTCACTTCAACTTGAGACTTGGCTTCTTGAGTTGACTTGACTGACTCTTCACACAGCTGATTCATAGATGATACACCTTCAGTCGAGTTCTTGACTTTCCTTCTTTGCCATACTCAAATTGCCTTGCAAAATGAGTCTTCACTTTAGTCTTGATTGACTTCTTGTATTTCTAGGCATAGGCCGATTTGACTCACTTTTCCTACCTACCTATTACAATACAAATTACTAGGAAAATGGGGTGCCAACTTTCTAGTTTAAGTTTTACATGGTATCATCAAAATCTACAAAATAAGTTTGACTCCTTACTTGTGCGGACATCATGATGGTTGCCATGCTTGCCGAAAGAAGAAGAGGAACACGGTTTTGCGCCCCGCCACCGTACCTCCTACCACTGGGGTGTCACTTGTCGAGGGAAGATCACCAAGGACCACACGTCTTGATTCAGTTGATGAGGTTATTGCTAAGCTTACGGGTCCTGGAGCTAAGCTTTATAGTAAAACCTCCCCTCAAAAGGCCTGCTTATTGGTCCCAAAGTGCCCCGTCACCAAGAAGTCCAAGAATATACCCCTCTCCTACTCCAATTTCTTACTCACGTAATCCCATTCATACCCCTAACCAAACTTTCTTTGTTGGGAACTCCATTTTGAAGAATACTGATGGTATTGTAGCCACTCAGTTCGTCCAAGGCAATTGCCCTAGCCCTGATCACACCACATTGGAGAAACTCACTGATGTCAACCTGGTGAGCTCTTTTTGCCTAGATCACTCTCGAGCTGAGGTGAAACTTGCTGCTTTAATTGCCCGAGCTTGAGTGGGCTTTAACAATCCTGCCCTTGTGAACGAACTGAACAATCTGAAAAAGGAATTCACCCGACTGAAGTCTAAAGAGGCTAAATTATAGGAAGATGTTCGCTACCTCAGAGATCAGGCGAACGTCCACAAGGTTACTGTCGCTTCTTTCGAAACAAAACTGAAGGCCTTAGAGTCTGAAAACTCCACTCTTAAAGCTGAGATGGGCGATCTCCAAATCCAATGCACAACGAATGTTGATCAGGCCCGAGCTGAGGGCATTGAGATCGGCCGCCGTGACTTCCCAACTTCTCCAGAGGGCTATTACATCATTCAAATCATCCGAGACAGAGTAAAGCAAGCTTTCCTAAGATCGACTGAGTTCATCAAGGTGCTATCCATCGGGGCAATGGAATATTACAATTTTACCTTCGATCAAGCTGGGAACAAGCCTAAGGAAAGAGGGATTACCCAGCAGCTCTACAGACAAGGCCCGAAGCTCTACTCCCCAACCCAAAAGGCTTTGTTTATTCGACAGAAGTATATCGCCTTAACAAGGCTTCCATTGAGACTTTTGTCCAGACCCTTTCGATGCCTTTCACGCCCTCGTGGATGATGTGACAATTTCCATGGACGACCTGACAGAAAATGTTTCCCCTACTGCTTAGGGGCTTTATGTATTTTTCCTTTTAGTACTGTACTTTTAACTTTGTACTATTTTGCGTGAGAATGAAGATCTATTTTAATTTCACACCCCTTTTTTACTGACCTTGCTCTTTTATTTTTTGTTTTAAGTAATATCTCGGATTTCTCTTAAACGTGCAGGGCTCAGCTCGTACTCAGCTCAATATGAATCTTTAAATCTGTACCATTTTCGTTTAATGACAGCTCTAGTTTGCCGATCTCATCTTCTTTTGCACAATAGCTCAGATCTTTAATCAGTTTTTCTTTTTTTTTCAAACAAATTGGTGCAAGGTACTCCTCGTGGCCTAAGTGTTTGGATTTCACAATAAACTCCAAATACTTTTTCAAGGCAGATGGCTTGATCGGGCTCCTTACATGGCCTCTTGGCCCCAAGTATTTGGAGTCTAGCTCGAGTTGAGCTCCAAATACTTGTCAATTTTCTTTAAAGGAAGCCGCCGAGCCGAGCTCCTTACCTCGGCTCGTGGCCTCAAGTATTTGGAGTCTAGCTCAAGCCGAGTTCCAAATACTTGTCAATTTTCTTCAAAGAAGGCCGGCTCGAGCCGAGCTCCTTGCCGGCCTTGGGCCCCAAGTATTTGGAGTCTAGCTTGAGCCGAGCTCCAAATACTTGTCAATTTTCTTCAAAGGAAGCCGGCTCGAGCCGAGCTCCTTACTCGGCTCGTGGCCCAAAGTATTTGGAGTCTAGCTCAAGCCGAGCTCCAAATACTTGTCAATTTTCTTCAAAGGAAGGCGGCTCGTCCGAGCTCCTTGCACGGCCTCGTGGCCCCAACTATTTGGAGTCTAGCTCGAGCCGAGCTCCAAATACTTGTCAAATTCCTCCATATTCATTTCCAAACACATAATTCAGGAAGTAGATTATTTCATTCAAATCATAAGTAATTTCATTACATCGTATTTCCTATTCTAAGATAATACTTCTTTAAATTGTTGTTGTTCCATGCTCTTGGAAGTCTTTGCCCATTCGGTTCTCCCATCTCATATGCTACACACCTTCGTCACCCAAAGTGGCCCTTCCAATTTGCATCCAATATTCCTTTGTTCTTGCTAGCATCCGACCTCCTTAACACCGGATCTCCAACCCGAAAAGCCCTCCTCATCACCTTCTTGTTATATGTTGCCTTAACCCTTTCTCTTGTTCTCTCTATTTGTAAAAATGCCATCTCTCTTTTCTCATTAATAGTATCCAAGGCCTCCTGACCATCATTTCATTTTCATTTCCCTCAAAAGTTTACACTCGGTGAGTTTCCATCCCGATCTCTCGCAGGTATGATCGCATCCATTCCATATCCCAGCCGAAAGGAGTTTCTCCTGTGGCTTTCTTCACATTAGTCCGATAAGCACACAAAACCGAATCGAGCTCTCGAACCCATGCACCTCCCCCGCCTCTCTCCAACCAAGCCTTGAGCCCTTGGACTAAAATCCTATTGGTAACTTCCACTTGCCCATTGGCTTGTGGATGAGCTACCAATGTGAAGTTTTGCTTTATCTTCAACTTCTCACACCATGCTCTGATCCCCGCTCCTACAAATTGTGTTCCATTATCTAATTTATGAACCCGAGGTGTTCCATACCTGTAAGAAATATTTTGCCAAACAAATTTCATCACTGCATCCTCATTTATTTTTGCCAATGGTTCGGCTTCCACCCATTTGCTAAAATAATCTATTGCCACGATCAAAAACTTTCTCTGACCCGAGGCCGAAGGGAATGGTCCCACTATATCAATCCCCCATTTTGCGAAAGGACATGCCGAGCTCATAGTCATGATCTCCTCTGTTGGTCGATGTATTATCGGTTCGTGAATCTGACATTTCTCACATGCTCTTACTAGCTTCTCTACTTCCTCCTTCAAATGAGGCCAAAAATAGCCCGCCTTCAATACCTTCTTTACCAAGATTCTTACTCCCATATGATTTTCGCAACATCCCTCGTGTATCTCTCTCAACACGTAGGTGCCCTCTTCTCTGCTCAAATACCTCAGCAAAGGCATAGAGAAGCCTCTCTTGTACAGCTTATCCCTAATAATGCAAAAATGTGTAGCCCAGATTTTAGCCGAGCTGCTTCGCTCCTCTTTTCTGGCAGAACTCCTCCCCTCAAATAGGCCAAAATAGCCGACCTCCAATCCTCCTTCTCTTCAATCTCCACGACATCCAAACTCAACACAGTCTCCTTCACCACCAGGAACGTTATATGCTTGGCCTGGTTCTCCAAGGCCGAGCTGGCCATTTTTGCCAAAAAAATCCGCCCGACCGTTCTCCGCCCTCTTGACCTGGCAAATTTTGACCTCTTTCAACCTCCTTTCCAGAGCTCGGTATGCTTCTACATACCTTTTCATCCTCTCATATTTAACTTCGAATTCTCCCATAACTTACTTATGGACAAGCTGTGAGTCCTTACAATTCTAGCGGCGCCCATCTCAATAGCCATTTGGACCCTCCGATGAATGCTTCATATTCCGCCTCATTATTAGACACTTTAAACTCCAACCTTACAAAGAAAATCATTCTCAACTCCCTGGGACTAATTAAGACAATACCGCACCATAACTCGAGCTCCCTCAACCATCCACGTAGACGACCCATGCTCCTTCTTCACTCCCCGCTTTTGTTAACTCTTGCACGAAATCCGCCAAGGCTTGAGCCTTGATGGCCGACCTGCTTTCGAACTCAATATCATATTCGCTTAGTTCAATAGCCCATTTCACCAATCTCCCTACCACCACTTCTGGTTTACTCATCACATTTTTTAGGGGAGGTTAGTTCGATAATTATCTTATGCGAGAGGAAATACGGATGGAGCCTCCTTTGTTACCACCAACGCCAAACCTGATTTCTCGATCTCCGCATATCGCAACTCTGCATTCCTTAACACCTTGCTAACGTAATATACTGACTCTAAACCGACCTCTCTTCCCGGATCAAGACCGTACTAACTTCTTACTCTCCCACCGAGATATATAAGTACAATGGCTCCACTGGCACCGGCTTGGTCAGTAATGACAAATTGGCCAAGTAATCTTTCAAGTCCTCCAAAGCTCTTTGACACTCCTCATCCCAGACAAACCTCTTAGCCTTCCTTAATATCTTAAAGAAGGGCAAACTCCTCTCCGCTAGGCGAGAAATGAAACTATTCAAGGCCGCCAGCTGACCTATCAAGCACTGCATCTCTTTCGCATCCCGAGGTGGTGCCATTTCTCTAATGGCTCGACGTTCTCCTGGATTAGCTTATATTCCCTTCTCCGTCACCATATACCCTAGAAATATTCCCGACCTCACACCAAAGGCACATTTCTTTGGGTTGAGCTTCATTCGGTATTTCTCAAAGTGTCAAATGTCTCTGCCAAGTCCTTCACATGATCCACCGCTCTCATGATCTTGACTAGCATGTCGTCCATATATACTTCCTCCCGAGTTGTCCCTCAAACATTTTGTCTACTAACCTCTAATACGTGGCCCCCGTATTTATCAATCCAAATGGCATCACCACATAGCAACAAGTGCAAAAGAGGTGGTGAAACTCACCCTCTTTTGGTCCTCCTCCGCCAACTGATCTAATGGTGGCCTGCGATGCGTCCATCATGCTAAGCAACTCACACCCCGAAGTCGAATCTATCAACCGACCAAATCTATGCAATAGATAATAGTCCTTTGGGCAAGCTCTATTCATGTCCCGAAAGTCTACGCACATCCTCCAGTCATCCTCCATTTTTGGGACTAGCACCGTGTTGGATAGCCACTCCGGGAATTGAATCTCCTTTATATGCCCGGCGTTCAATAACTTTTGTACTTCAACTTGGATTATGGCATCTTTCTTAGGACCAAAATTTATTTTCTTCTGTTTTACGGGCTTATACGAGGGGTTCACATTGAGTCTATGCTCAGCTATACTCGGATCAATTCCTACCAAATCCTTCGCCGACCATGCAAACACATCAATATTATTTCTCAAAAATTCTACCAGCATTTCCCTTAGTTCATCCGAAAAGCCCTTCCCGACCTTGGTGACCTTATCAGGGTCCCCCGGCACCAGCTCAACTATCATCATCTCATCATTAGGTTGTACATGTTCAACTGGCTCATCAAGTTTAATTATCTTATCCTTATTTTTTTAATCATCGAAAATATTTCCCCTTTCAGCCTTTTGAATACTCTCCACATATAATTTTCTCGACATGTATTGGTCCCCGCCAACCTCCTCCCCTACGGGGAACTTCATTTTTAAATGATACACTGACACTACCTCCTGGAAAGCATTTAACGATGGTTACCCAACATAGCATTATATGAAGAAGGTGCATCTACTATCAAGAATCGAATCATTCTAGTTTTATGACTAGGCTCCTTACCCAAAGAGACAGGTAAAGTAATCATACCTATGGGTTGGATGGTTTCTCCCGCAAATCCGACAAGTATTATCTCGGGCAGAGCGATACATCAACTTGGAGGAGGCGAGGAAGATGAAGAGGGAAGAAGGGGAGAAAATGAGAGATAGGAAGGAAGATCGGAGGACAAGGGTTCCCGAAAAGCCGAAATCCGAGGTGATGTGTGGACGACCGAGGTATGAGAAGTGTACACACCATTGGCCTTGCCTCAGGGCGAGGTGCTTGTGGCTATCGAGATGCATCCCGACCTGAGGTGGCCAAAGGCACATGCGGAAGCACCAACGAAGGTGAAGTGTAAGGAATTTTGCAGGTTCCACAATGAGTATGGGCACACAACAGATCGGTGCACACACTAGAGGGATGAGATCGAGAGGCTCATTCAGGCAGGTCACCTCAAGGAGTTTGTGTACGTCGACATGAGGAAGGATAAGATGGAATATAGAAGGGACAATCGCGGCTATAATCAGCCTCGGCAGGAGCCGTGGTGGAGGGAGGAGGCGAGGGAGGAGCTACCTCCACCTCCACCTCAGCGGGCAGTGATTCAAATGATAGTTAGAGGACCAGCGGAGGGGAATTCAAGGAGAGCATGGAAAAGTTATGTGAGGGCGGCAGCTCCAGGTCGGGTGCAGGAGCAATTGAAGGTGGATCAGGTTGGCCTAGGGCCGAACATTCAGTTTGGGCCAAGTGATAGCAAGAGTGTCGTGACCCCTCATAGCAATGCTCTTGTGATCACGGCCATGATCTCGAACTATGATGTGCAGCGGGTATTTATGGACAAAAGAGCTCGGCGGGTATCTTGTTCTATGATTGCTACAGGAAGATGGATCTCTAGGTCGGGTTGGAGTCAGTGGACACAGTAAATGTCTTAGTTTGTTCTATGACCAGGGACTCGAAAAATTCTCCATCCTTAACCCACCCCTGAGCTAGGGCATTAGCCAAAATTTTTGTACTAGCTGATGGTACCTCCAACTTCGCAACCATGAATCGCTGTATATAACTCCAAAGACCCACCCCTTCCTTCTATTTAATGTTAAACAAAGTTAAGGGTGCCTTTTAGTATTTGTGACAACTCGTAAACTAATTGAGGAACGCCGAACTGAAGTCATCAAAGTTCTTGACAGAGCCCGAAGGGAGCTGGCTAAACCACTGCTGAGCTGATTTCGTCAATGTAGTAGGGAAAACTCTACACATCATGCCGTCCGTGAACCTGTGTAGAATGGCAACATTCTCAACACGGCACAGGTGGTCCTACGGGTCCGTGGTATCATCGTATTCAAAACTCAGAGCCCGGTAGGTGGATGGGAACTCATCCGCCATTACTTCATCCAAAAAAGGGGTTCCTCGATGCACCCAAACCAAAGCCCCTCCCGGCGCTCCCGTGACCCTCCGACGAATATCCCACACCTCGTGATGGACGCCATCCATTCGCTCTGACCAATATGGATCTTCAGTTAATGTATGCTTTGTCATCCTAGACGATTGCACCTCCTCCGCCGTTACATTCCGCCGACCTTTGTCGCTGACCTCCGGCATCCTGGCCATATTCTCTCCTACCGGAGGGGCCACAGGTGGTGGCGAAACTGGATCCCTCAGCTTTCTCTCCACCGCCTACTCCACGTCTTTAGTGATGAAACCACTCAATTGCTCAAAGAACATAGGGCCCAAACCAACACCTCCTCCGGACATGGTGTTTGCTCATCCGCCCATGTCCTAGAATCCTTTGCCCTCCCCATCCACCACAGGCGGCGGTGGTGGAGACCTAGTATTTTCATGTGTAACTCCACCCGGGGTGTCGCCCAATGGCGTGCGATTTAGGTCTTCCGCCAGATTTCTCCTCAAATCCTCCATAACCATCATTCTCCGAAGCTCACGTCCTTCTCAGATATTCCCAATAACGACGTCAATTAGTTGATCCTAAAATGCTCCACCTCCTTGAAATTGCTCTCCGATCGAACTCCGTCGTAAACTCCGCACAAAAGAGGGGTCGGGAGGTGCTCGCGTGTCCTCTCCGATGCCTAAGTCAAGAGTGCTTCACAAGAAAGAGGCAAAAATATAATAAAATATGAGAAAAGTGTGATTAGGGTAGAAATGAACCTGGACTTGGGCTTTTGTAGCTTAGCCCGGATAGGATTTCCGTAAAATCCGAATTCTGTTATGATTTGGTAATAGAATCATGATTAAGATAAGATTGAATCTCCAAAACCCTAATTTGCCTTCGGGTTCACCGGATCTGAGCTGACCCCACCTACTTCAGGTCGGTAGTTCAGCTTTTCTCATGTGAAATCCTAACAGGGATGTAATGGCCACCCTAGGCCTTAGACCAAGCTTACACTTATAAAGATGTAATAGACCAGTTCATCTTTAGCAAAAGCCCACTAGGTCAGTCCAGCAGCTCTCAACTTATTCGCCCTTATACATTGCTTCTTCAATTAACAAGCACCTTAGTTCGGCCCCATAAGCAGAGCTTATCAGCTCAGCCCAATAGGGAATCAATACAATCTTCAATGCCGAAACACGCCACTCGCCCAATGAGAAAGGCTCATCAACTGGCCCAATGAGAAAGGCTCATCGGCTTGCCCAATGAGAATTGCTCATCGAGTTGGCACAATGGGAAAAGCTCATCACTCGGCCCATCTACATTAACCCTTATCGAGGCCAACATGCATAAGGAGATCATGGTGCTCCAAATCGAGATGAAGGCGATGGCGCCAAAACGAAAGCTCTGCGATCCAAATTTCGAGCATCGTACTCCAAGAGTGATGATAAGCGGGACATGACCAACATCAAGATTGATCTACTCCTTGGTGGAGTGTTCCCTCAACTGCTCTACCTCTTGGAGATGATGCCAAAATGGGGAAGATGAAAGAAACAGGAAAGGAGTTATAAGGATGGAAGTAAGGGGGAAGCAAGCGGTAAGGGGAAGGTAATGATGTGAAGAAGCCGCCTTGAAGATTATGTTTGCGAAGACCCCTCAAAGAAAGTGAAGTGGCCGCTTCTATCCTCGATCACCGCCAAAGAATTTGTCTATTGAATAGAAAGCGATTTTGGCATACAAGAAGCCTTACTTTGTTGTATGCTATTGAAGTGAATTTGAGAAGGTAGGTGAGAAGCATTCAGGAAGGATTGAGGATTTGAAATCAAGGTATGAAGGCCCCTGAGCTGGACTGTTAAAGGATTCCCCAGATGTGAGACCTCCTCGTGAGCTTTCATTGCCTGATGTAGGATCTAAGCCGAGATCCCAGAGGAGTTCAAGCTCTAACTGCAGAAGGATATTTCGAAACATGACTCTACCCCGGCGTGAGATCCGTATTGGGAAAAACGACTCGACTTATGTAAATCAGCTGCTAGGTAGCAGAGTTCGAGAAGTCAGCAGACTGGCAAAGCACCCGTACATTACACTCCAAGAGGAGGAGCTGAGTTGCAGCGAGGAAGGGGAAGGTTAGGTAGTGGTGGAAGAGGTAGAGGTACTCCATCACAGCCAATACCTAAGGATGTTTGGTATGTTGATCCACGAAAGAGGGATTAATCTATCGGGTTGGGTTTGATACTCTTGCCAACATCGAAGTTGAGAGAGGCGGAATGAGAAAGCTAGGAGGAGGCAAGAAGTTTGAAAATGAAATGCTCAACCATGAATGGGAAGAAAGGCAAAGAATGGAGGACCCTGCTACCAAACGAGCGTACGAAAAGAAGAAGAGGGAGGAAGAAGACAGAAAGAGGAGAGTAGCATTTAAGATGACAAAGGAGAGCCGAGGATGAAGAGAGAAAAAAGGAAGACGGAGGCGTTGAAGACGATTGAAATCCTTTAGTGTATTTTACTTAGTCAAATACAAAATTATAAATACTTGCTCATATACCTATTGTAAAATTCTTTAAGGCTCGATACACTTGTATAAGATTCCATAGCTCATTATACATTTGTATAGATATGTATAGCTACGATACTTTGTATAGATTATACTTTATAAAAGCTTTGTAAAGTGCATTTGTAAAGTACAAGAATGATATGTTCAAATAAAATTGACATATTCTATACATACATTCTTTGTTACTGCACTATTTACTTTGTTGTATTTATTTAAGTTTTGGCGTCATCAAATAGGGAGAAATTTTTGGGAAAATTTATGTTTAGATTTTGATGATACCATGTAAAACTTAGATTAGGAAGTCGGCACCCAATTTTCTATGTAATTCAACTTGTAATAGATAAGGCTGAAGAAGCTTAGTTGGAGTCAGCTAAGTTGAAGATTAAAAGACTCGACTGAAGATCAAAGAGGAGACCCAGCTATGTATCAGCTGTGTAAAGTGAAGTGAAGACTCGGTCAAGTGACAGAAAAGCTATTTCAGCCAGCTGACTGACAGTTAAGTCATTCCAAAATGATTGGAATCAAATATCAAAGGGGTATGCGCAGCAGACAAGACTTGAAGAAAGTCGAAAGAGATCCGTTGTCAAGACAAGTCAAGGTTTTGTTGGAAATAGGCATGTGTCGAGGCCACAAAAGATTATAGCTATTTTCTTTGAAAGATTGCAAAAAGCAAGGAACCAATGAGATGTACTTGAAAACCTGCAGATATTTAGAAAGGCTGGAGAGCATTTAATTCATGGTATGATCCACATCAATGATGCAAGACAAGACAAGCCAACAACCTACGAGTGTGATTTGAAATTTGTGTCTATCTCTTCAACTGACATAATTTTAAATGTGCACTATAAAATGTTTGAGGAAGTAAGTAAGAGAAGGTTACCGAGTTCATTACAAGCATACAAGTAATCAAGCAATAACCTGCAAATTCTCTCCAGCTTTTGAAACAAATCCTCGAGCTATTTTTTCGAATGAATTCAATCCAATACATTCAGGGACAGAAAGATTACTTCATCAGTTGAAGAGAAAACTTGTTTAAAAGAACAAGGGGTCTAATCTCCAATGTTGAAGGAGAAGTAGTAAGGTTTCATTCGAACCAAAACTTTAGACTCATTGGAGGCGGTGTGAATAAATCCAAGAGTTTGAAGGAGTCAAGTAACAAGACCACCTGTTTTGTGAAGAAGCCGAGTCCCGGAAGCGAGCAAAGAGTCGTGCGATCGGCCGACTCGACTATTGACGCTTTGTAACCAAGATCAAGTTACTTAGTGGATTCCTCCCAGTTGGAGAAAAGTGAATTGGAGGAATTACCCCGTCCTCGAACCACTATAAATTGCTTGTGTCTTATTTACTTTACACCACATTTAATTCTTACATTTATTTTATATCTCATGCAAAGTTAAAATTGTTGAACTCACGATAATAACTATTGCTAAAACAAGCATTGTAAAAAGTGTTTAAAAATCATAAGGGTGAAAAGTCTTCCAACGACAAAACCAAATGAATCAGAAATCTAAGTGTTAGGTTTGAAAGTAGCTTAAGTTATACTACCAACACTCGGTCAGTGCACTGAGTGGGTAACTTTTTATTAAGCCAACCTAGTTGTTCCTCGAAGGACTTTAAATTTGTGTAAAACTCAAAAAATATTTTAAAAGTATTAAATCAAAAAGTTTGTAAGGTTTATTCAACCCTCTCACCCCTTTTTAAACATTACACATCACCCCTTGGGACCTACAAACGTATAAATAGTCATATTGAAAAGTATCATGTTTTTCGATTAAAGATATTTTAGTATTTCTCCGAAAAATACTAGTTTTTCATAAAAAGTATTAGTAGTTCCCATAAAAGTATTAATTCTCTACCAAAAGTACATAGTTGTTATCCCGAAAAATATATAGTAGCCTCCATGAAAAATATTAGTTTTTCCTCGAAAAGATTAATAATCCTCCCAAAAAGTATTAGTAGTATCGTTGAAAAGTATTAGTAATCCAAGTTTTTAGTACTCCCTAAAAATATTAGTTTCCTTGTGAAAAAATATTTGTAGTCCTCCCCAAAAGTATTTGTAGCGTACAACGATATAATTGTTGTGCAAGTGGTTGTCCAACCTGATGGGTGGAATAGCAATAAAAAGATTAACACTTAACCAATCTAAAAATACCTTTAGTGAAAAAAAAAATACTAAAGTGGACTGTGCACAAGTATTTATCGACAAGTACTCGAATAATTAGAACAAAACAATATGGTATGATTGGTGCGAGAAATAAAATTGACGTGACCATATCAGCTTTTTCCTCTTTCATCCATGTGAAGTGAACCCAAATTATTAAAATTCATTTATGGCTATTCCAGAATTTCTTGGAAATTTTGTACCATCATCGGCATCTAATCAAGTGGCTCCGCCTGCTTCACTTTTATATATTTTTGGAAAATCGAAATTTAAAATTCTAGCCACGCCAGCGAAATTTATTCTTACTAATCATCAAATCAGATGAGACCAAAGTTTTAGAGTACAATTCAAGATAAAAGGAGTAATAAAAAGCAGCCCCATAAACTTTTGTATTCTTCGATATTAGAAGACAAAAACAATTTAAATAAACTTAAATCCAAAGAATTATTGCTAATTAAAATCACGCAAAAAAAATTGTCGTCCTTGACGTTCGATCATTGTTGTCACTTGTCCGCACCATTATAAACCTTTCATATGCAATTACATTATTTTAAAAGAACATAGTTTTGGTTTTTTACAATAGAAAAAAGAGACTATAGAGAAAATTAAATTTAAAATGGATTATCAACCCGGTTAACAAATTTATACCAACTCTCATCGATTAATCTCTATGATGTATGAACAATACAAATTGTTATAATCCGATCATATCATTAATGTCGAATTTTACTCTGAAATATATGGAAATCAAATTAAAACTGGCACGAAACATGCATTTAAGGATCCACAAGATTTCTTTGAAAACATGTTTTCTTAAATGTTTCATCTTAAATAGATTAAAGCGATTACCACCATGTTTGTTTCCTCTTCGATACTTTTTATTTCTCAAAATAATAAAGTTCCTCCACAAAACTGACCATCAGATAACGAGCCATGATGGTCTATTATTAGAGTGTTACTTCAATAATGTACATTTATTTGAATTAACTTAAAAATATGATTACAAACTTCCAGATTTATTTGATATACCTCAATAATCAAGTTATACTTTCACTTCCAGAACTAGCATTATATATTATCCGTGATGAATCACATGATTTTTTCCAAAACCAATTATTGTCGATAAGTTGTCACTTGAAAGAATTTCAAAACTAAACGTAAAAACTTCAATATAATCCATATTAAAATCATACACGTATTAATTTATACATAAAACGAAAAAAAATTATACTTCCCTCTATATGTTCCGTTTGGGGAACGTACATATAACATTCCAAGAAATTAAAGAAAGAGAAAAATAAGAAAGAAAAATCTTGATTTTATAAAATTACAAAAAAAAAAAAAAAAAACCTCCGTCTTGATTCTGTCTTAAATTTAAGGGGTAACTATAATATTTTGGCAAATGTTAAGGGGATTTTTGAAATATTTTTTTCTTATGAAATATAAAAAATATAAGATGGAATAAAACTCAAAGGAGGTTTTGTAATTTTCAAAACTTTATGAGTTTTTTTGTAATTGGCATGAACCTCAAGTTTTTTTTTTTTTTTGGTAATTATCCCGCTAAAGATTGAAGCTGGTATAGATTTCTCTAAGGTAGGGATGCCAATGGGTTCGGGTAAGACCCGGACCTGAACCAGACTTGCCTCATTTGGGACGGGTATGGGACCAATAAATGGGTATAGAGCGGGTAACGAAATTGATTTTTAGACACGACGGGTATGGATGGATCGTAACGGATTCATCGACCCGACCCATATATATGAAGCACTCGATACGGATACGGGACATGGACATGATATGACATAGATAGGGAATACGATATATTTTGAAATTATAAGGATACGAAGTACGATATATATACATATAAAATTATATATTTTAATATTATTGAAAATACATGCGTACTAAGTACAATTAAAAAAAAATGTTTCAAGCATAAAAACTAAACTTTCATAAGTATTCAATTAACTCACATAGACACACAAAAAAATGCTTTGAAAAATGAAATTAGAATTAATTCTATCTATTTCTATGTGTAGATGTATTCATGGAGATCGTTGAAGTATCGGACAAAGTATCGTGATCGGATACGTATTCGATACTGGGTACGACACCCTCAAAGAAGTGTTCGTGCTTCCAAGAATTATATTGTTGTTCAAGAACTCTTGATTTGTAAATATTATTGGTGTTTATTTCATTATTCATATAATATCTATAAAATTATATAAATATCACATTAGACATAAGTTTTGCACCATTTTGAGTAAAAATCGTTCAAATTTGGCCAAATAATGGGTCTAACGAGTCTTACCAACTAGACATGAGTATGGGTCGGAGCGTATATATGGATCTAAGATGAGGTGAGTTGAGGCGGGTATGTGTATTATATTTTCTTACCGTGTCGGGTATCGGGTCCAGGCGGCCCGACTCCATTGACAATATCCCTATTCTAAGGCAACGGGGAATATATATAATATATTGTATTCAAAGTTTAAATTTATTTAAATGTAAAAATTATATGATTTATATTAATATATTTATTACCTGTTGTAACACTGCTATGTGAATTGAGACGACACCTAAACTGATGTGATTTGAATCCAAAATCTTTTAATTCAACGGTCTATATCTTACCACTTTGAGAATTAGGGGCAAGATGTCGTTAGCTCAATGTCAAATTAATTGAAAAATAAAATTGCTTTAATTAAATGACTCAATACCACTGAAAACCTAAAATTTAATGCTACATTAATATTTCTTTCTAAAATAGACTATACATATACATATATGGACTACAGACAAAAACATGATTACAGACAAAAACATGTAGTTATTGCTGAAAGAGACAACTGTTATTGTATTTGTAATAAACATGGTCGACGTGACATAATTTTAATTTGTACTTTAGTTATTTCACCATCCTACTTCAAAATTCTACAAAAAATATTGTCCGTAAGAAAATAGAAAAAAAAAACCCAAAAAAAAAAACTAATTTCCTCTTCCCCTCCCTCCCCAACCACAACCGCCACCCACACATCCCTCCCCCCTCCCCTTCCCTCCTTCTCCTCCATGCTTTCCGCTGGAGGGCAGACGAAGGCGGTTCCTTGTGATATTCGTAGGTGACCGATATTTTCGTTCCAGGGTGAAAGCGCGTCGAGCTCCACGGAGGTGTCTCGGAGCTGAGTAGATGATGGGCTGCAGCAGTTTGAGTTGGGTGAGGGATAGGCAATTTTTTGTATTTTTTTCTCTCGTTTTTAGCAATAGTTGTTGTTTTCTTTTTTTGTTTGTATTTTCTTTTCCCGGATGATTTGCGAAACTCGTAGGCGGTACAGTTTTTTTCTGTTCGCAGATGTAGTGGTTGCTCGTGCCCGTTTGATTTTTTAGTGTGTTGATCTCCATTAAGAGTCAAGTCTTCCTGCGTGGAGTGGTTTAGTTTGGGGTGGGTAGTTTTTAGTCCATGTTGTGAATCAATTGGTCTTACCAATTCCCCGCTTGGCTTTTAGTTAGTCATGTCGGTTCTTAGCATTGTTGGCTACGATTGTAGTTGTAATTTTAGTTTTTGAGTTGTTATAATATAATACTATCGTTCGGAAAAAAAAAAAAAAAGTAAGAAAATAGAAAAACTCGTACTATGTTAATATGTTTATTATCAATTTCTATCTACTTTCATTCTGTAAATAAAATTAAATATTTATATTCTTTTTTAAGTGCACTTTCCTTCAAATAAGCACATTATTCCAAACTATTCGTAACAAAACCAACATTCCCTAATAATTGTTTTTCCACAACTTTAAAAAGTGGGATAATTACAAAACTATCCGGAGGTTTATTTTAATTACAAAAACTCTAGTTATCTTTCAAATTACAAATACGATATCCCATTCGAGGCCTTGAAGGTGTAACTTTGTAAGTTAGAAATAAATGTCGTAGAGGGATGACAATTTTGGTCCGACCCACCCTGCCCGACCAATTTGGGTTGCCCCGCCCCGCCGAATCGTTGTGGGCGGTCTAGATATTGTTTTCGCCCCTCGGGTACCTGCCCCGCCTATAAAATTTATTTATTTTAATAAATTTAATATATATTTGACATATATAATATATATCTAGTATTTATAAATTGATAATGACAACTTTTATAAAGAATATTTTATAAATATATATATATATATATATAATTTTTTCTTACTTTTTTCAATTTTTTTTGTATTTATTTTATTTAGTTAGGGTCAGGACGGGTCACCCCGCTCCGCTTCACCCTGTAGACGGTGCGGATCAGGGCATTTTGATAAATGTAGGGGAAATTCATAATTTTAAAAAATAATTGAATTTTTGTGTAATTAGACTAGATCTCAGGATAACCGCGAGCTTGTAGCTCAAGTGGTATCGCTCATCCTTTGTAAGGGTGTTGACCGGTGTTCGAACCCGGTATCTTTCAGTTTATTTGAAATTTATCCCCTCTCCAACCAGTACTCTCAACTTATTAAAAAAAGACTAAATCTCAGGATAGTTTTTGAAATTAACCCTAAAACTGTTGGAAATTGGTTTGAGAAGTAATGGTTTAATACCTAAACTTTGACTAATTTTTTAGTGACTAATTATTTAATTTCCGAGGAATTAAATATTAAAATAAAATTCTACGTTTTGAGTAGATGGGTGGGGTATATTTAACTTCTCAAAACCATTTAGTGGTGAGTGAGAAATAAAATCCATAAGTTAGTCACTTGAAATGGAATAGTGGATGATGGGAAGGTGTAAAGACACCATCCCACATGGGAATAAAATGTTAATTTTATTCAATATATAAGTAAGTGGGTTTGTAAGAGTGTGCAAGATGAAATAACTATACACATGTGAGGTGTGGCGGGCAAACGCAAACGCAAGCGCGCGCGCGTCGCCCGCCGGTCCGGCCGTGCCCGGGCCGTGGCCGAGCTCGTGTCCAATGTCCAGGGCCTAGTTTTCACAAAAACATTTGTTTTTTATTTTTAAAGAATAAAACAATAAGTTACAACTTAAAAGTCAAAATCGCAGACTTTTAAAATGAAACAACACCACTCGCCCACTACTTGGATGTTCAAAGATAGTGGCCATTGAAGGAGTGCCCACTACCTGAGGTTACAACCCATTATCTTGAAGTTATTGCCGTAGTAAAGAGACCTTAAAGCTCGTTGGAAGTCCTATAAATAGGAGCATTGTTGTTGTTCGATTACACACTTTCATACACATTCTTACATTCTTGTACTTGCATAAAGTGTACTCGCTTTTTATATTCCGATTCGAGAAGTACCGAATCGAGGATGCTTTGTTCCAAGAAGTTCGTGGTTGGCGAGTTTGTAGATTTCAAGATGGTGGATTCTAGAATCGTCATGGATCAAGCTCAAGAATTGCGATTAATTATGCACGATATCCGTGCGAAAGAATGCAATTGGATGAAGCTTTCAAGTAGCGTGCATTATTAAAAAATTGCCGCTGGATGGAAGGACTTCAAAATTATTTGAAGCACAAGCGAAAAGAAATAAATCTTGAAGAGCTAATTATGCGTTTACTAATCGAGGAAGGTAATCGCAAATTAGATTCAAGGTTTGAAAAGGGTGCTGTTGGTGCAAAGACGAATTTGCTAGAACATGGCAGTTCTAGTAACAACAGCAAAACGAAACGTGACAATAACAACAACTACAAGGGAAAGAAGCCTGTAAACAAAAAGCCGTTTACAGGAAATTGTCACAATTGTGGTAAGCCCAACCACATGGCTAAGGAATGTCGGCTTCCTAAAAACCAAAATATAGACAGCTTAATGCTAATGTGGTTGAGCACAGTGGTGTGATCCAAGAGATGACTGATATTGATCTATCTGCAGTGGTTTTTGAGGCAAACCTTGTGGATTATCCAAGAGAGTGGTATGTTGACACGGGGGCCACTCGACATGTCTGTTCTGACAAGGATGTGTTCTCTACCTACACAACTTGTACATGTAGAAAACTTAATATGGGTAATTCTTCCTCTTCTGATGTTGCAGGTTTTGGCAACGCGGTTCTGAAGCTCACTTCTGGAAAAGAGCCGCTTCGAAGGATGTTCTTCATGTCCCCAAAATCCTAAGAATCTAGTGTCGACCTCTTCTTATAAACCATGGTTTTGCATCGATGTTTGAGTCTCGAAAAGTTTATTTTAACTAAGTTTGGACAGTTCCAAGGAAACGGTTATCTCGTATAATGGACTGCTCAAAATGAATGTAATGGCGTCATTCGTAACCGATTCAAGCAAAGAATAACATTGAGCCTACTTCTGTTTATATGCTTAAATATTCTGATTTGTGGCATGTTAGATTAGGGCATGTTAATCTAAATGCTATAAAAAGATTAATGAACTTGGAATTACTTCTAACTTCAAAATTGATTCTCAAAAGAGATGCGAAATCAGTATTGAAGCTAAAATGGCTAAATTACATTTTCATTCTCAGGGAAAGAAATACAAAGACCTCTAGAATTGAAACATACTAATATATGTGATCCGAAATTTGTGCAAACTAGAGGTGGAAAAAATATTTCATCACTTTTATTGATGATTGCACAAAATTTTGCTACTTATATTTATTAAGAAGCAAAGATGTGTAAGTCCAAGCAGCTACGATAATCTAGAGGGGGTGAATAGATTATCTCCATCTTTTTGATTTCGCCCTCTTTTTACAACCGAATGCTCAAATACAATAATAAAGGTGCGGAATATAAACAACACACGTCGATTTAAAGAGGTTCAACCCACCTAGGGCCTAATCCTCTACCACCCCAAGATATCCCTGGATGGATTTCGAAAAGAAAAAGAATTTTATTAATTACCAAAATTAATACAAATTCAACTTACAACACCTTGAAGAGCACCACACTCTTCTTCAACACCACCTTTGAGATTACCACAATCTCACTTGAAGATTACCACAATCTCCAAACGGCACCTTGTGAAGATTACCACAATCTTCACCTTGAAGAGCACCACACTCTTCAACACCTCAACAAGAAGATTACCACAATCTTCTTACACCTAACACCTAGTTCACCCAAGTGTGTTCTTACCACAAGAACACTCACAAGGATATCTTGTGTTTGAATGACGACCACAAATTCAAGATTACAACTCGATAATTGATAATACAATAGAGTGCAAGTGTAATCAAGAATAGCCTAGACCTCAAAGATGTGAAAGTGATAAGCTAGGCAAATTACAACAAGAAATATGACAATGTAAAAACAAGTGTATTCTTGAGTGTATCTTGTTGTGTTGTAGTTTTCTCTCTTGTTGTGTTGCTTCAATTCTTCCTCTATTTATAGAAGATGTCTTGTACATGATAGGCTCCTCTTGGGGACATGAATTCTGTAAAAATTGCAAGACAATTGAAGAAAAGAGTCATGTAGAAATCAATCCCACAATTTAGGGAAAAGTCGTCATCTGCTGCACAACGGTTAAATTTTGTCATTCAAACTTAAGATGACCGTCACAAGACAAATAGACGCGTTTGAAAATGAGAAAACACATTTACACAGGGCGACCGGGCCGACGGGGTCCGACCGTCGACCCTATGTCCAAATGGCCGAAAGCGAGAACCAAAAACGAGTCCGAAAGTTCTGCTTTTGAGAAAATGCTCCCGTGTGCACCGGCCACCGCCCGGCCGACCGGCCGACCGCACCTGTCGCCCACCTGGTCGACCGGCGACCGCACCGTCTACCACCCTGTTGACCGGTCAACCAGCCTTTTTTTTTCAAAGAAATAGCTTATTCGCCGTTTTTCACAATTTTCAGTGTACGGGATGCCCTATAGGGGCGACCGATTGCCTCAAAACAAAAGTATTGTCCAATTTTATATCGAAAATAAACTTCAAGAAATACTCCAAAAATAGTAAAAATATTTTAGACCGATCGGGAGTATTAGGACAATATTTTAGAACCATTGTTTTGGTGTAAAAACACATTAACACAATATCATCAAAAGTGTTGTCCAATTTATATCGAAAATAAACTTGTAGAAATACTCCGGAAAATATTAAAACCATTTTAAATCATTTAGGAGTATTTGGACAACCTTTAAAAACATTGTTTTGGTATAAAAACAAAATCATCAAAATCATGATAAAATCATTTATCAAACAATCTCCCCTTTTTGATGATTACAAACCAAAACAATTTTAACGAGGTCGATTTTGAAAACAAAACATTTTTACCGGTTAAAGAGAACTATCTGTTGTGAGTGACAACATTCCATGCAATAAAAACACAAGGATGGGAGTAGAGATATTCAAACACATATAGCAAATGCTCCCCCTATCAACATGCACAACAAGAGTTTATATAGAAGCAACTTAAACATAAGCTAAAAATATTAGCTTTTCAATATTGAGCTTAAAAGCTCCCCCCACAAAGAGACATCATTAAAAACATATATAAGTCCATACTACAACCAATGGACCATGATTCATACATAACCATAATGCACCAAGTGGACTAAATATGATCCACAACTTACGGCTTTATGAAGCCATAACTTATAGCTTCTTTTTCGTTAAGCTTATCTTAGCTTTTATGAGCTAATGAGCTTATAACCTATTTCTCCCCCTTTGGAATCATCAAAAGAATGTTAGCACGATAAATACATCATATATTCTTATCAAAGTGCGCAAGTAAACCGATGTATCGAGCCATTTGAACATTGAAGCTTTTAAACCAAATAGAAGAGTCGAATCATACGACTTGTAGAAGCTTATGAAAAATCATTTGATTTGCAAAAACATGATCTCTATAAATATATGAGACTTTTGAAATCGAGAGAGTCATGTAGGTGATGAATTTTTCATTGAAACATTTTATCGAACACTGGGCGGGCGTCAAAAATAGAAAAAGTTATATATAACCCTTGTAAATGAAATCAAGCCAAGTTTTTCATCACCAAATACAATATAACAAATATTATTCATCAACAATCAATAAGCTCATCACAAACATATATGAATTTCATCAAGAAAAATACATATAAGCCACAAACTCAAGGGTTCAACCCAATTGAGCTAAAGATAGTGAAATTCTTACCATTCAATCGGTAAAGTCGAGCAATGATGATGATAACCGAGCTAGATAATCCCCAAAATATAAAATGTATGCAATAAAACAAATTTGGAGTGAAATTTGTGTGCAATTTGCGAAGGGGACGAAAAATGGATAAAATAAGCCAAAATGGCGAAGTCCTGGAAACAGAACTATCTTTAGCCAAAAATCATCCAGGGCGACGGTCCAGGGCATGGGCGACCGGCCGAGCTAGTGGGCGACGGCGGCCCCGCCCGGCAATCCCATCATTATGGTTCTCGTTTGAAAAATCCGTTTTATCCAAAAATCCGATTTTTCGCCCCTAAGTTTTAAAAATGTGCAAAATGCAAACGTAGGCCTCATTCAATATACATTATGTTATAATCAAGCTCGAAATGAGGTAAAATACTCGGCGGTGGGCGATTTAAAGACGTCCGAGTTATCCTTGAGACGGAATTGAACACATCTCAAGTTTTTGTTAAAAATCACAATCCCAAAAAAAATATATCGAATCTCAATATGTTTAGTTCGATTATGATGAACCAAATTTTGAATACGAATAACCGTATAATAGGTACCGAACTTGTTATTCCGAAAAAGTAAGAACGTTTTAAAGCTTTGGATACAACAAGTCATAAGAAGAAGTGCCTTTCAAATATTTGAAAATTTCTTTTAATGGCACTTTAATGAGATTCGTTGGGATAGTTTTTGAAGTCGAGCATATAGACATAAGGCATATGGAATGTCGAGTCTATAGGAATAATACAAGAAAACATACCTCGAATTTGTTTGTCGGCCGATATGCCTTTCTCAACCTTTGTCAATCTTTAGCCATAGAGGTTGAGATGGTTCTTCTTCCTTCAATGCTTAACTCCTTCAAGAGTTCTTATATAACCATCTTCTTGGCATTGAATAATTTGTAGTCCAAGCAAGAAATTGAGCTCCCCCATCATTCTCATCTCAAGCTCACCTAGTATCAACTTAGAAAAACATATCTTGCACAAATATTCATTAGTAGCACCATAAATATTATCAACAAAAATTTGCACAAGTAAACAACCTTGCCCTTTTTCAAAACAAGAAGTGTAGTATCAACTTTACCTTTTGTAAAATCATTTTGCAAAAATAGCTAAGTCTATCAATTGTACAAGGCCTTTTATAAAAATCATTTGGCCTAAAATTTTAGACTCCGATAGACTTATATTTGAATAAAACCATTTAGAAAGTTGGATTTAACATCCATTTGGTAAAGCTTGAAATTTTCTTTAAAACAAGAATGCGCAAGTAAAATGCAAATAGCTACTAAATGTGCTATGAGTGCAAATGTTACAACAAAATTAATTACCTTCTTCTTGAAAATACCTTCGAGCTACTAACCTCGCCTTAGTTCGACCAATGTTGCCTTGGTCATCGAGTTTGTTCCGGAATACCCTTTTTCTTCTTCATCACTATCATCATAGGCCATCCAATTGATCTAAGGTGTTCATAATAGAACATTTACATCCAAATATTTTGAGGTAACTAATATTTGGAGTACTTCATTCTCATCTACACAACTTAACAAACTCATTACCGGCATTGCTTATATAAGCAAGAAAAAATAGTCCAAGTGTAAAAACATGCCTCAATCATCAATCACAAAAATATCTTGCATAAGAGCATAGTAGAAATAGACACTATATATATAGACCATGAAGCAATAAACACATACTATGCATTTAGAAGATCATCAAGAGTCTAATAAATCATGCAAGTTCAAATAAGCTTAAGAAAGCTACAAAAGGTCTCTTTTGAAATTTGAAAATCAGAGAAAGCATATAGTTGAGACCTTATTTAAAAGAAGTATTTGAACAAGAGTTGATACGGCAAATATGTGCAATCAAATATCGAATAGTGCCTTTCAAAAATCTAAAAATCCTCTTAATGGCACTTGTATGAAATACTATGAAAAACAAGCACATAGGCACATGGCAATACATATATCGAGTCTATAAGAGTAAGAATAACACAAGTAAATGTACCTCGATAATTTATGCCTTTCTTGACAAATAATGACGTAAATGGCCATTTGTGAAAATATGTAAATCCTACACAATTCTTAAAACATATCTAGCACAAATCATAATGATAAAAGTGTAGGCTAAGAGATATCACAAGTAAGCTCATGCCATAAAAATCAATAAAAGATGATAACACACTTTAGTCTACAAAAATGCACAAGAGTTTTAAAAACATTATATAAGGTCTTCTTTTTCAAAATTATTTTAAAAGCACAAATATATATTGAAGACCTTAATTAAAAATAAATAATATTTGAAAACTTATTTTGCAATTAAGACACAAATAAAAGCATGCATAATAACAAAATAAAATGCATATTTAAATAGGGAGATACGGGTTACCAATTACGCCATTTCCATGGGTTGTGTCGTTCCCATTGTTGATGATATCTTCCCCTTGAGAAGTCACTTTGTTGATGATGACTTCTTTGATTGCTCCATTTCCAAGGTTTGTTGCTTTCCCATTGTTGAAAGTCTCTTCTTCTTTGAAAATCATCTTGTTGATGATGTCTTTGCCATTTCAAGGATTGTGTTCTTCCCATTTTTTATTATACCCTCTTCTTGAAATTGGCTTTGTCGAAAACAGTTTCTCCTTCTTTGATCAAATGAAACGGTCATTTGATGTCTTCTTGGCGGTATACATTTTCTTGATCATTATTTCGCCGGTACCTAATATGACATTGTTTTGTGGTACCCTTATGTGTTTGGGTCCTTTGGGATTAGTTTTGAGACTTTTAGGTCTCCAACAATAATTGAGCTATTTCTAGCCCGACAAGTATTTACCGTATGACCCTTTTTACCGCAATAAAAACATGTAATAATTCTAGGAGCATAATGACCAACGTCTTGGGAGAGACTTGATTCCTTTTCATGTGATTGACACCCTTAGCTTATGATCAAGTTCTAGTTTCAATTATCACAACAATCAACAATATTGGTCAGTCTATCGGCACTCAAGTTGGATTTAGATAAATCATTTTTCAAGCAATTTATATCCTCAACAAGAGTACTATTTTCTTTCTCAAGGTTTCTAACCTTGTCAAGAGTGGTGGTGTGAGCACATGATAGTGATTCATAGGAAGTAAACAAACTATCCTTATCATTTTTCAAAACAATGAATTCCTTTTTCAAATTTTTGTATTTAACAAGTAAGTTTTGGAATTCATCTTGTAGCTCATCATAATCATTTTGCAAATCACTATATTCATTTTGCAATTCATTGTCATAAGAAGTAGAGGTTTTAGAACTTACCTCATTTTCTTCTTCGATGCCCATGAGGCATTGTTCAACTTGTTCATCATGGGAGGTTGTAGAAGGCTTATCCCATGTTGTTGGATTTGATGTTGTATTCATTTGTGAAGTGGATGCTTTTGAGTTGCTCCTTTCATTTGCATATACTTCATAGATGGCTTGTAATTTTTGCCATACTTCATGTGCCGATCGAATACCTACAAAATGATCAAATTCCAAAGTGGTAAGTGAACAATGTAAAATATTAAGAGCTTTACCATTTAAGGAGATGATTTTCTTCTCTTCATCATTGAGCTTTTTGAAGCCTTTTGAGGTGTGTGGTGTATCTTTCATCGGAATGGATTCTCCATTAATGACGGTGTTCCAAATGTCAAACCCGCAACCTTGTAAATAGCATTCCATTCTTTCTTTCCAAAAATAAAATTTTTGGAATCAAACCGAGGTGGCTTGGTGGTGGAGGTGTCGAGAAAGTTGAGCTTCGTTAGAGCCGACGATCGTTTCTCTTCACTCGCGATGTGAAACGAGCTTGCCAAAGAGTTTGGCTTTGATACCACTTGTAAGTCCAAGCGGCTACGATAATCTAGAGGGGGGGGTGAATAGATTATCTCCATCTTTTTGATTTCACCCTCTTTTTACAACCGAATGCTCAAATGCAATAATAAAGGTGCGGAATATAAACAACACACGTCGATTTAAAGAGGTTCAACCCACCTAGGGCCTAATCCTCTACCACCCCAGTATATCCGGGATGGATTTCGAAAAGAAAAAGAATTTTATTAATTACCAAAATTAATACAAATTCAACTTACAACACCTTGAAGAGCACCACACTCTTCTTCAACACCACCTTTGAGATTACCACAATCTCACTTGAAGATTACCACAATCTCCAACGGCACCTTGTGAAGATTACCACAATCTTCACCCTTGAAGAGCACCACACTCTTCAACACCTCAACAAGAAGATTACCACAATCTTCTTACACCTAACACCTAGTTCACCCAAGTGTGTTCTTACCACAAGAACACTCACAAGGATATCTTGTGTTTGAATGACGACCACAAATTCAAGATTACAACTCGATAATTGATAATACAATAGAGTGCAAGTGTAATCAAGAATAGCCTAGACCTCAAGGATGTGAAAGTGATAAGCTAGGCAAATTACAACAAGAAATATGACAATGTAAAAACAAGTGTATTCTTGAGTGTATCTTGTTGTGTTGTAGTTTTCTCTCTTGTTGTGTTGCTTCAATTCTTCCTCTATTTATAGAAGATGTCTTGTACATGATAGGCTCCTCTTGGGGACATGAATTACGTAAAAATTGCAAGACAATTGAAGAAAAGAGTCTGTTAGAAATCAATCCCACAATTTAGGAAAAGTCATCACGTTTGCAACGGTTAGAATTTTGTCATCAAACTTAAGGCGATGCGACCGGTCGCACAAAAATAGACGTTTGAAAATGAGAAAACACATTTACACAGGCGGCCGGTCGACCAGGGTCCGACCGGTCGACCCTATGTCCAAATGGCCGAAAGGCGAACCAAAAAACGAGTCCGAAAAGTTCTGCTTGAAAATGCTCCCGTGCACCGTCACCCGCCCGGTCGACCGGCGACCGCACCGATCGCCCACCTGGTCGACCGCACCGGTCTACCACCCTGTTGACCGGTCAACCAGCCTTTTTTCAAAGAAATAGCTTATTCGCCGCTTTTTCACAATTTTCAGTGCGGGATGCCTATAGGGCGACCGATTGGCCTCAAAACAAAAGTATTGTCCAATTTTATATCGAAAATAAACTTCAAGAAATACTCCAAAAAATAGTAAAAATATTTTAGACCGATCGGGAGTATTAGGACAATATTTTAGAACCATTGTTTTGGTGTAAAAACACATTAACACAATATCATCAAAAGTGTTGTCCAATTTATATCGAAAATAAACTTGTAGAAATACTCCGGAAAATATTAAAACTATTTTAAATCATTTAGGAGTATTTGGACAACCTTTAAAAACATTGTTTTGGTATAAAAACAAAATCATCAAAATCATGATAAAATCATTTATCAAACAATCTCCCCCTTTTTGATGATTACAAACCAAAACAATTTTAACGAGGTCGATTTTGAAAACAAAACATTTTTACCTAGGTTAAAGAGAACTATCTCATTGTGAGTGACAACATTCCATGCAATAAAAACACAAGGATGGGAGTAGAGATATTCAAACACATATAGCAAATGCTCCCCTATCAACATGCACAACAAGAGTTTATATAGAAGCAACTTAAACATAAGCTAAAAATATTAGCTTTTCAATATTGAGCTTAAAAGCTCCCCCCACAAAGAGACATCATTAAAAACATATATAAGTCCATACTACAACCAATGGACCATGATTCATACATAACCATAATGCACCAAGTGGACTAAATATGATCCACAACTTATGGCTTTATGAAGCCATAACTTATAGCTTCTTTTTTTAAGCTTATCTTAGCTTTTATGAGCTAATGAGCTTATAACCTATTTCTCCCCCTTTGGAATCATCAAAAAGACTGTTAGCACGATAAATACATCATATATTCTTATCAAAGTGCGCAAGTAAACCGATGTATCGAGCCATTTGAACATTGAAGCTTTTAAACCAAATAGAAGAGTCGAATCATACGACTTGTAGAAGCTTATGAAAAATCATTTGATTTGCAAAAACATGATCTCTATAAATATATGAGACTTTTGAAATCGAGAGAGTCATGTAGGTGATGAATTTTTCATTGAAACGTTTTATCGAACACTTGGCGGGCGTCAAAAATAGAAAAAGTTATATATAACCCTTGTAAATGAAATCAAGCCAAGTTTTTCATCACCAAATACAATATAACAAATATTATTCATCAACAATCAATAAGCTCATCACAAACATATATGAATTTCATCAAGAAAAATACATATAAGCCACAAACTCGAGGTTCAACCCAATTGAGCTAAAGATAGTGAAATTTTACCATTCAATCGGTAAAGTCGAGCAATGATGATGATAACCGAGCTAGATAATCCCCAAAATATAAAATGTATGCAATAAAACAAATTTGGAGTGAAATTTGTGTGCAATTTGCGAAGGGACGAAAAATGGACAAAATAAGCCAAAATGACGAAGTCCGGAAACGAAACTATCTTTAGCCAAAAAATCATCCAGCGGCCGGTCCAGGGCATGGGCGACCGGTCGAGCTAGTGGGCGGCCGGCGGCCCTCGCCCGCAGCCCCATCATTGTTATGGTTACGTTTGAAAAATCCGAAGTTTTATCCAAAAATCCGATTTTTCGCCCCTAAGTTTTAAAAATGTGCAAAATGCAAACGTAGGCCTCATTCAATATACATTATGTTATAATCAAGCTCGAAATGAGGTAAAATACTCGGCGGTGGGCGATTTAAAGACGCGTCCCGAGTTATCCTTGAGACGGAATTGAACACATCTCAAGTTTTTGTTAAAAATCACAATCCCAAAAAATATATATCGAATCTCAATATGTTTAGTTCGATTATGATGAACAAATTTTGAATACGAATAACCGTATAATAGGTACCGAACTTGTTATTCGAAAAGTAAGAACGTTTTAAAGCTTTGGATACAACAAGTCATAAGAAGAAGTGCCTTTCAAATATTTGAAAATTTCTTTTAATGGCACTTTAATGAGATTCGTTGGGATAGTTTTGAAGTCGAGCATATAGACATAAGGCATATGGAATGTCGAGTCTATAGGAATAATACAAGAAAACATACCTCGAATTTGTTTGTCGGCCGATATGCCTTTCTCAACCTTTGTCAATCTTTAGCCATAGAGGTTGAGATGGTTCTTCTTCCTTCAATGCTTAACTCCTTCAAGAGTTCTTATATAACCATCTTCTTGGCATTGAATAATTTGTAGTCCAAGCAAGAAATTGAGCTCCCCATCATTCTCATCTCAAGCTCACCTAGTATCAACTTAGAAAAACATATCTTGCACAAATATTCATTAGTAGCACCATAAATATTATCAACAAAAATTTGCACAAGTAAACAACCTTGCCCTTTTTCAAAACAAGAAGTGTAGTATCAACTTTACCTTTTGTAAAATCATTTTTGCAAAATAGCTAAGTCTATCAATTGTACAAGGCCTTTTATAAAAATCATTTGGCCTAAAATTTTAGACTCCGATAGACTTATATTTGAATAAAACCATTTAGAAAGTTGGATTTAACATCCATTTGGTAAAGCTTGAAATTTTCTTTAAAACAAGAATGCGCAAGTAAAATGCAAATAGCTACTAAATGTGCTATGAGTGCAAATCACAACAAAATTAATTACCTTCTTCTTGAAAATACCTTCGAGCTACTAACCTCGCCTTAGTTCGACCAATGTTGCCTTGGTCATCGAGTTTGTTCCTAAATACCCTTTTTGTCTTCTTCATCACTATCATCATAGGCCATCCAATTGATCTAAGGTGTTCATAATAGAACATTTACACCAAATATTTTGAGGTAACTAATATTTAGAGTACTTCATTTCTCATCTACACAACTTAACAAACTCATTACCGGCATTGCTTATATAAGCAAGAAAAAATAGTCCAAGTGTAAAAACATGCCTCAATCATCAATCACAAAAATATCTTGCATAAGAGCATAGTAGAAATAGACACTATATATATAGACCATGAAGCAATAAACACATACTATGCATTTAGAAGATCATCAAGAGTCTAATAAATCATGCAAGTTCAAATAAGCTTAAGAAAGTTACAAAAGGTCTCTTTTGAAATTTGAAAATTCAAAGCATATAGTTGAGACCTTATTTAAAAGTAAGTATTTGAACAAGAGTTGATACGGCAAATATGTGCAATCAAATATCGAATAGTGCCTTTCAAAAAATCTAAAAATCCTCTTAATGGCACTTGTATGAAATACTATGAAAAACAAGCACATAGGCACATGGCAATACATATATCGAGTCTATAAGAGTAAGAATAACACAAGTAAATGTACCTCGATAATTTATGCCTTTCTTGACAAATAATGACGTAAATGGCCATTTGTGAAAATATGTAAATCCTACACAATTCTTAAAACATATCTAGCACAAATCATAATGATAAAAGTGTAAATTTAAGAGATATCACAAGTAAGCTCATGCCATAAAAATCAATAAAAGATGATAACACACTTTAGTCTACAAAAATGCACAAGAGTTTTAAAAACATTATATAAGGTCTTCTTTTTCAAAATTATTTTAAAAGCACAAATATATATTGAAGACCTTAATTAAAAAATAAATATTTGAAAACTCATTTTGCAATTAAGACACAAATAAAAGCATGCATAATAACAAAATAAAATGCATATTTAAATAGGGAGATACGGGTTACCAATTACGCCATTTCCATGGGTTGTGTCGTTCCCATTGTTGATGATATCTTCCCGAGAAGTCACTTTGTTGATGATGACTTCTTTGATTGCTCCATTTCCAAGGTTTGTTGCTTTCCCATTGTTGAAAGTCTCTTCTTCTTTGAAAATCATCTTGTTGATGATGTCTTTGCCATTTCCAAGGATTGTGTTCTTCCCATTTTTGATTATACCCTCTTCTTGGAAATTGGCTTTGTCGAAAATAGTTTCTCCTTCTTTGATCAAATGAAACGGTCATTTGATGTCTTCTTGGCGGTATACATTTTCTTCGATCATTATTTCGCCGGGTACCTAATATGACATTGTTTTGTGGTACCCTTATGTGTTTGGGTCCTTTGGGATTAGTTTTGAGACTTTTAGGTCTCCAACAATAATTGGAGCTATTTCTAGCCCGACAAGTATTTACCGTATGACCCTTTTTACCGCAATAAAAACATGTAATAATTCTAGGAGCATAATGACCAACGTGCTTAGAGACTTGATTCCTTTTCATGTGATTGACACCCTTAGGCTTATGATCAAGTTCTAGTTTCGAATTATCACAACAATCAACAATATTGGTCATTCTATCGGCACTCAAGTTGGATTTAGATAAATCATTTTTCAAGCAATTTATATCCTCAACAAGAGTACTATTTTCTTTCTCAAGGTTTCTAACCTTGTCAAGAGTGGTGGTGTGAGCACATGATAGTGATTCATAGGAAGTAAACAAACTATCCTTATCATTTTTCAAAACAATGAATTCCTTTTTCAAATTTTTGTATTTAACAACTAAGTTTTGGAATTCATCTTGTAGCTCATCATAATCATTTTGCAAATCACTATATTCATTTTGCAATTCATTGTCATAAGAAGTAGAGGTTTTAGAACTTACCTCATTTTCTTCTTCGATGCCCATGAGGCATTGTTCAACTTGTTCATCATGGGAGGTTGTAGAAGGCTTATCCCATGTTGTTGGATTTGATGTTGTATTCATTTGTGAAGTGGATGCTTTTGAGTTGCTCCTTTCATTTGCATATACTTCATAGATGGCTTCTAATTTTTGCCATACTTCATGTGCCGATCGAATACCTACAACATGATCAAATTCCAAAGTGGTAAGTGAACAATGTAAAATATTAAGAGCTTTACCATTTAAGGAGATGATTTTCTTCTCTTCATCATTGAGCTTTTTGAAGCCTTTTTGAGGTGTGTGGTGTATCTTTCATCTAATGGATTCTCCATTAATGACGGTGTTCCAAATGTCAAACCCGCAACCTTGTAAATAGCATTCCATTCTTTCTTTCCAAAAAATAAAATTTTTGGAATCAAACCGAGTGGCTTGGTGGTGGAGGTGCTTGGAAAGTTGAGCTTCGTTCAGAGCCGACGATCGTTTCTCTTCACTCGCGATGTGAAACGAGCTTGCCAAAGAGTTTGGCTTTGATACCACTTGTAAGTCCAAGCGGCTACGATAATCTGAGGGGGATGAATAGATTATCTCCATCTTTTTGATTTCGCCCTCTTTTTACAACCGAATGCTCAAATACAATAATGAAGGTGCGGAATATAAACAACACACGTCGATTTAAAGAGGTTCAACCCACCTAGGGCGAATCCTCTACCACCCCAAGATATATCCGGATGGATTTGAAAAAGAAAAAAGAATTTTATTAATTACCAAAATTAATACAAATTCAACTTACAACACCTTGAAGAGCACCACACTCTTCTTCAACACCACCTTTGAGATTACCACAATCTCACTTGAAGATTACCACAATCTCCAAACGGCACCTTGTGAAGATTACCACAATCTTCACCCTTGAAGAGCACCACACTCTTCAACACCTCAACAAGAAGATTACCACAATCTTCTTACACCTAACACCTAGTTCACCCAAGTGTGTTCTTACCACAAGAACACTCACAAGGATATCTTGTGTTTGAATGACGACCACAAATTCAAGATTACAACTCGATAATTGATAATACAATAGAGTGCAAGTGTAATCAAGAATAGCCTAGACCTCAAGGATGTGAAAGTGATAAGCTAGGCAAATTACAACAAGAAATATGACAATGTAAAAACAAGTGTATTCTTGAGTGTATCTTGTTGTGTTGTAGTTTTCTCTCTTGTTGTGTTGCTTCAATTCTTCCTCTATTTATAGAAGATGTCTTGTACATGATAGGCTCCTCTTGGGGACATGAATTCTGTAAAAATTGCAAGACAGTTGAAGAAAAGAGTCATTAGAAATCAATCCCACAATTTAGGGAAAAGTTGTCTGCACAGCACAATGGTTAGAATTTTGTCAAAACTTAAGGATGCGGCCGTCAAGACAAATAGACGTTTGAAAATGAGAAAACACATTTACAGGCGGCCGGTCGGCCGAAGTCCGACCGGTCGACCCTATGTCCAAATGGTCGAAAGCGAGAACCAAAAACGAGTCCGAAAAGTTACTTTTGAAAAATGCTCCCGAGCGCACCGGTCACCGCCGGTCGACCGGTCGACCGCACCGTCGCCCACCTGGTCGATCGGCGACCGCACCGGATCTACCACCCCGTTGACCGGTCCACTAGCCTTTTTTTCAAAAAATAGCTTATTCGCTTTTTTTTTCACAATTTTCAGTGCAGGATGCCCTATAGTGGCGACCGATTGCCTCAAAACAAAAGTATTGTCCAATTTTATATCGAAAATAAACTTCAAGAAATACTCCAAAAAATAGTAAAAATATTTTAGACCGATCGGGAGTATTAGGACAATATTTTAGAACCATTGTTTTGGTGTAAAAACACATTAACACAATATCATCAAAAGTGTTGTCCAATTTATATCGAAAATAAACTTGTAGAAATACTCCGAAAATATTAAAACCATTTTAAATCATTTAGGAGTATTTGGACAACCTTTAAAAACATTGTTTTGGTATAAAAACAAAATCATCAAAATCATGATAAAATCATTTATCAAACAAGATGAAGTGTTGGAAGCCTTCAAAAATTATAAAAATGAGGTTGAAAATCAACTTGGCAAAATGGATTAAAATAATTCGGAGTGATAGAGTGGAAAATATGTTGCACCTTTTGAGAATTATGTAACCAATGGGAATAATTCATCAAACTCTTTTGCACCATATTCACCATAATCTAATGGCATTACCTTGAACGTAAAAATCAAACTTTAAAAGAAATGATGAATGCCATGTTAATTAGTTCTGGGCTACCTCGGAACATGTGGGGAAGTCGCTTTTAACAAAGAAACCGATTTTAAATAAAATCCCACTTAAAGAAAAAAAAATAAGACACCTTATGAATTGTGGAAAAATCATAAGCCATCTTATAAATACCTTAAAGTGTGGGGGTGTTTGGCTAAGGTAGCAATACCTGAACCCAAACAAGTCAAAATTGGCCCAAAGACGGTTGATTGTATTTTTATAGGATATGCATACAACAGTAGTGCATAATAGTTCTTGGTACACAAGTCAGAAAATCCGAAAATTTCTGAAGGTACCATAATTGAATCAAGAAATGCAATATTTCTTGAAAATGTATATCCTTGTAAAGAAAGGATTGAAATAAGTTCTAACAAAAGAACTTATGAGAAAGCAAGTAGTTCTCACAAGGGAGTGAAGAACCAAGACGAAGTAAAAGGACTAAAACTGCTACATTATTTGGTCCCGATTTTGTCACTTACTTGTTAGGCGGTGAGTCAAGTACGATTAAAGAGGCTCTGTCTAGTCCGGATGCTCCGCCCGGAAAGAAGCCATCAATAGTGAAATTGAATCCATTTTACAAAATCATACCTGGGAGTTGGTTGATCTCCCCGGGTAGTAAACCTTTAGGGTGTAAATGGATATTAAAAAGAAATATAAAGCCAGATGGAACTATTGATAAATATAAAGCCAGGTTAGTGGCTAAAGGCTTCAAACAAAAAGAAGGAAGTGATTTCTTTGACACATATTCACCTATAACAAGAATTGCATCCATTCGAGTGCTTATTGCGATTGCTGCTTTGCACAATCTCGAGATTCACCAAATGGATGTAAAAACTGCATTTTTAAATGGTGAATTGGAAGAAGAAATATATATGGAACAACCTGAAGGATTTTTAGCACCTGGTCAAGAGAAAAAGTGTGAAAATTGATAAGATCACTGTATGGACTTAAACAATCCCCGAAATAGTGGCATCTTAAATTTGACACAACAATGTTCTCAAATGGCTTTAAAATCAACGAATGTGACAAGTGTGTTTATGTTAAAGGCGCATCAAATGCGTTTGTCATTGTTTGTCTATACGTAGACGATATGTTAATAATAGGTAGTAGTCATGATATAATCATAGACACTAAGAAGATGTTAAAAAGAAATTTTGACATGAAAGACATGGGAATTCTTTGATATGATTCTCGAAATCAAAATTGGCAAAACATCCAAGGATTAGCTTGACATAATCCCACTATGTGGAGAAAGTGCTCAAGAAGTTCAATGATTTTGATGGTCCACCATGCAAAACGCCCATTGATTTGAGCATAAATCTGGTAGTAAATAAAGCTGAACCAGTAGCTTAGTTGGAATACTCGAAGGTGATAGGAAGTTTTATGTACATTACAAATTGTACACGTCCAGATCTTGCCTATCATGTAAACTAGTTGAGTAGGTATACAAGCAATCCAAGTCAAGAGCATTGGAAAGCACTAACTAGGGTACTAAGATATTTAAAATACACCCTGAGTTATGGAATACACTACTCGAAATACCCTCCAAAGATTTTGAAGGGTATAGTGATGCTAATGGATTTGATTCAAAGGACTCCTACTCTACTAGTGGATATATATTTACTATTGGAGGAGGAGCAGTATCATGGAAATCCACTAAGCAGACTTGTATAGCTAGATCCACCATGGAATCTGAGTTTATAGCTTTTGATAAAGATGGCGAAGAAGCTGAATGGCTTCGTAATTTCATAGAAGATATTCCATGCTGGAAAAAGCCAGTGCCTCCTGTGATGATTCACTGTGATAGTCAAGCTACTATAGGGAGAGCACAAAGTAATATGTATAACGGTAAGTCTAGACACATCCGTCGTAGACATATTACCGTAAGACAATTGATCTCTAATGGTGTTATATCAATTGACTATGTGAAGTCAAAGGATAACATAGCGGATTCGCTCACGAAAGGCCTTAACAGAGATCAAAGTAAATTGCTAGAGGAATGGGATTAAAATCCACAATTTAAAGAACGATTAAAGTGGTAACCCAACCTTGGTGACTGGAGATCCCAAGAACTTGGTTCAATGGGAAAACTAAACTTTAAAAGTTCAGTTAAGCACTTGTAAATCAGTTAACCCATCCCTACAAGGCAAAACAAGTGCAATAAACTTGTTGGTTGTGGTAAGGTTAAGTGATAAGGACTTTTAATGATTAATTGACTCGGTCAAGAGAGATCACCTATATAAGTGAGAAGTGAGAGCCGCTTCAATGTAACACTTATGAATCCAAAGATGTTGGCCATGGCCATAAAGGACACAACTGAAGAACGGAATGTGACATAAGTCATATTGTGTAAATAGAGCCTCTTTGGCCATGGACACGAAGGAGGAATAGTTCAAGGCATTGCGTCCACTAGGCCGCCGGTATATCCGATGATATTTACAAAGAAAGGTTCAAAGTCGCAAACTACATGTCCTGATACAATATGGTTTCAATTAAACTGAGTACAAGAGTCTGCATTTTCCTGTGCATTTGATTTCCACTCATGTGAGGGATTGTTGGAAATTGGATTGAGAAGTAATGGTTTAATACCTAAACTTTGACCAATTTTTTAGTGACTAATTATTTAATTTCGGAGGAATTAAATATTAAAATAAAATTCTATGTTTCGAGTAGATGAGTGTGGTATATTTAACTTCTCAAAACCATTTAGTGGTGGGTGCGAAATAAAATCCACAAGTTAGTCACTTGAAAATGAGATAATGGATGATGGGAAGGTGAAAATACACCATCCCACAAGGGAATAAAAGTATACACATGTGAGGTGTGGTGGGCAAGGCCACACGCGTGCGCGTCCGCCCGGCCCTGCGCCGGCACCTGGGCCGTGGGCCGAGTCCGAGCCCGAGCCTATGTCCGTGTCCCGACCGGACTGGGCCTAGTTTTGCACAGAAAATATTTGTTTTTTATTTTTAAAGAATTAAAATAATAAGTTACAACTTAAAAGTCGAAATCTACTTTTTAAAATGAAACAAAGACCACTCTGCCACTACTTGAATATTACGAAGATAGTGGCCATTGGGAAGGAGTGCCCACTACCCGGAGGTTCTGACTCATTATCTTGGAGTTCTTTTGCCTGCAGATAAAGAGACCCAAGGCCTGGTTGGAAGTCCTATAAATAGGAGCATTGTTGTTGTTGATTCTGATTACACACTTCCATACACATTTTTACATTCTTGTACTTGCATAAAGTGTACTCGCTTTTTCATATTCCATTCGAAAAGTGGCTTGAAATTTGCGGTGTTGTTATTTCAATTAGACGAAGTCATTGTATCTTTAGGGATAACACGCCTGTTCCGTCAACACTATACTGAGGATATGCTTATCTTGCGGATAGAGTATTTACTCACCTCAACTTTTCTCGCAATTTTTTATTCTCTGTAATAGATAGTTCTCTTTTTGTAATTCATTCTGACGAAATAAACACCGTAAATTTCAACAAAAACAAAAAAGAAAATCGTAGTCTATTCTCACGAGACTTGAGAGTGTCTGCCTTTGTTATTTAAGTGTCATTTCCAACCAATTCCTTCTACATCAAAAATTAGTAAGACGAACACGTACGCAAGTTGTAATAAAATAAACTAAACAGCCTAAAATCAGTAAGATGGTCCAATATCATATCTTCAAGTAATTGAGTGTAGGTGTATGATCACCTACCATATTAACGACCAAAGATCTCAATTAGATTCCCTCAAAAAAAAAAAAAAAGATCTCAATTAGATTGTGTGGAGTTGTTTAATCTTTATCAAAATGGAGAAAGAGAAAAGGAAGTTGGCCCAAATACATAATGAAGTTACCTTGCCAGACAGATCAATGGGGCTGCCCATGTCTTTTTGGCCCAATAATAGTGGCCCTGATTGATACATTTATGAAAAGTCACCTTGGGTCAGTGACTCAGTCAAGCTTGTCTAGGGTCCATTTTTAACAGAGAAAAAATATTTGGCAACGTGGTGTTGTAGCTATTTGCAGCAAGATTGTGGTTGGCCATCTTGATTGCCACTGACACCTATATTCAACTACCCATGGTTAATAGCAATCAACCCTAGGGTTGGGGAAACCCAATTAATTATTAATTATTTTCTTTGATAATGAGATCAAGTGAGCACATCATACCACTCACTATTTAAAGAGTCGATTGGACCAGCCGATTGTGATCGATTCAACAGCAAATCTAAGCACACCATACCACTATTTAAAAAGTCGGGTGGACCAGCCGATTTGATCGATTCGACAACGAGTCGCCTAGTCTTATTAATTAGCCCCAAGAAAAAAAAAATTAAGTTGGTATTTTGTTATATTTATGTAAATGGATTTTGGGCTATATTTAATATTTTTTTAATTGATTTCTTATGCATCAGGTGTTGTTGATAAATAAGAAATGTAATACTCACCAATTATTTAAGTACCCAATGGACAGTACGTCAATGCAACACATTAAAATAGGAGAATGAATGTGAACATACATGTATTATTGCCCCTAAATTGAATTTTTATCATTACTTTGTTGTCACGTGTATAAAGTTACCATACTAATTTTGAAGCATAAATCATGGATTTTTAAAATAATTATTTTTATACACTTGAAAATCACCCGTGTGGTAAAATATGATATGAAACATCTTTTAGAACTTAATATTTCATCCAAAAACGACACCCCCTTGGCCTCGACTTGAAATGAAGGAAGAAATCCTTTCCCTTGAGGCATGTTATTAGTTAGAATCAATGTTTTTAAGCCCGGACTGGACATCCACTATAAGAAAACAATGAAATTCCAACGGGAAAAATCTGTTGGATTTTCGGCCAATTACCGTTGGAATTATCGATTCCAACGAAAATTCCAACATAAAATGCATCGTTGGTAAAATGACCGTTGGGATAGTGAAATTCCAATGGAAATTCCAATCGAAAAATATTCCAACGGAAATTCCAACGTTATTTATTCATTGGAATATATTAACCATCGGAAAGAACTTCAATATTTTTTCCAACACTAATTCTAACAGAATTATACCATTGGAATATATTTAATCGTTGGAAAAAACTCTAACGGTTATTCCAATGGCATTATACTATTGGAATTTAGTCCAATGATATATATCCATTGGAATATTCAATTAATTTATCTCATTATCTAATATATTTAACTTCCCACTAGGTCACCTATCATCAATTTGTCTAACTCAAGCACATTTAACCATGTAGTTTCAATATGATTTACTCCGAGAAAAGAAGATATATTTTATTGATATGGATTATACTATCAAATCATTTAACCGCTATTGAAATTTTCCAATGGTAATGGAATTTCAAATGAAATTTTCCAACAACATGTTATACCATTGGAATTTCCATTAGAATTTTAAAAACTCCAACAGAAATTCCAACAATTGATTCCAACATTTGATTTCTTGTTGGAATTTCTATTGAATTCTCCAATGGTATGTTTTAGCGATGGAATTTATGTTGGAATTTTTAAAATTCCAATAGTATTTCCAACGGTTTATTATTATTGTTGGAATCATTGTTGGAATTTTCCAATAGTTAGTTCTGGTGTTGGAATATCTGTTGGAATTTAAATTCCAACATGAATTCCAATATTTTATACCAACGGTTTTGTTTACCGTTGGAATTGTCATAGGAATTTTCCAACGGTACAGTGTAGTATTGGAATTTTCATTGAAATTATAAAAATTTCAACTGTTTTCTATTTCATTGGAATTATTTTGTTGGAATTTGATTGTTTTCTTGTAGTGATCGAACCGGATTAATAACTGGGTCATTGAGTCACTGGTTCAACTGGTTAAATTGTTCTACCGGTTGACCCATACATATGTATATATGTATGTACATATGTACGAGATAAATACAAATATATATGTAAAAAGAATAACTAACAAACACAAATAAAAGCTAAAATTAAAAAAATCCAAATATGTATGTAAATAGAAGATACATAGAAATTATATGTGAATTTACTAAACATTTTCCTTCAACTTTTGAAATAAAACAAAGAAACAATTATTTGCTCAAAACAAAAAAAAAGAAGATTTTTTTCTATTTGAACCGGGTTGATGGGGTCACCAATTTTCGGTTTTTTCACGAGTTTGACCGGTGGCAACAGTTTTTAGCCACCCAATTTTACAAAATCGGGCGGGTTTACGACCGGTTTTCAATTAAATCGATCGAATCGCCATCGATCCGGTTTTAACAACATTGGTTAGAATAAGTAATTTTGCAATTTTCTAAAAAGGTAATCTAAAAGAGTTTAAGTTGAGTTACAGTCAAAATTGACCGACGCCTTTCCAAATAGGATTTCACCAAAAGGTCCAAAAGGCTGGCCAATTTTTCAGAAAACATTCAAAATTGATTAGATTAGTTTCCGCAGTAAAATACTAGGGTATTTCCATAGTGATTGTATATTAATATCTGCATTTTCTCATAGTCAGTAGTATTAGACAACTCCTGAGTCATTTTATACAGGTTCAGCAGCTCTGCAGATCATACATTTCCAGTTAGCTTGTAATGTTTTTAATGTGGAGTTATCAATTTATCATTCACTTGGGAACTTTTTTCGCCATTTGACCAAGTCAATACATTTTACCCTTTTTTTTTCAAAAATATATTTGTTATTGTAAATAATCTCTAATTTTATATTGAATAATTATGATACATATCTTTATATGTATAAGATGTGATATACTGATATTGTAACTAGTAAAATACAAAGTAAGCAAAAGAAATTTATAAAGAAAGCAAAACATCAAAAGACGAAGTCTCCTCGCACAAGTCCTAACGTCGTTGCCTCTATGGACGAGATCCCAGCCAAATTTTTTGGCCATCTGATGGACGACAATGTCCTCTCCTCCGTTCCAACAAATTTCCCGCTAGTTTTTTCCTCACATAAGAATTCTCATGAGCCATTTATGGTACAACTTGTTGCGGCCACGCCGTTGATGCTTCGCAACTATTGTTAGTCTCCTCCCACAAGAAGTCAGCACCTCTTTTGACAAACATGGAGATGGACGCTGCACATGCCTTTCATTCACCCTCCTTGGTGGTCTCCTCCATGTTGCCACACACCCAAGATGATGTTGCAGTCCCTCCTAAGAAGGCGCACATCCATGATGCTGCAGCGGTCCCCACTCCCTTCAAGCTGGCGCATACAACCTTCTCCCCCATGATACAACATGTTGCTGCTCCCTCTTTGATGGTCTCCACAATGCCTTTAACTCCCAGGATGCCAATTGCAGGCCCTGAGATTCATGGCGTTGTCCCAAATTTGGTCAAATCAACTATTATGGATTTTTTTGGCCTCATAAGTAAGCTTGTCATAACACAAGTTACAAAATAGGTTTCATCATTCGCAAATATATGGTGAAAGGTAACTCTATCCCCATCTCTGAACCCATTAAAAAAGGTAATTATTTATCAACTTCAATAGATGAAATCTTTATCAACAAAGAGTTAAGGAATTTTCCTTTGCTTTGTGTTATACTGACTAAAGGATCTAAACCTTGGCCATTGTTTCCATTACAAACACATCTTACTGAATTATGGGTTATCACACATGATTGAAAGTTAATTTCATTGGGGTAGAGATATTTTTGCATATAAGTTTCTACCACTGCGGATAGAACTCGGTTGTGCAACGTTCTTCTTGACAGCTTGGTCCGAGTACTATTCGCCTATCACCATGGGTCGGATTTTAATCCTTACAAGATCAATACCTCGATTAGCTAGTTTTTGGGTATGCACTTTTGAGCTTAGTATTAGATATTAGCATCCTAGCATCATTATGGGCATTGCCAAAGCTATTGAGAACCCTATTCAGATTGATGAAAAATCGTTGAATGGTTCTCTTGGTCATTTTGTGCGAGTTCTTGTGGATATTGATCTTGCCCAACCACTTGAAGTATATTATGGTTGAACGTGGTTTGGTTATTGTTTGTTTGTTTCTTTGAGATATGAGAAATTACCAGAATGTTGCTCAAATTGTTATATTATGGGTCATATTATTGCTGCATGTCGTTGTAATTTGCCTTATGTTCCTAAAGAGTCTCATGGCCGTGACCCTTCATCCAAGAGGGATATATCATGTGTTCTTAAGATGCATAGACATGTCCATTCATCTAAGAATAATGGTAAGATCGTGGATAACTCGGTGGAAGAATCGGTCTCTATATTGCATGTTAGTTCACCCTCTTGGGCAAGTGCCGATGAGTAGACGATGGGGGACTATGCCGAGGAAGACCAACCTAGTGATGAGGACCAACCTCCTACTGGAAAATATCCGCCAGTAGACAATGACAAATTTGTGGCCGTCAACAAAAAATCTGCTAGTAATGGTAAAAATACCAGCCCTTCACGCCCTAACCAAAACATCTCTACTCGCAATCAGTTTGAGGCTCTACAGGAATAAGATCGCAGTCCGTGTCTCATTTCGGAGAAGTATACTACAATGATCACAAATGATCACGCCATACCAACGAGCAAGATAATCTGCTAGCTATTGTGGTTTATTCCAATGTTGTTGAATCAAGTTTGAATATATAAGAGAATGATGAAACGGCTTTGACTTCAGCTCATGATTCAACATCTCCAACATCAAGCTATCCTCTTAACTTTGATTTTCAAGTTGATGCAGACAAATTGGAAGCTTTAAAAACCAAGATTGGCGACTTCTCAACTACTTTGCTTGTCTTTCACTCATGTGATACTGATTCCTCAGAAGTTATGAAGGCTATGGCAATTGTAGCTCGAGGATCCTGGGCCGATATTTCACAGGATAAATCAGATCATCAAGCACGTGCTAAAAAAACATATGAAAATGTCATTCGAAAAATGGTATCATTTTTATAACCTTATATTCATTAAGTAAATGATACCATATGTGACCAGATTGCTTCAATCCATACACCGATCTTTGCAGTTTGATCGAGTATAACTCATGAGGAGTGTCTGACTTTGGCATTTTACATCCATCTGGGATTTTCATATAAATATCAGAATCCAGTGAACCATATAGATATGTCGTTACTATGTCCATTAGACGCATGTCCAGATTCTCGTGGACAACCATACTAACAAGGAAACGAAACGTGATTGTATCCATCACAGGTGAATATATTTTATCATAAACAATCACGGGTCTTTGTTAGAATCCTTTAGACATAAGTCGGGCTTTATATAAAACGACTTTGTTTTTCATATTTCTCTTTCGAACAAATACCCACTTGTATCCAATGGGATTTACATTGTTTGGAGTTTGAGAAAATTGACCAAATACATTCTATTTTTATTGGGAAGATAACTCGGATTTTTTTGCTTCCTCCCACATAGGCCAATTAGGCCTCTGACAACATTTCATTATAGAACGTGGTTCACAATCATAATCATCATTTATGATTTCTTGAGCAACCGAGAATGCAAAATTATCATTAATAATTATTTTATTTCGATCCCATATTTCATTACAATTGCTCATGGGATTATCGGTGCTATTAGAATTTTGTACATTTTTTGAGATATTAGGCAAAACATATTCATCTGGAGCATCTCATTAGTATCAATTCTCCCATTTCTTAGGAACAATGTCCTTTTAGCCAATAGGTCCACCATGTTGTTGTCGTGGGTTATCATCATTCATTTTCTTATGTTCATCATGAACAATAATCCTAGTTGGAGCATTTGCAGCTGGAATATGAGACTTCATGACTTTGCTAGCATCGTTAAATGCATGAGGAAGTCTATTAGCATTATTTTATAAATGAATGATTCAATTCACCTCATTTCACAATCTGATTATGTGGTTATAATTAAATGGGATAAACTTTGTTCATTCCAAGAGATACTCTCAATTGATTTTTATTCATCTAAAACAACTTTATCCCTTCCCATTGATGGAAATGTTGTCCCGTCAAAATGACAATCCAAAAATCTAGTAAATAAATCTCCCGTCATTGGTTCCAAATACTGAATAATTGATGGAGAATCAAATCTAACGTATATACTAAGTCTACTTTGTAGACCCATTTTTGTGCGCTGATGTGGAATTGGCACCTGAATAGCACACCCGAAAGTGCATAGGTGTGAAATATTTGGCTCAAAATCAAGAATTAATTGCATACGGGAGTGGATGTGATAAGTAGTGGGGCGTAATCTGATAAGAGCTGATGCATGCAATACTGCATGTCCCCCATGTAGAGTTGTCAAAATGAGCCCGGCCCGTTGGGCTGGCCCAGCCTACCCAATTTTAAGGTTGGGCTGGGCCTTAATTTCACCAGCCCAAAAATGATCGGGCTTAAATGGCCCGATCCAACAGGCCCGCCGGGCCGATCGAGCTCGGGCCAAAAAAATCCAAATATTTCGGGCTGGCTAAGCCCAACAGTTTTTAATTTAAAAAAAATTGGAAAAATTGTGAAAATAGAACACGCTGGCCGCCCGCTGCTATTCTCATTTCTAAGTTACAAACCCTACCCTCCCAAATTAAAATCGCCACTGCCTGGCGCCTGCCTACATCGCCAACAGCCCAACACTCGCCGTTGCCGAACACCCCTTTTCCAACTTGCTCTGTTTTTTTCCAGGTATTACCGTTAACTGTTCATAATGTGTTATTGTGAATTGTGATGTATATATACATATTTATTGTGTGAACTAGTGTGCTCTTGAACTATTTTCTACATATCAGTTGACTTGTACTCTTGTGCTAATTGTTACGTGGGCTTTGATGTTGGTTTTGAATGATTTCTTGTGTTTGCTTGAATTTCCACTTTGTTGGAAGGGTGTTTCTGACTGAATTTTTGTTTTCATATTGGGTTTTTTCATTTCATTTTTGTTGTAGGATATTACTACATTAGCTAAGTTGGGTTTTTACAAAGGATACATTATTGGTTTGTGTAAATTCCATCTGTCTATTTTAGCCGTGTGACCAATATTGGTGAAGAAGCAAAGTTATTCCGCTTTATATGTTGTTCGGATAACATGGAAATTTACATTTTACAACCATATGTTGTAGGTCCCAAGGGTTGAGAGTAAGGTTTAGAAGGGGGGAGTTGAATAAACCTTACCAACTTTTCGATTTTAGTCCTTTTAAAATGTTGCGAGTTAAATACACAAATTAAGTCCTTGGGGACAAACTAGGATAGTTAACCAAATAGAGTTAGCCACTCAACAAACTCGATTGAGTTTGTTGATATAATAACTCAAATTTGTTTTAGTCTAAACCTTAACTTGGTTGTGATAAGATTTTAAGTGGAAGACTTAACACCCTTTAATTTGGTTTAACTTTGTTTTAAACACTTGATTTTAGCATTTTGTTAATTATCGGTTGGATAGCAAATTATCAAGTAGATATAAAATGATATGCGAAATATAATCTTTGAAATGTAAATGACACAATAATTTTTATAGAGGTTCGAAGATGGGGTAATTCTTCTACTCTCTCTTCTCCAACTCCCCGGAGGAATCCACTAAGTATTGATCATAGTACAAAGTGGTTATCACCCGGATAAAAGTCTTGATCACACAAATGACTTGCTTCTTTGGGACTCGATCTGGAGATGCCTTGGTCACACAAATTGGCTTCTCGCCCGACTCAGCTTCTTCACAGGGCGACTGCCTTGTTACTTCAACTTACTTGCTCAAGCTTCTTGGATTTGATCACGAAGCCCTCCAATAACTTGAGACTGGTTCGACCTTGAACCTTTCTACAATCCTCCTTGGAGTGTAGACCCCTTTTGATTCTTCAAAAGTTTCCTCTTCAACAGTTTGAAGTTGTCTTTCCTTCACACTTAGTATTGGATCGATTTCCTTCGTGTTTTAGGCTTGAGGATTTGCTTGATTAACTTTGAGAATATTTTGCGAGGATTACAAATGTGAATAATGTTTGTTTGTTCGTGGTTCGGGTATTCAAGGTAACCTTTTCTCAATGAGATTCCTCAAAGATTTTATAGTGAACTTTCAAAAATCTGCCCGTTGAAGATATAGGCGATTTTCAAAAATCACTTGTGTTCGTTGGCTTGTCTTGTTGCGAGTCCTTAATGTTGACATTTCCTCGTATTAAATGAACGTTCAGTTTTTCGGGAATCGACACGAGGTGCAATCTTCCCATTGGTTTATTCCTTTTGCACGCTTCGGGATCGAGCACTTTAAGACATGGCGGCATGGAAGTATTACTTGATTAAGTAATATTCTTGACTTCGTACAACGGATTCTTTTCAGATTAACTCCTCTTTGCAAACCTTTTCCCCAGGTGACTTGAGTGCTCTCAAATGATTGAAAGACTTATCTGTCAATTCAACTTGAGACTTGGATTCTTGAGTTGACTTGATGACTCTTCACACACACCGTTTCTCACCGATAATCCTTGATCGAGTCCTTGACATTTCTTCCTTGCCACACTCGGTTGCTTCACAAATGAGTCTTTATCCTAGTCTTGATTGACTTCTTGTATATCCATGCATAGTGACTTGACTCGGCTCATACAATCCTATCTATTACAATAAAAATTACAAGGAAAATGGGGTTCCAACTTTCTAGTCTAGTTTTACAAGGCATTCATCAAAATCTAAACAATAAATTTCCCAACATATGTTAAATGCAAATATATTGTTCTATTAGCCTTGATCATCTGCGTTCTAGAATCTTGCATTCAAAGCTCCTTATTTAGTGTGTTCATCTTGTTTCTTAAATTATTACACATATGGATATTAATCAACATTTGGAGGATATGGATGATGACTTGCAGCTGTTGGGATCTCCTCCTACTCCAAAGAGTACTGGAGTCTTCTTGTTACCAGCAGAGTGACCAAGCAGAGTATGTTAGTAGTCTGCTAGTTGTTAGCTTCTTTGCGCTCGAGCGTTTTAAAATCTTCAATGGATCTTGGCTTGTTCCCGTCATCTGGAATGGCATCGGTGTCTTTTCCTACCGGAAGCCTTTGAATTGTTTCAACACTTCTAGAACACAGGCATCCGTCTTCCTTTCAACCTCCTTCATCCCTGCTTCTACGATTTTTCTCTTCTCAGACATAGGCACAACAGAGTGTTGGAGCGCGAGTCACCACCGAAGTTTGCTTGATTATCTTTGTAGTTGTGACATGGACTTGTTGAGGGGTTTCAGCAAACATTAGGGTCATATCCTTTGATCTTTCCCCCTCAACAACTTTTCCCTTTTTCTTCTTATGTTCTTGTTTGTTTCTTATCTTCTCAACAAACGTATCTTTCTCCTTTTCATCCGATGACCTTTCAACATCTTGGTATTCCTCTTCCCCCTTTTTGGCATCATCAAAGGAGAGAGAACCCCTGGAAACATCCTGCGAGCATGAAATCTAAGCGGCTTATAATCGAGTTACTCTGAGTCTGCTGCGGAGTATGCTTTGTTCGAAATTAGTAGGTGGCTTTGGATTCGGCCGCCACTAGTTTCATTTCAGCCATAAAGAGGTGAACTTGGCATTCATATTTTCCTCTACACGCAGTTCTTTCTTGTGAAATTCTCGTAGTAGTTCCATTTAAGTGGTATGAGAGGCATGTATTCTCACAATATTTTCTTGCATCCTCTTCTTCATATCAGATTATCAGCGCTCCGGATCGATTTTGTTATACAATGCTTTGAAGTATCGATTTGTTCAAATCGCATTGTACTATATCTTGTTGACACCATTCTCTAATCCTCAAAGACAATCCTTCTCAAGTCGGCTATGAGAGTGGCATCCCCGTTGTCCACCGCATATCCAGCGAGGCCTGGTGCTTTTAATTTTCTCAATCTCTTCCGAGAATAGCCTTGAAGACTTCACGCACCTCACCTTTTACCTCCTGTCTCACGGTGGGGACCAAGCAACATCAAAATCGAACTCTCTTTGGGACAATGGAGTCGTGGGAATCATTGGATCAAGTTTGTGGTACCGTTTACGCTCACGAGTTGTTTCTTCTACAAGGTCAAGCAATTCAATTGAAAAAGAAAAAGTTTCTTCAAAAGCATCATCACGAACGTAAGGAATGGAATGTACAGTTGTTCGAGCCTATGATGTGCCTCGTTGAGTCGACTCTCTGCTTGCGACTTTGGGAGCTGCACAGCAACTCGATTTCAGTGAGCCTTGGTGTGAGGTTGGCTAGGGTGACCGAGCCTCATCACTTGTCTTAACAACCTTCTTCGGCCTCGGTGTTTTACGCTAAATGAATTGGCGTATCCTCACACCATCAGCGTCATCGGAAGATGATGAAGCTTGAGGATTTGGTTCATCATCACAATTGAAAGTTTGTCGAGCAGCCTTGAATTCTGGCTTGCTCGTACTTGGTAGAACATCCTCCGCTGAATCCTCTTTGGCAGGGGTTGATTCAGCTTCATCTGCGGATCCCAAGAATGTTGTATCAGGATCATCCTGGGAGTCATGAAGAGAGTTGATTCCTCCTCCAATCAGCAATTATGTTTTGAAGAATGCTCTTATCTCCTTGGTTTTTACCTAGGGAAGTCTCACCTCCCTTAGTCCTTCATTACCTCCTTCAGTCTCAACTGCAGCGGGGCCTTGTACAATCCCTTCGACAGCACAACACTGTCTTAGGGTCTTCTGTAATGGCATCCACATGAGTCTCAACTCCGTGGATTGCACTTTCATTGCCAGTGTTAACTCCTGGGCAAATCCATCTCGTGCCTCGATTGCATCGGCGGCGTCCTCGACTGCAAAAGCTATTGGCCCTTCAAATGAGACAGACGAATCGCCTGAGCTTCGTCAGTGATATCTTGTTGTTGTTCTATTTCTTTTTACTTCTCCACTTCGCCTCCTTTCTGAATTGTGGAGTCATCTCGCAACATCCTCCGACCTAGGCTGCCGGTGGAGTGAGTTTCCCACTCACCGGCTCACCCGGTGAGTGACTTATGTTGGGGTTACTCTGCTCCAGACTCCTGGCTGTTCCTTTGAGTGGTCAGCCATGGGGCGAGGTGGTAAGACACCTTCAACAGGGGTTGACTCAACTTGGGTGCCCAAGTTCCCAGTCTCATCGCCAATTCCCTTGTATCCGTCCTCTGAGTGAACTGGGGAAGTGGTTGCAGCAATAACTGTGGCAATCTACTGCACCACTCCCAACGGATCAATTTCAGTTGTAATTTGGAAGACTCTCCCGGGTCCTTCCATCGACTCTTTCTCATGCATCAATGTGGATTCCCCATGGCTTCTTTGCATGTCCAACTTTTCTTGTGCAACAATAGGGTCCATGTCCCCATCACATGCGAGAGCATGTCAAGATGAGGATGAGTATGGTCGTTGGTTCCGTTAGAGTACAAATACTAGCTTTCTCACGAGCCTCTTTCCTCATTTTTTCTAGCGTTTTCTTGTTCCTTGCGAATTTGCGGCATATTAATACAATTATCCTCATCGAAGGCTTGCACCACGTATCAACTTCAAGAAACCTCAGAGTTCCTCTTCTTCTTCAATAAACTCGGGATGTTCAAACTGCCCCAGAGTGACTCGAAATTCCATTTCCTCCACTCTCGTAGATGGCTTTGTATGTCCGGGTACAAGGGAGAGTACATAAATATGTCATCATCATCATTCTCCTCTTGTTGGCCTTCCTTCTCGGGAATAGAAGGTAGCAAATTCTCACTGCACTCTTCACCTTGATAGCATCGGGCGGTGGAGATACAACTCTTTCGTCGGGAGATTTTCTTTGTCTCTGCTGTCTCTCCTTCCTCGAGATGTTCTATCCACAACTCGGTCTTCTTTTTGCCTCTGCGATCGGCCTCAGCAGACTTGGTCATTTCATCAACAACTTCGAGATCAACTTCTTCAACATCTCGAGACTTTTTCCACCGAGTGGCGGAGACTTATTTGTCTTCTCAAGCTCAGAGTGCTTAGTAATTATTCTTCTTTTTTTGTTTTTACCGAGGAGTGTCTGGTTTTACTTCCTCCGGTTCCTCGAAGGTAAAGGCCTTCGGAGTTGTCTTAGAGGTAATCGCCTTCTCGCCTTAGCAAGATCCTCTTCTTAATTCTGGAGAAGGTATCAAGGGTTCCTTCTCCACCGGCTTGCTGCGTGGGCGGGAGACACTAGCTGCGGGGCGGGTGACTCACTGTAGGGGCAAGTGCGTCTTTCTTCTTTCTTTCAACTTTCTTCTTTGCAGGGCATCTCTCTTTTTAGGAGGAGGAAACACCTGTGTCGACAGGGTCAGCTGATTCCCCTTCACTGGTATCAGTTTTTTTTGCGTAGGCTCTCTTCTGGGCTCCTGAGAGATTGGCCTGGAACATCTTCTTATTGACATGGAATGACTTTCCATGTCGAAGGGAACACCCTTCACCTCCATCGGATGGCCAATGACTAGGCCATAGCCAAGTGATCCTCCAAAGGATCCATCCTCCTTGAAAGACTTGTTGCCAATATTCGGCAAAATCGTTTGTAAATGAATTCACCCAATTGATCTTCTTCTCTTCCATGATCGCGACCATGGCGTCGACTTGGTTTTGACAGGTTGATTGAAGGCGCCAAACCGCATGTCTACAAACTTCGCAAATATATCCATTAGTTTATGATAATCCTCCTTGACTTAACTTCTTTCGGTGTGTAGACAACTTTTGCAAAGACATTAAGGTTTGGCTACTTCCTTCCATGCAGCTGACCAAGTTGACGTTGGCTTCATATATTTCCGGCATGCCCTCCGCGACAAAAAAGATGCTCGCAAGGTCTTTTCTGATGATTAGAATGTCCTTGAAGTGGACGGAGGATTTAATCCCTTCGCCTTCTTGTACCTCGGCGTTGACGTAAAACGTGCGACCTCCTCAACGTACGTCATTTGGTATTCCATGGTGAGGAATGGTTTCGATCTATATTTCTCGATCTTATCCGCTATCTTCTTCACAAGGGTTTCATCGGAACCTGCTTTATCATCCCCTCAAAATCCAAAGTTGATCCTGGTGTGGATTTGTTTTGCAAGCTTAGTGAAATCTTGTCTTTGTGCTATTTTTAGAAGATTCTACCGATTAAATCTTGATAAACTTGCTTTGAGAAACAGTAGAGTTTCGAGAGAGAAAAGAGACTTGCTTTCTTAGTTTTGAAGATGAACAATTTTCAATGTTGGAGAAAACTTAAAGAATGAGTATATATTGGTTATGAAAGGACATGTTTTTGGTTTTGAATTTTGATCGAGATCAATGGCTCGATTTAGCACGTCTCATTGCATTTAATTGCTCGCATTTAATGCGGCAAAGATTTATATCCAATCATATGCTTGTTGTGCAGCTTTTGATTGTACCCATCATTATTACACTGACGTCATCCTTAAAAATATTCCCGCTTATTAAAAACGACCGCATTTTTTTCACTTAGCGCATAAATGAATCAGCTTAGTACCCAAATGACTCAGCTCTTCTTCTCTCTTTCCATATAGTGACTCAGCTGTCAGCTAACTCGATACAACTGACTTCCCGATACGGCTGATTCACTTGGCTGATTCATGAGACTTGTTCTATTTTCATCTTCTCACATTCCATCTCTTCTCATTGAGTCTTATGAGTATCAACTCAGCTCAATTAACCCTAGCTCATGCTTAAGCTCATCAAATCTTGATTCACATAAGGGTTTGGTTAATATGTCAGCTAACTGCTTATCAGTTGAGATGTATTCCAAAGTGATGTCTTTCTTTTCAACATGATCTCTTATAAAATGATATCTGACATCAATGTGCTTTGTTCTTGAATGCAATACATGATTTTGAGTGATTGCAATAGCACTTGTGTTATCACACATAATTGGAATTTCTTTTTCTTCAATTTCATAATCTCTCAGCTGTTGTCTCATCCATAAGACTTGGGCACAACAACGCCCGACTATGTACTCTACTGTGGATGTGGCTATTGAGTTTTGCTTCTTGCTAAACCAGAAACCAATCGATTCCATGCATTTGACATGTACACAAGTACTCTTCCCATCAACTCTACATCCCCGCATAGTCAGTCCGAGTAACCTATAAGCTTGAATCCACCTTCCTTTGGATACCATACACCAACTTCTTGGCATCCCTTCAAATATCTTAGGATTCTCTTAGCTACGATCATATGGCTCTCATTTGGTGCAGATTGAAATCTTGCACATACGCCTATTGCAAAGGTGATGTCTAGCACCGCTTGATGTTAGATAGAGAAGTGATCCAATAAGTGCTCAGATCTTGTTTGATCCATAGGCTTGTCATCCGCATCCATGTCCATCTTGACTGATGTATTCATTGGTATTTTTACAGAAGACTTCTCTTCCATACCAAATTTCTTCATTAAATCTCCGGTGTACTTTGTTTGACTTATGAAAGTTCCATCCTTCAGCTGTTTAACTTGAAGTCCTAAGAAGAATGTCAGCTCTCCCATCATGCTCATTTCATGCCTTGCATGAGGTTTGAGAATTTATCACACAGCTCTTTGTTTGTGGATCCAAAAATGATGTCATCCACATATATTTGAACAAGCAATATACTCTCCCCATCTTGAATTCTGAAGAGTGTTATGTCCACTTTGCCTTTGGTGAATCCATTATGTGTCAGAAATTGAGATAATGTATCATACCAAGCTCTTGGTGCTTGTTTCAATCCATATAGAGTTTTCTTTAGTTTGTACACCTTGTCTCCAAGAGTCTTCTGCTCAAAGCTTGGAGGTTGCTCAACATAGACTTCTTCTTCTAACAGTCCATTTAAAAATGCACTTTTCACATCCATTTGATATACAATAAAGTTCTTGTGTGCAGCATAGGCAAGAAACATCCTTATTGCTTCCAATCTTGCAACAGGAGCAAATGTTTCATCAAAATCTATTCCTTCTTCTTGGCAATACCCTTTGGCTACCAATCTTGCTTTGTTTCTTACCAAAGAACCTTCTTCATTCATCTTGTTTCTGAAAACCCATTTTGTGCCAATAACATTTTGATGGGTTGGTCTCTGCACCAATTCCCATACTTTGTTCCTTTCAAATTGATTCAGCTCTTCTTGCATGGCTTGAATCCAATGTGTGTCATCCAATGCTTGTGACACATCTTTTGGCTCTATTTGGGAAATAAAACAAGTGACTTGTTGAGCTCTGAATCTGGTTCTTACACCATCTCTTACATCTCCAATGACTACCTCTGGTGGATGGTCTCTCGGCCATCTCACATCGAGGTTGGAGTAAATCGATTGTTTTAGTCGTCTTGCAACTATGTTGTCTTGAGCACTCTTTCATCATCATTTAGCTTGATTCTCCACTATCTTTGAGACTCGGCGTTTCATCTTCATCTTGATTGATTGCTCCGACTTGACTTCAACATAGGGACTTTTCTCGCATTGTTGGTTGATTTAGCTTATCAACTAACTCTTCAATGTCTTCTCCATTTACATTGGGTTCATCAAAAACCACATGGATAGACTCTTCGTGACCATAGTCCTATTGTTCAACACTCTCTGTAGGCTTTGCTTTCACCGAGTATCCCCAAAAAGATACCTTCATCGACTTTAGAATCAAAAGCCTTTAGATTATCCTTGTCATTGTTGTGGATGAAACATTTACATCCAAAAATTCTAAAATATGCAACATTTGGCTTTTTCCGTGTCCATATTTTATAGGAGTCTTTGTCACCGTCTGTTAATCATGCATCTATTTTGAGTATAGCATGCAATGTTTATGGCTTCACCCAAAATCTCTTTGGCAATTCATCTTGACTAACATGGTCCTCGCACTTCTTTGAGAGTTCTATTTCTTCTTTCTACTACTTCATTTTGTTGTGGAGTCCTTTTTTGCAGATAATTCATGAGCAATACCATTTTCAACGTAATCTTGAGTAATTTTCCCATTGACAAACTCGGTTCCTCTATCGACCTTATCTTTATAATGGTTTGACTCTTCTCATTTTGGACTCTTCTCATCACCGAGGTAACTTCTCGGGGTTTCCTTCTTTTTGCACATGAAGATTGTCCATGTATATCTTGAATAATCATCCACCACCACTAAAGTGTATTTCTTTCCACTTATGCTAGTGCTCAATCGGACCAAATAAATCCATATGCAACAAATGAAATATTCTTGTTGAAGATGGATTAGACTTTTCTTTGAATGATGATTTGATCTGCTTTCCCATCCGGCATGCATCACATACACTTTCTTTCTTATACACCGAAGTCCGGCATCCTTCCACAAGATGACTCCTTGCAAGCTTGTTAATTGTCTTGAAATTCAATGACTCGACTTCTTGTGCCACCAACTTGATTCTAATGTACTCTTTGCTTAGCGACAAGTGCTTGGTGTGGCGATCGACCAATCTACCACATACATGTTCTTTTGTTTGGATCCTTGCAACACTACTTCATTTGATTCGATGTCTTTAATTTGGCACACTCCCATATTGAATCAACATTATAGCCCTTGTCACGAGTTGGTGATGCTTAGTAGGTTGAAGTTGAGACCTTCAACATATGCAACATCTGTGATTTCTAATCCATTTTTCTTGATGGATCCAAAGCCTCTTATTTCCCCTGGAGCTTCATTTCCTCCAAATATGACCTTTGCGCCTCTAATCTCCTTGAATTTTGATTTTTTCTTGTTTCTGTCATGTGTCTAGAAACGACCGCTATCCATGTACCAGGTTCCTTGGTACTTTCACTTCCTCCTTGAACCCGCAATCAAGGAAATTAGTTTTTAGTACCCATACTTGCATGGGTCCCGAGGGGTTAGTGTTGTAAGATGATCCAACCAACCTATAGCCAAATGATCGACTCTAAGAGGTTGCCATCTATCTGTGCCATAATCATAATTCACTTTGGCAAATTGCTTGGGGCATTAGGTTTATACAAATTATCTCTTTTGTCTGTATGCTGTGTGTGTGTTTTAGCAATTGCCTTCTTGGGGTAGTTGTGAAATTTACGAGTATAGTGCTTAGGTGCATATGAGTGCTTATGATAGCTCTTTTGCCTTTGGAATGGTCTTTCTTTGAGTTCTAGGCCTTTGCCATTTAAGCTTATATTCCATAGGTCTTTGCTTATATTTCACATTATTGCAATTAGCTTGGCTTGGGTAGTTTCAACCATTCCCATCATATGTGTTCCTTTGATAAAACTTATGGGGTTTTTGGTAGCTCTGTTTATTCTTCACAGAGTACTTCCTATTTGGAGTTTGCTTTGAGGAACTCTGTGGATTTCTTCTCACCGTCCTCTCAAAGATACTCAACTCAATGTTTTCCTTTTCTTTTATATCCAAGGCCAGTTTGTTTGTGATTGTGCTTTGGAGTGAATGTGGGTGCAACATTTGGTGTCTTGGATTTTTGAGATGCTTCATTACTTGAAGATCCTTTTTCCAAAATCACTCTGGGAGTTTGACTGTGTACAAAGTAGTTGAATCCTGTGCCGTTTTTTTCCACACTCTTTTTGGCTCAAAATAAGGTCATCTAATGATTTAGATGCCTTTGTGAAAGATGCAATCACATTTTGAGATCATTTTCCTATTTTCTATAACTATCTCTCTTTATTAGTTTTGCATTTTTCGACTTTCTTTGTTCTCATCGCTAAGTGACTTAGAGTACTCAACTCCTTAGTCTCGGCTCCTCATTTAATAGTGTGTGTGAGGATTTAATGTGCTCAAAATCTTTCATCATTTTGCCTAATGAATCATAAAGATCCGTGGGTGATGAAGTGTGTGTGTCACAATCACTATCACTAGAATCGAGTGAGATGAGTTAGAGTGTACCTCATCTTCTTGGTCAAGTTGATCTTGTTCTTTAGCCATTAGAAAGATCAATGCTTATTCTTGAGAATCACTTGAGTAGTCGGCTTCACTACTCTCTCGAGTCCACTTTCTTTTTGGACTTAGCTTTGTCTCGATGATCTCTGCAGCCAACATGGCCTTTTTCTTTTCTGTCTTCTTTCTCTCAAGACTCTTCCTTCTTCTTCTTCATTCCTGTATTTATTGACTACGGGATATGGACAATCAATAGCAAAGTGTCACTGGATGTCTACAGTTCAACATAGGTTCTCAACTCTTTGATCGACTCTTTCCATTCTTGGATTATCGGCTCTCACGGTATTCAACCTTTTGATGCTCGACTCTCTTGGGTGGCCTATCTTCCCTTGACTTGGAGGGAGCAATGTCTCTGGAGGATTCACCCTTGTTTTTTCTATAGTTCTTGTTGAAGAACTTGTTGAATCTTTTAACCATCAAGGCAATTTCCTCTAGTCAAAGGCTTCCTTGATTTCACTCTCTTCCCATCCTTAACTATAAGTGCAAATTTGTTTTGGGTACATCTGTCTCCTCTTGATCCTTTCTTCTCGGCTCAAATTCATAAGCTTTGAGGTCCGAGAATAGCTCATGATTGGATGTTTTCGATAGGTCCATCGAGTGCATTAGAGCCATGGTCTTCATTTCCCGTTCACCGAGACTCCTTAGAATCTTCATACACATCTCCTTCGTGTATTCTTTCCAAGTCTTTGAGAGCTTATTTGTAATTTCGGTGAATCTAGCATCCAGTTGATCCATTGTCTCACCTACAAGCATTTTAAAGTTTTCTAATTTTTGAACAACAACGATAATTTGTTTTCTTTAATTTGCTCTCATCCTTCACAAATTAAAGTTAATTTATCCCATTTCTTTTCTTGTTTTGCATGACTTGACTTTATTGAACATTGCTTTGTCCAGTCTTGTAGAGATATCCTTGGCCACATTGTCCAAGTTGTATCTTTTTCTGTCATCATTGGTCCATTCGGTCCTTGGTTTTTCAACTAAGGTTGGTCTTGCTTCACTCTGACGACTTCTTCTCCTTGTTTGTAGGTGCTCTTCTTGCAAACCGTATTCACTTTCAATATTTGTAGTGGCCCATCCTCTATCACTAGCCACATTTTGTCATGTAAAGCAAATAGATGAGACTGCATACAAATTTTCCAGTCATCAAACTCCTCAATAGTGAACATGGGAATGCGTGTCAAATTTGCTTCCATGATAATAACTTTCTTTGAATAAAAAAGGCTTTTGAAAGAACAAGTGTTAAAAGAATTTTTTGAAAGATTGAAGATCTAGTTGATGTAACCGATCGGAAGGCTCAATGAACCAACCGCTCTGATACCACTTGTAGGTCCCAAGGGGTGAGAGTAAGGTTTAGAGGGGGGGGGATTGAATAAACCTTAACAACTTTTCGATTTTAGTCCTTTTAAAATGTTACAGAGTTAAATACACAGCTAAGTCCTTGGGGGACAGCTAGGTTAGTTAACCAGCAGAGTTAGCCACTCAACAAACTCGATTGAGCTGTTAATAGAATAACTCAGTTGTTTAGTCTAAACCTTAACTTGGTATATAACTCAGCTTTTCAGCGGAAGACTTAACACCCTTGAATTTGGTTTAACTTTGTTTTAAACACTTGATTTTAGCATTTTGTTAATTATCTGTTTAATAGCAAATTATCAGAAGATATAAAATGATATGCAGAAATATAATGCTGAAATGTAAATGACACAATAATTTTTATAGAGGTTCGAAGATGGGGTAATTCTTTTACTCCTCTCTTCTCCAATTCCAGGAGGAATCCACTAAGTGTTGATCAAAGTACAAAGTGGTTATCGGTCCGGATCAAGTCTTGATAACACAAACTGACTTGCTTCTTTGGGACTCGGTGTGGAGATGCCTTGGTCACACTGCAACTGGCTTCTCGTCCGGCTCGAACTTCTTCATGCAGTAATTTGCTTGTTACTTGACTTAGTTGCTCAAGCTTCTTGGATTTGATCACGAATCCCTCGATAACTTGAGACTGGTTCGACCTTGAACCTTTCTACAATCCTCCTTGGAATGTAGACCCCTTTTGATTCTTCAAAAGTTTCCTCTTCAATAGTTTGAAGTTGTCTTTCCTTCACAACTTAGTGTTGGATCGATTTCCTTCGTGTTTTAGGCTTGAGGATTTGCTTGATTAACTTTGTGAATATTTTGCGAGGTTCTGATGTGAATAATGCTTGTTTGTTCGTGGTTCGGTATTCAAGGTAACCTTTTCTCAATGAGATTCCTCGGCCCTTTATTGTGAACTTTCAAAAGTATGCCCATTGAAGAGATAGACGATTTTCAAAAATCACTTGTGTTCGTTGGCTTGTCTTATTGCGATCCTTGATGTTGACATTTCCTCGTATTAAATGAACGTTGACTTTTCGAATCGACCACGAGGTGCGATCTTCCCATTGGTTTATTCATTTTGCACGCTTTTGGGGATGAGCACTTTAAGACATGGCGGCATGGAAGTATTACTTGATTAAGTAACATTCTTGACTTCTGTGCAACGGATTCTTTTCAGTTAACTACTCTTTGCAGCTGCCTTTTCCCCAGGTGACTTGAGTCTGCTCTAATGATTGAAAGACTCATATGTCACTTTAACTTGAGACTTGGTTTCTTGAGTCGACTTAATCGACTCTTCACACACAGTGTATCTCGGTGATACTCCTTCAAATCGAGTCCTTGACATTTCTTCCTTGCCACACTCAAATTAACTTCACTTCCCGCGGAGTCTTTATCATAGTCTTCAGTTGACTTCTTGTATATCCAGGCATAGTTGACTTGACTCAGCTCATACAGCCCTATCTATTACAATATAAATTACAAGGAAAATGGGGTGCCAACTTTCTAGTCTAAGTTTTACAAGGCATTCATCAAAATCTAAACAATAAATTTCCCAACATATGTTAAATGCAAATATATTGTTCTATTAGCCTTGATCATCTGCGTTCTATAATCTTGCATTCAAAGCTCCTTATTTAATGTGTTCATCTTTTTCTTAAATTATTACAGATATGGATATTAATCAACATTTGGAGGATATGGATGATGACTTGCAGCTGTTGGGATCTCCTCCTACTCCAAAGAGTACTACAGGTACTAACACTTCTATTGATTGTGGTTCTACAATTAATAAGACAAAGAAAAAGAGTACCAGGGGATGATAGGTTGGATAGTGAAGATGTTGATAATGGAGATGCTAAAAAAGCTAAGTCGAGGTATGTAACTTTTTGAGAAGATTGGTAAAATAAATGGGGTAGAGAAATGTAAATGCAAGCATTGCAATAAATTATATATTTGCAAATCCGAGTCTGGCACCACTCATTTAAGACGTCATTTTGTTGCTTGTTACAAAACTCCTAAGTTTCATGATGTGGGTTCTTTGTTGGATAACCAAGCTACGTTATTGAAGAAGTATAAATTTGATAGTAAGGCTTACTGAGATGCATTGTCTAGATGTATTATTCAACATGATCTTCCATTTAGCTATGCAGTATGAGGGGGTTCTTTGCTATGAATAAAATGTTGAATCCGAATTCAAACCCATTAGTAGAAACACTGCAAAAAATGATTGTACGAAAGTGTTTTTGATTGAAAAGGAAAAACTAGAGTTTGTTAGCTACTTTCTGGAAGAATTTGTTTGACTTGATTGTTGGACTCTTTGTGACTACACAAGGTTATATGAGCTATGACGGCTCATTATGTTGAAAAAATGGAAGTTAAATACTAAATTACTTTCATTTTGTGAATTGGATAGTCCACATTCGGGGCTGAATTATCGGAAAATTGCTTGAAGTACTTAAGGATTGGGATATGGAATCAAAAATATTTTCACTCACCTTAGATAATGCTTCTTCTACATGATAGCATGATAAGAATTTTAAAAGAGAGGTTTATATGAAAAAAGGGTTTGTTATGCCAAGGTGAGTTCTTTCATGTGGGATGTTGTGCACATATTTTGAATCTTACTATTCAAGAAGGTTTAAAGGCCGCGAGATGATGCTTTGAAAAGAATTAGAGGAAGTGTTAAGTATGTGAGGGCTTGGATGATTGAGGGAATTTCATAAATGTGTTGAAGAAGTGAACTTAAGTGATGTTGGTGGAAGTTTTTGAGGTTAGATGTGTCTACTAGATGAAATTCTACATATATGACGCTTGCAAGTACTATTAAGTATCGTCATGCTTTCACTACCTTGAGCTATAATGATAGAAATTACAAGCTTTGTCCAACCAATGAAGAGTGGGATAGAGCGGAGAAGATGTGTGCTTTCTTGGCCCCATTTTATCACATTACTAACTTGATATATGGGTCATCGTATCCCACCTCCAACTTATATTTCATGCAAATTGCAAGCATAGAAATGAAGTCTGAATGAACTTGTAAATTCGAAGATGGGGTGATTAAAGATATGGCGTTAAAGATGAAGGTCAAATTTGATAAATATTGGGATGAATATTGTGTTACTCTTGCATTTGGATGTATTCTTGACCAAAAGGCAAAGTTGCAATTCTTTAGCTTTTGCTATAGGAGACTTTACCCACATGATTATCAAGGGAAGGTGAATAGAGTAAAGGGGCTTTGTATAAAATCTTTGGTGAATATGAACACATTGGAGTAGTATCAAGCTCATTTCATTCTAGCTCTTCAAGAGAGGGTCACTCTCATTCACAACTACATTCAAGTGGAACAATCTCATCATCTATCACTATGAGTATGACATCAATTCTTGATGTAAGTTTGAATAAATAAATATATTTATTTTTTCATTATACTAACTAATTATCTCTCAAGCATCTAATTTAACTTTGTTATTGTTTATATTGTGCTTGTTTTAATTCTAGGAGTATAATCAAGAAATGAGGCAAATGACTTCAAATGAAGGTAAATCTGAACTTGATATATATTTCGATGAAGGATGCATTGTGGGAAATGACATAGACGTGCTAGAATATTGGAAGCGAATAAGCACTGATTCCCTCGACTTGCAATTATGGCTTGTGATATTTTAAGCATTCCAATCACAACAATCGCTTCAGAATCTACATTTAGCATTGGTGGTCGTATTTTGCACAAGTATAGGAATTGTTTGCTCCCTGAAACTGTGCAAGCTCTTATTTGTACTCGTAATTGGTTGCATGGCTTCAAAGAGGTTGAATCTTTAGGTAATAATATTTTAATCTCATTTTAAGAGATATGTTCTTGTGTGATTTTTCTAAACAATGTGAATCCTCGGCTAAAGTTATTGACTTATCTCTATGTTTTTCTTTTTTTATATTGAAACACGGATGTACAAGATGTAGAAGAGATACGGTGTCTAAGGAAGATTCCAATGGGCTTGATGATGATTGATGACTTGAGTGATAGCATAGAAGATGTATAATTTGTTTATCTTTGTAGTTTGAATTTTGAACTTATGCATGACTCTTGCTTGGTGCTATGTGTGTGTGTGTTTCTTTTTTCTTTGTTTTACCTGTTGTATGAGCTATTTGACTACGCAATCAAGAAAAACCCGTGTACCCATAGTGATGCTCCACCCTTGGCCCGAGGTGTTGTTTGTTGCTATAATTTCAATGTTCAATCCTATGCCCAACATATATTTCTCTACCTTACTCTCTCTTCTTCTTCGGCAACAAATTAGCAACTAACATTTATATGTATAATATGTGTATTAAATAAGAAGCGATGTTCGTGATTTTTGTGAGCAGGCTCAAAGGCATTGAACCAATATTTTACTTAAATGTTTTGTTGCAGTAGCTTGATTTTATGAAATCTATCATTTCTTAACAAATGAACATGTGATTTTGTAAGGATTTTCTTCTTGGATGTTGTCCATTGGTGTAAGGAGATGGTGAAAGACATTAAGGAACTTTGAATTGTTATTAGATAAATTTTTTTGCAATTTAACTATCAATTAATTTTTATTGAAAATGAGCTAAATAGTGTAATTTATTTTTTCTTTAATAATCTAAAAATGGGCCAATTTGGCCCGATAACCCGATAATGAGGTGGGGTGGGTTGGACTCTAAAATCAATAGCCGATCGAGATCGGCATGGCCCACCCGCCCATTTTTACTCATTGGCCCACTGCCCGGCCCGGTCATTTTGATAGCTCTACCCCCATACTGCACTTGTGAGCTTTGATCTCATCAATAATGTACGAGTAATGATCTAAACTCATTTAATCAAGGATTCTGCTAATCCATTTTGAGTATGAAAATGTGCTACCAGGTGCTCAATATTAATTCCCAGTGTTGCGCAATATTCATCAAAACTTTTTGATGTAAACTCTATGGCATAATCCATTCTTATATTCTTGATGGGATAATTAGGGAAATTTGCTTGGCGTTAATCATTTGCACTAATAATAGAGCAAATGCAATATTTCTAGTAGATAATAAACATACATGTGACCATCTACATGATGCATCTATTAATTAAGACCATGAAAAATCTAAATTGTCTACTTGTAGGATGTATTGCTCCACACATGTCACCATGAAAATGTTGTAAAAAATGATTGTGATTCGTAACCAACCTTTTCGATAGGATGTCCAGTAATGAGTTTTCATTGTGTACACGATTAATCACAAAAATAATCTTTGGACATTAGTATCTTCGTGCCTTTTAATGGATGCTCATTAGTACATTACGCAATCCTGCGCATTATAGTTATTCCTGGGTGTCCTAGGGGCATATGATAACCTATATATAGTAGGATTCAAAAGATTTAATTTGGACGCAATACAACCTAGAAGTTGTTGCTTCAAATTTCTCATGGACAATCTTTTTTTCTTATTTTCTAGGATGTGATACATAGACACTCTTTAATTTTGTTCATTTTATTTCTCCAAGTGATAGCCATTATCGTGCTTGTTCGCCTTTACTTTTAGCTTCACCGCAAGTGAGCGGCGTAGTTAATAGATATGGTAAGCAAGGTCGATCCCATAGAGACTAATAAATTAATATACTAAGTATTGGGATTATAATAGCATTATTTTTATTTAGACGATCGAATTGTGATGGTTGTTTTGTAAAACTAAGAAAATATTTTATCATAAAAATAACAAAGCAAAGAGTTACGATTGAAAAGATCAAGTGAATGGATGGATTCCAGGGTTATGGTTTCAGTTAAATTCCCTCTTGTTATCCAATTAATCAAAGCCAAAGTTATTATCTATCTTCCCTATAAGACGATCACAAAAGTAATTTATCCTCTCTCTCGAGACACAATAAATATGTTGATTGAATTATCTTTGCTAGCATCTCTGCTTACCATAAGATAAACAACTCCCAAACGTATAAAAGATCAGTTATCCCCACAAATACTCACAGACTTCTCAATCATGCAAAATATTCATGTCAAGTACTCAAGATCTAGTATTGAAACTCATCTCTCGAATTATGAATCAACACATCAAGCATGTTAAACCATTGGCCATATGATAAAACAAGTAATAAAGAAAAGTACTTGAATAGGGTTCGAAATAATAACTTCAATTAAAATTAATCATCAAACAAGAGTCAATTAACCTAATCCCAAACCCTGGAATCACAAGGTATTTAGCCGGACATGGGAAACGAAGAATTCATAGACAAATTGTTCATATCCATATCAAACTAAGTGAAAAATAAGAATACAATGGAGTAAGAAAACTCAGGGATATCGATGATCTCTCAATCAATCTTCAAACCTCAAGCGTGGATGCGACCTCGATCTTTCTCTCGATTTCTCCGGTAGAAGGGTGCTCTTTTTTCTGGTTTCTAGGGTAAAAGTAAGTGTGTCCTCTTCTAGGTCCGTCTCCTCTTTATTTATAACATATCAGGCCAAACCTAAGTCAAAACGCAGTGAGACTCGAAAATCCCGCCAGGGCACGGGTCATGCCTATTGCGCATGGGCTTCCCGTGCGTCAAGTCGAAGCCTTGATTTTCCCTTAGGCAGACGCACGGGTTGTGCGTATAGGCACGACCAGCCCGTGTGTCAAGTCGAATGTTGATTTCTGCTGAAAGGACCTGCAAGACGGTGGTCGCGCTTATGAGCACAAGGGTGTGTGTGTCCCTTCGCTTCGGTTCAGCTCCATACTTCGCATAATCACTCGATTCTTGACAGTCCTTTACCGCAATGCTCCGATTTGCCTAAAAAGTACTACAAACATCGTTAATTTTCTGCAAAATGAGCAAAGCGTAATATCTTTTCCACATTACGACCCATTTTACTAAGTTAATGCATGTTTATCAACTTATTATATCCAAAATCATGTCCAAAATACATGCAAAACTCACACTAAACAAACCCCCAAACTTAAACTGTTGTGATCCGATCAACGCTTTATAAACCAAACAAAACACAAGTGGGAGGAATGAAAATCAATAATCAAGAACAACACAACAAAACTCATGTTGCTTATCCATAGGTATCAAGCAATGAATCAACCAAGCCTCAACTATCTAACATAGAACACATTTCAATAAAACCATGGCAAATGCTTTGAATCACGACTCTCACTGATCAAGTGGATGCTCTCTCTCAAGTGTATAAGGGACGTGTTTACGCTTAAATCATATCAATGATGAAGAACTACCATAAGCTTGCAAATCATCTCAAATCTCCGCCACTAAAGTGTATGCAATTCATGAATCAAAAAGGACTTTGTCATTTGGTTGTAATGAAGGCTCTATGGTTAGGGTAGGAAAATATAAATAAAGTGACTCAAACTCGAGCATATAGATTGGTAAGCATATATTTCATTCGAATCAACAATCCTCATTTAAAACCACTATGCTATGCAAATCACCCTTGTTTTCATCAATTTTTCATTTCCCTTTCTTTTCTTTTCTTTGATAAAACTCAACTTTTTTCCCCATCCTATTACAACCCCACTACAAGTTTATTCATAGTAAACCTACTCATAAATTGGATTTTTTTCCAATTTTTTTCCGACTCATTCATGAGTATTCATCATTCTTTTTCTCATTTTCTTCTCTTTTATTCCCATAAAACAACTCTCAATTCTCAATTCTTGATCTCATAGTATTCATCACTTTACTCAATGCTATAAGTTCAAGTTTAGGGCAACATATATATCAAGTTAAGGCTGAAGATGTGGCTATCAAAAAAATAAGGCAATAAGCTCAAATTAGCTAACTAGGGAATTCAATATCATTTGGTAGGCCAAAGGCTTGAAAAAGCTTAACAAAAATGGCCTTAAATCATTTTCACAAATCGCATACAACATGTGGCTTTGACAGAGATACGAGAACAAGTTCTAGAGTTGTAACAACATGAATGATACACTCAAAACAAACAAGTCCGCATATAATGAAAGCGGTAAAGGCTCAAAAGCTCACAGGCTTGCAAATTCGTAAATCAAGCATAAAATCCATGTTTTTAGATATGATATGCTCCATATCATCCATTCTCTGTTGATCACTTCGCACTCAACACCCAGTCAAAATAGCACAAAAATTTTCAAAATATCCCCCAGTCGCATCTCACACACAATAAAAACCATTTTACTCACTTCCTAAGACCTACTAAAGCGATAACGTGCTAAAACTATAAACGTGCGTCTAATGCAATGCAACCTAAATGTTCTACATACAACTATATGAAATGCAAAAAAATCTCTCCACACCCTTCATATCAAAATTAACTTTCTTTCCCCCAAACTTGAATGAAATTATATCGCATACAAGGAAAGATAGACTTTCAATAAAGAAAAAGTGTGGATTCAACAAAGCTCAAAATTCATCATGGTGCGATTGGACTTGCTCCTTGAGATCTCGATCATTGAAGTCCCGACCCGCACTCCTCACCTATGTGGGAACTCTCTGTGGCGGTGGATAGTGGCCATCTTTTAAGAAATGTGCCACTAGGTCATTTGCCATTTGCATCATATCGATGTGCCTCGAGCTCTTTTAGCCCTATCATTGATGTTCTCCACGATTGTGAGAGTCGTGTTGGCGCCAAGTTCAGCTCTTTGTTGGAATAGTACATGCCCTCCGTTAATCTTCATAAAGCTCAAAATTCATCCCTCAATGGATGCGATGTTGAAGTGTTGGACTTGTTCATACTCCAATCATTATGAGATCCAATAATCGATCATTGAAATGTCCAATCGACCCATGCGCTCCTAAAGCACCTTGTGGTCATGCCCCGTTATTTTCTCTCGCAAAGACAGAGGCCGAGGTGACCGTCGAATATATCAAAATACCGGATTACGGACCCATGAGGATTTGGCACTCCTTGCCCCATGACCATTACACCTATTTCCGGTGTTTCCACAAATGTCGCCAGGAAGTCATATCGACTATATTCCCTTTGGGGCATGTATGCCACATCGGCCCGATACCTCAAAAAATGTTGTTCAAGCTGATCCATGGATAGTCGCCTTTGCACATTTCCCGGTGGAATAGGATCTCATAAGGTTTATTTGTGCCTCCTTGCTTGAACAACTTGAAGGTGCTCAAGAAGTCGAGTGTCGGGGCTTCAGGTCGGCCATCTCCCTCGCATGAATGCCGTCCACCCGACCATCTCGAATAATCTCCATACATCATCATGTATCCCAAGTATTTGGGTACACTCGTCATCAGCGTATCTTGTGGAGTCATAGGCGGGTGACCAACCTATTCCATCTTTCAATGTCGGCATACTCTGATAGTTCTACCTCGTACGCTGCAGGGCTATTTGGGTCTTTCTTGTGGTGTCTTCCCTTCTGACATCTTTTTCTGTCGGCCATAGTCACTCGTTTCGAAATTGTACCTAGCGAAAGCATATGTGAGATTCCGGATACACATAGAAACAACAAGAATACAGTGAAATCATGTCTAGTGTTCTCTATCCATAACGAGCATAATGTCTCATATCCACAAGTCTCAAATCAAGAACTAGTTCCAATATTTCAAAATCAATACAATTGTGGAGAATTGTAGTCACTAACACTCTAAATATCAATGCCCAATCGATAACCAATCAACAACTCAAACAATTATTCACCAATTCATGATGTCTACCAAGTGTTTGATAATATGCCCCATATAATAATCAAACTAAATCATAGCAAATCAATCACATAATGCTCCATATATGAATCCTCAATACTTATTTTACAAGAATATCGAATAAAGTGCATAGTTCTTATCGAATCTTCAAGAATTCGCAAAAAGGATGAATTGCCAACCCTAGGTGCTTTTCTCCAACAAAACTCCAACCAAAGTTAAAATTTGTGCAAAATTCATGTATAGTGTGGTGGAAGTGTCGGATTATGAGTGAAAATCGAGTGAAATTTCGAAAAGCTTGGCAAAGGGGGAAGAAGGACGAGAGGCTTGGAGACTTAGGGCTCAAAAGTGTTTGTTGACGTGAGGAGAAATACCTGAATCGCGACCTAATATTTTCTTGTGAGACAGACGCCTTGCGGGTCGTGCGCTTACGCCGACCTACCTGTGCATCAAGTCAAGAGCACCTCCCACTTCGCATTTGCGCGCAGGGCCGTGCCTATGCACACGGGCTGCCCGTGCGTCAATGCGAAGGGTGTTTTTCAGTTTTTTTTTAATATATAAAAACAAGTAAATCCTATCTAAATAAAGGGAAAACGAAAAAAGAAAACACAAACCATTGGGTTGCCTCCCAACAAGCGCTAAATTTAACGTCTATAGTTTGGCGCATGTATATCTCGATCAAGGATCCCGCAAGGTTATGCCACCTCCTCCTTTTGATCTTTGTGGAAATAGTGCTTGATCATCTGGCCATTCACCATAAATGTCTCACCATCCCGTGTCAACAATTCCACTATTCTGGGGGGTGATAACACCTTCTTAATCACGAACGGCCCCAACCACCAAAATTTGAGTTTTCCGGAAAAAGTTTGAGACATGAGTTGTACGAGAGAACTTGTTCACCGGTAAAAACTTTTGTTTCTTAATCATCTTGTCATGTTATCTTTTAGTGCACTCTTTGTAAATCTGGGAGTTCTCGTAGGCCTCGTCTTGGAACTCTTCCATCTGATTCAAATGCAGTAACCTTTCTTCACCCGCTGTTTTGAAGTCAAAATTTAACTTCTTTACTGCCCAGAATGCTTTATATTCTAACTCCATGGGTAAGTGACATGATTTTCCAAATACCAGCTGGTATGGAGATGTGCCTAAAGGCGTCTTGAAGGCCATCCGGTATGCCCATAAAGCATCATCTAACTTCATAGCCCAATCCTTGCGATTTATGCTCACCGTCTTTTCTAGGATTTGTTTGATCTCGCGATTGGCCACTTCAGCTTGCCCATTTGCTTGTGGATGGTATGTCGATGCCACTTTATGCCTAACCCCATACTTTGCAAGTAGATTACTCATCAATTTACTCACAAAATGTGACCCCCCCGTCACTAATCAAAGCTCTCGGGGTTCCAAATCGAGTGAATATTTTTTTTTCAAGAACCGCATTACTACTTGCGCATCGTTCGTCTGTGAAGGAATTGCTTCTACCCATCGGGATACATACTCCACTTGCAAGTAGAATATATTGATAGCTCGAAGACGATGGAAAGGGACCCGTAAAGTCAATCCCACATACATCAAATAGCTCCACTTCCATCACATTTGTCATAGGCATCTCATGTCGTCTAGAGATGTTCCCCATCCGCTGGCATCTGTCACATTATTGCACATACAAATAACAATCATTATATAAAGTAGGATAGTATAACCCACTCTGTAGTACCTTCGCCGCAATGCGTGTCGGACCAAAGTGTCTGATGATCATGTTTGCGCACCTCTTAAAGAGTAAGGGGTCATCCCACATATAAAACTTGACATCATGGAGGAACTTCTTTTTCTGATAAGAGGATAAATCTGGAGGTAAGACTCCCGCTACTAAGTAATTAACGAAATCCGCGTCTATGGGAATTTTGCTGTGCTAATAAAAGTTGCTCATCTGGAAACTCTTCCTTGATCGATTATGTACCTTTTTTTCTCCTCATTTTTGTACTCAAGCCTGGATAAGTGGTCTGCCACCATATTTTTACATCCCTTTCTATCTCTAATTTCCACATCGAATTCTTGCAATAAGAGAATCCACCGAATCAATATCGGTTTTGCATCTTTCTTGTCAAAGAGATATTTGATAGCCGCATGGTCTATGTGGACTATCATCTTTGTTTCAATCAAGTAAGATCGGAATTTGTCAAATGCGAATACAATTGCCAGCATCTCTTTCTCAGCGGTAGTGTAATTGCATTGGGCCTTTGTCAATGTTTTACTCGCGTAGTAGATGGCTCTGAATAACTTATCCTTTTTACGGCCAAGGATCGCCCTCTACCGCAAAATCAATGGTATCACACATCACTCAAAGGGTTGACTCTAATCCGAACTACGGGGAATTAAGCGCGATCACCAACGCCTTCAAAATCTCGAATGTCTGCAAACAATCATCGGAAAAATTGAAAGCAGTATTGTTTTCTAATAATTGGCTCAAAGGTTTAGTGATTTTAGAAAAGTCACGAATGAACCTTCTTAGAATCCAGTGTGCCCCAAAAAACTTATGATCGCATTTTCATTTGTCGGAGAATGGAGTTTCTTAATTGCCACAATCTTTGATCTGTTCACTTCTAAACCTGCGAAAGAAACTTGGTGGCCAAGTACAATGCCATCACGTACCATAAAATGCCACTTCTCCCAATTCATAACAAGATTAGTTTCTTCGCATCTCTATAAAATTAAAGAAATATTGTGAAGGCAATGATCAAAAGAATCTCCAAAGACAGAAAAATCATCCATGAACACCTCCATAATTTTCTCTATAAGATCATGAAAAATAGCCATCATAAAGTCTTTGGGAAGTCGCGGGTGCATTACATTGTCTGAATGGCATTATGCGGAATGCAAACGTACCATAGGGACATGTAAATGTCGTTTTCTCCTGGTCTTCCGGTGCAATCATGATCTGTTTATACCTGGACTAACCATCCAGAAAATAGTAATAATCAAATTCTGCCAAATGATCTAACATCATATCAATAAAGGGGAGGAGAAATGATCTTTACGAGTGGCATCATTCAATTTTCTATAATCAATACAGATTCGCCACCCTGTAACTATCCTAGTAGCAATTAACTCATCATTCTCATTTTTTTACAATTGCCATCCCCTCATTCTTTGGTACCACTTGTACCGGGCTCACCAAAGAACTATCAGATATGGCATACACAATCCCGTCATCTAACCACTTTAAAACCTTTTTCCTAGCAACATCTTGCATAATAGGGTTCAATCGTCGTTGATACTGCACTGAAGGTTTATACACATCTTCCATATGAATTTTATGCATGACAATTGATGGACCTAAGCCTTTTAAATTAGATATTGACCAACCTAGTGCAGACTTATATTTTCTCAACGCCCTAGCCAGTTTATCAAGCTGAGTTGAAGTTAAAAGGGAGGATACAATTACTGGATTCGTGTTGTTTGCACCAAAGAATGCGTATTTGAGGTGTTCAGGTAACGGTTTGAGTTCTGGGGTTGAGGTCAACTGTTCGGGGTCATACACGGCTGCTCGTGCGCATACGCATGGGTCGTGCGTTCCTCGTCTCATTCCTTGTTCTCTTGGCTGCGTCTGTTTGCTCTTGCATGGCGCACGGGCCGTGCGTGGTTGCGAACCTGTTTCCCTTAATTCTTCCTTCATGTTTTCACCTCTTGCGCTTTTTGGTAGTTCATACATATTATCTAAAGCACAAACATAGTCATACAAGTCTTGATTATCGAAATCAAGCATTACATTTGACGTCGAACATGAATGGGTTAAACCAAATTCTAAATCATCATGGGACAATGTATGATCTACGTAATCGTCAATGCATGAATCAACTACATCTAAGAAATTGCAGTTCTCAACACATGCTGAATTTTCACGACTTTATAGATAGAAAAAAAAACATGCTCATCGTTAACCCGTGTCCCGAGTTCTCCTTACGCACATCTATCAAGGCCTTTCCCGGTGGCTAGGAATGGACGCCCAAGTATCGAGGAGGGGCGTGGCGGTCTTCCTCTATGTCCACTACTAATAAATTCACGGTGAATATGAATTTGTCGACTTTCACAAGCACATCTTCAATGATTCCCTTAGGATATGTGAGTGATCGATCCATAAGTTGCAAAGTAACCGTGGATGGCTTCACCTCTCTCGATCCAAGTTTCTTGAAAATGGACAAAGACATTAAGTTAATACTTGCTCTAGATCACAAAGGGCTATATTGAAGAAAACACCCCCAATTGCACAAGGGATAGTGAAACTCCCCGGATCTTTAAGTTTCTAAGGTAGTTTTCTTTGAATGATGGCACTGCATTCCTCCGTCAGATTTACTGTCTCGAAACCTGTCATCTTTCGCTTTTTTGATATCACATCCTTCAGAAATATCGCATAATTGGGAATTTGCTACGATGCGTCTGCAAAAGGTATGTTAATATGCAGTTTCTTAAAAATATCCAGAAATTTTGCAAATTGGGCATCTAACTTTTTCTTTTGAAATCGTTGAGGAAAATGGAGGGGAGTAGTAAGCTTTGAAAAATCAGAGTTAGAGGAAGATTTAAACTTCTCAGCCCCTTTTTGTTCATCAGTGTGTCCCTTGTTTCCATCCTCAACCTCAACTTTGCCATTTGCTACGGTGTCTTTGTCTCCGGGGTTGAAATCACATGTTCTCGGAAATTGTCCTTTCGATGTTGCCCGACCAACAATCGTAGCTAATTGGCCAATCACGGGTTTCAAGAATTTTCATTTGTGATCCCATGGTGTTAGCCAATTGTGTGATGTGTCTCAATTTTGTCGACTTAGCCTCATCCTTACTAAATTGGTTCCTTGTTTCATTCATAAAACGAGCTCGTATGACTCATAAATGAAGTGAGAACATCCTCCATAGATGGCTTAGCCTCCACATTAATGACTCTGTCGTCATATTGAACTTCGGTGGTGGTTGCATCACATTCTTCGTATTTGCATAAGAGAAGTTTTCATGATTCCTTAAACCCTGATGATAATGGGTGGGAGTCAAATTATTCTCGGTAATTGTTGAAACTCCGGGTTATTGACATAGTTAGCTTCCTCAATAGGATTTTGAGGAACTCCCCACTATTTGCACCGTGTTTACTTGACCCCATTTTTTAAAACACGTATCATCGATTTGTCAATGATGCCATATGAGCCGTTAATGCTTTGATTGGGTCCGATCGAAACTTGACTACCCTTTTCACATTTGTCCTCTCGGAGGGCCACTCATAGCTATTCATTGCCATCTCTTCAAGCAAATTGAATGCATCATGTGGGATTTTTTCTAGTAAAGCTCCTTCTGCTGCGGCATCCACAAATGACCTTGTATGTCCCAACAACCCGTTGTAGAAAAAACAAAGTTGTTGATCGTCTGGAAACCCATGTTGCGGACACCTCCGCAATAAATCTCTGAATCTTTCCCAAGACTCGTACATTGGCTTAGAATCGAACTGTCTGAACTGAGTGATCTCGCTCTTAAGCTGCTTGTCTTGCTTGGTGGAAAGAATTTGAATAAGAACTCTCAACTCATCCCAAGTATTAACAACACTTGCGAGTCAATGTGCCTAACCCGTTTCTTGTCTTATCCTTTAAAGAGAAAGGGAATAGGTGCAGACGTATAGAATCATCCGACAGTCCATCCATCTTGATTGTGTTACCGATTTGCATGAAGTGTGCAAGATGAGAGTTGGGATCCTCAGTTGCAAATCCCCCCCAGTTCTGTTGAATCATTGAAATTAATGTCGGCTTAAACTCAAAGTTATTAGCATTAATCGGGACATGGGCAATTCCACCATAGTTACGATTTGTCCGAGGGCAAAAGTAATCGCGGATCGTTTGTTGTTGAAGTGTCGGGGCTTAAGGTATCGGTACTTGATTATTGTTCCCATTGTTCCCATTGTTACCCTATTGTTCTCATCCACAACCTCTATAGTATGATCTAGATTTCTTTTCGCTCATTTAGTAGCAACACTTATTCGCTTGGCAAAAGCTTCAACTTTTGGTATGAGCGGTGCTAATTCCCTTCGCTTTGAGCGAGTGTTCATCCACTACCGAACCGACTAAGAAAAACAAATCAAACACTTTAGGAGTGAAACTTAACAAAAATAAAAAGAAAAATATCTAAATTAAAAATAACACTATTTATCGCAATATTAGTACTAAAAATTTAATTAGTCCCGACAACGGCGCAAAACTTGTTCGCCCTATTTTTAGTTTCACCGCAAGTGGACGGCGTAGTTAATAGATAGGGTAAGCAAGGTCGATCCCACAAAGACTAATAAATTAATATACTAAGTATTGGGATTATAATATCACTATTCTTATTTAGGCGATCGAATTGTGATGGTTGTTTTGTAATACTAAGAAAATATTTTATCATAAAAATAACAAAGCAAAGAGTAACGATTGAAAAGATAAAGTGAATGGATGGATTCCGAGGATTATGGTTTCGATTAATCTCCTCTTGTTATCCGATTAATCAATGTCAAAGTTATTATCTATCTTTCCTATAAGACGATCACAAAAGTAATTTATCCTCTCTCTCGAGACACAATAAATATGTTGATTCAATTATCTATGCTAGCATCTCTACTTAACATAAGATAAACAACTCCCAAAAGTATAAAAGATCAGTTATCCTCACAAATCTTGTGACGACTTCTCAATCATGCAAAATATTCATGTCAAGTACTCAAGATCTAATATTGAAACTCATCTCTCGAATTATGAATCAACACATCAAGCATGTTAAACCATTGGCCATATGATAAAACAAGTAATAAAGCAAAGTACTCAAATAGGGTTCGAAACAATAACTTCACTTAAAATTAGTCATCAAACAAGAGTCAATTAACCTAATCCCAAACCCCGGAATCACAAGGTGTTGAGCCGGACATGGGAAACGAAGAATTCATAGACAAATTGTTCATATCCATATCAAACTAAGTGAAAAATAAGAATACAATGGAGTAAGAAACTCAGGGATATCGATGATCTCTCAATCAATCTTCAATCCTCAAGCGTGGATGCGACCTCGATCTTTCTCTCGATTCCTCCGATAGAAGGGTGCTCTTTTCTGCTTTCTAGGGTAAAAGTAAGTGTGTCCTCTTAAGGTCCGTCTCCTCTTTATTTATAACATCCGGGCCAAACCTAAGTCAAAACACAGCGAGACTCTAAAAATCCATACGGATGCACGGGCCGAGCATATGCGCGCGGTTGTCCGCCCAGTGCATCAAGTCGAAGCCTTGATTTTCCTTTGGGTAGATGCGCGTCATGCGTATAGGTATGACAAGCCCATGCGTCAAGTCGAACGTTGATTTCTCTTTGCAAGGACCTTGCAAGGTCGTACTTATGAGCACGGGCGGGCGTGCTTGTCCTTTTTCACTCGGTTCACTCCATACTTCGGCGTAATCACTCGATTCTTGACGTTCTTTGCAATGCTCGATTTGCCTAAAAAGTACTACAAACATTGTTAATTTCTTGCAAAACGAGCAAAGCGTAATAACTTTTTCACATTATGGGAACACGACCCATTTTACTAAGTTAATGCATGTTTATAAACCTATTATATCCAAAATCGTATCCAAAATACATGCAAAACTCACACTAAATAATGCTCCTTAAAAGCGAGTAGATTCATTTTTCTCTACTAGATAATAATGCATTTTCAATATGCAAAATTATACCATTAAAGAAAATCAACATTGTATTCCCGAGTCATCAATAATCTCAACGGGACTAGATGCAGTTGTAACTTGTGCCTTGCAAAATTTCACACTCGAGAAATATATTTTATTTGTTAATATTTAGTGTGTTGTTGCAGTATCAAGTAGACAATAGTCTGTTTTCTCGGTGTTTCCCATTTATACCTGGTATAATCATTATTAAATTAATATTATATGATTATCAAAAACTCTATCTCTGAAATATAAAACAACTACAAATAATAACGTCAATGCACAATAAAGTTCAAATATAAAAGATTTTATTCAGCAACATAGATGTACATAATCATCTAATTACACTACAAGAAATCACACATTTTATGACGAAATGTTTCTCGACGCATAACTATTTGTCATCATTTGTTAATTAAAAGTGATGACTTTTAATTTTGTACTTGTAAAGAAAACTATTACGACGCCATTTCATTTCGTCACTATTGGTAGTAGATGTTGATACTAAATTGCCTATTTCATGACGTTAATGGCGAAAATTGTCATTGTATTTTATAGAAGATGGAATTTGACACCAAAATTTTGACCGAAAATCTTTCGAAGACGATTTGGTGATGAAATTTAGTGTCACGAATTATTTCTTTTAATGACAACATTATAATTTGTCATTTTTCACTCCAATAAAGTAGTTACACTCTTATTTCGTCAACACGCGCATATTTTATGATAACTTTTTTGGGCACGCATAAATATTTGTCATTATTTGTTAATTAACAATGACGAAAGTTATTTGTGTCATTTCAAAATACTCTTTTATGACACCATTAAATTTTGTCACAATAAATATTACATTTCATCACTAATTTGCATATTTCATGACGATTAATTGATTGTGTCATAGTTATCTGTAAAAGGTTGTAATTCACACCAAAAATTTGGAGGAAAATGTTTAATGACAAAAGGATAATAATTGGTGATGGCATTTGATGTCACAAAATATTTTATTTCTGACCACAACATATTTTGTCATTGATTACGCTAAAATATTAGTGACAAATTTATTCATCAACAAAATTCGTAATAATGACGATAAATATGAGTTCGTGGAAAATTGAAAAACTTCTGAAAATTCTAAATATTACAAAAAAAGCCCTTGAAATTTAATTTCGTTTTACATGTTGCCCTTCATAAGAAAAAAATATTTCAAAACCCCCTAACATTAAATTTAAGGCAAATCAAAATGAAGTGCTTTTTTTTAAATTGAAACGTCTTTGGGTTATTTTGTAATTAATCCAAACATTAGGTTTTTTCTTGTAACTATCCATATTTATTATTTATTTAGCAAGAAAAGTGACTTTTAAAACACATCAAAAAACAATTATAAACATACAAATGTTTTACAAATTGATTTTTCCATTTAGTATGGATTTCCGATTTTACAGTTTGGTTTTCGGTTTTAATTTTTTAAAAATTCGGTTATTTGGTTTGGTCTTAATTAAGTGTTCCGGTTAACCGAACCGAACTGAACCGAACCAAAAAACCAAAGTTCTAATTTGTTTGTTTTGCACTCTCTCTATTACTTTGTCCCAGTCCCATTAATCTCACTCATAATCATTTCTATGTCTCCTATCTCTATCTCACTCTTTCAATTTCCATTTTCTTCAAACCAACAGCCACCACAACCCCACCATCCACTGGCCACTTGCTCGCCCCATTACCCATTAAACTAAAACTCCTTACTCATCGGTTAGTACAGATAATTAAGCCACGATTCTTAAAAACTCCCACTACAAGAAAATTGTTGATAGACACCACCAAAAACACACCGGTTTTATGACTTTCTTGGTGTCTTTTCCTTTAACACCGGTTTTGTAAGAAACCGATGTCTAATTAGTGGTGTCGTTTGATAAACAACAAGATGGTTTCCTAGAAGCAAGCGTCTATTGTAAAATATTTCACAAATAGACACCGGTTTTGGCATCGGATATCGAAACCGTTGTCTATTTATATAAATTATTTTTAGATTAGACACGAGTTTTTGATACCGATTATAAAACCGGTGTCTTTATTTTTTAACACGGATCTTTAGATACTAGGTTCTACAACCGGTGTCGTTAGACCCCTAATTAATTAGGTCATTAATTAAGTTCATCCTTTCTCCCTACTCAAACCAATCTCCTGCGCCCCTCTCACCTCTCCCCCATCGCCGTCGCCCGGCCGGACGTCGCCTCTCTCCCCCTTTGCGTCGCCCGTGCCCCTCTCCCCTCCGCCGTCAAATCTCTCCCTCCTTAATCGAGTGAAAATTACGATATGGGATGGGTCAACTCGCTTCTCGGGCCTTTTTCGATCCACCGGCTCGCCTCCTCCAAACCACGACTCTTACTCATTTTGCGCCATCGTCTCCACACCGGATCTTCACAACTACTATTACTCCAAATCCTCCTACCAACTTTTACCTCGGTCACCAAACTTTGAGGGAGTCGACACTCACGAGAGGCAAAAAAAAATTAAAGAAAAAGTCGGGCATTTGGGCGGACGAAAGGTCTCCATTCTCACTACGCCGATGGGGTATCCTTCTCGGACAGACGGACAAATGGCGACCACCAAGGCTTAAAGGCTTCCATGGTAGGTTAGTCCTAAACTCCTAATTTCTTATTCCGTCTTTCGGTCAAACCCTAGCCCCGAATCGACGCCTTAATCTTTTTGCTTTTGGATTTGTATTTTCTAAGTGATGGCGCTTCCACTTATACGATGCAGGAGACGCCTCCATCCACAGCCGACACTATTCATCGGAAAATCCACCCATGCCCTTTGGTAATTATTTAAAGTATCCTCAGAATTTCTATTGAAACGAGAGAGAGAAGAAGGTTTTGCGAGAATAATTATCTTCGTTAGGTTGAGTTAAAAATACGAGTCTACTCATAAGCTTGAACAACAATTGGTTGGTTTTTGATGAAATACGGGTTTATAGTCTTCGTGATATAGGATTGGTTTAGATTAGAGGATTTCTTATAACGAAATTGGTGAAATGCCTATTAACTGTTGATAAAATGCCTCGAGTCACTTTGCTTACTTTACTCTAATTGTCTCGATCCCATATGCACCTTTGTGTTGGAGTGTTTTGCTTCAATTTGTTGGATTTTACATGACTTGGAGCTTGATTAACTACACCTTGGCCTACCTACTTGCATCATTTTCATTTTATATGCAATAGGCAATGTTTACTTCACCTCCTGGAGCTTGAGCTATATTTGTGACCATTGTTTTATATTATTTTTCAAATATTAATGCATTCATTTTTCTTTTCTAGATTCGATCATGGTAAAGAGAACGAGCAAATGAAAAGAAGGCTCGCTTCTAGATCTAGCAAGTATGACCGGGTTCGTTTTGTAGCCTGGAGGCTCAAAAAGGTTTTATTAATCATGGTGAAGAGTTGTTTTTGGTTCTTCTCAAGCAATTAATTTATTAATTTAGTAATTGGATTCTTGATCTTTGATTATATGAGTTTTTAAGAAATATGTCTATGTTTGAATTGATAGCTTAAAGAAAGTTTCGAAAGAGCTTATTTCAATATCTAGTAATAAAATGAATATTTCATGAATTTTGTCTATGCCTGAGTTGATTTTCCTATTTGATGCCTTCAATAGTTGGCTTGGACCCGATTAGTGTAGTATTCATCCTTACTTCTTGGCATAAATACCTCTTTCGGACCTTTCTTTAAATTTTGTACATGGAAAACTCATCATTTTTCAGATTCTCCGAGCTATATCTATTGAGTTATGCAATACTGGTCATTCAAATAATAAGTCCTTTGTTTTAAACTACCACCTTTTGAACTAACCATCTTGCATGGGCTAATTGCTAAGATCGGCCTCGAGTCAAAAAAATGGAAGAAAGCGTTATATTATTTGGTGTCGCAAATCGAAAATCAATGGCCATTCCGTGTATCGCTTGATGTGGACTCGTGCAAGTTTCCTTCACCAAGTAAGAAAAAAAAATGGATATTCGATCCTGTAAAACATCTTTTTATGTTTTATACGACTTATTTCGAATGGCTATGTCTGGTTCGTGCTTCATTACACTTGTTAATGTAGCTAAATGAAGAAAGCCTTCTCATATTGAAAGGGCTCGATTTTAGGCTCTCTAAGAATCTTCACCTTGGTCTCATATTAGTTATCTTTGTTAGTTTTACCCGTGTGTTTAGCTAGCTTTCAATAGGCATGGGAAAAACACCAACGATCCAAGATCAAAACTGTTCAAGGCGTCATTTTAATCCCGAGGACCGGCTGGGGTGGGACCTCAAAAGCGGCACCGTTTGAAGCTAATAATTTTGATAATATTGGAATTTTTGCTGGTTTTGGTGGGGTGGTGTTGTCTCCGCTTTTGAATGTAAAATTTCATGGATTTTCTTATGGAAGTGGATTATCGGGGTATGATTATGGATATCTTTATTCATTTAGTGAAGTGGTAATACCTTTTTCAGTTTGTGATCCTACTTTCTTCGTGTTTTTTTTTTGTGTCTTGTATATTTGCTTTGAGTTGAGTCGAGTCGAGTCATTTGTTGAACTGTAGAACTGCATGACTAAGTGAATTTGTCGAATATGAGTTAAATGGTCAAAAGAGCATGTGTTTGAGCGGTGATCTATGCTTCGTTCCATTAATTCCATCTACATGCATAATTTGGTTGATTTATTTGAAAATGATTTATGAAGTTGAGTGTTTCTTGTATGATCCCACACGATGCTAGAACTTGTCGATCACTAGTCGAGGTGAAATCTGGCGAAGTAACCATGAGGAAGTGATTTAGGCCATCTTTGAACAAGCTAGAGCCTAAAAATGCCTACCTTTGTATTATATTTTCCTAGTGTCCCCCTTTGAGCACTTATAAACCCGTTTCTTTGGCAACCAATCGAATACCCGAGCCTAAATGTGAAAATCCTAATTACCCATCACTCATACGTACACACATAATATAGAAAAATATTGAAGATTGAGGAGGGGATGATGAGAAGGGTATGTGGTTATTTTAATGAAGTTGCCCGAGAAAAGAAAAAGATGAAACCCCATGTATGCAAAAAGAATAAGTTTGGGGGTTACGAAAAAAATGTAAAAAAAATCAACGGGATTGAAAGTTCATAAACATTGGGGATGCCAAAAAAAAAAAAGTGAAGGGTAGTGCCTATTGATAATTCAAGTGTTAATTGTGTGTTTGGGTGATTTGAGCCATTTATTCCTATATTTTCCTACCTTACCCTAAGCCCACATTACAAGCTTTAAAAGTCCTATTGATCCTTGTGTTACATTAGCCTACATTAGTGTGAAAGACAAGCTTATGGAATCCGGTAAACATTATTTCTTGATAATTAGAAGTGGATCATTTTGATAACACTTGATTTCATGGATCTATTTGAATAATGTAAACGAAATTGGCATGAACATTCAACTCATTTGATCACAATGTCAAAACACATGCTTGATTGATAGTGAAATGAGTAATGAGACAAATGATATTGGTTGTGAAGTTTTGCAGTTTGTTTGTATTGTTGTGTCTTGTATTTTTCATTTTAGAGTTGTAATTGCTTGAGGACAAGCAATAGTCTAAGTTTGGGGTATTTGTTCGATTGGTTTTATACCATTGATTTGGGCTTAAGGACACTAGAGTTTTGTGTTGTTTTTGAGTATTTTTGAGTCGTTTTTGTTATATCTCATAGGTTAGGTATTAATTTCTATTGTTTCGAGTCATTTGAGTGGCCAAGCCATGTTGAGGGCCAATTATATTGAGTCTAGAGTCATTTTAATGAGTCGTGTGTCAAAAGAAGCAAGAATGATCAAACAACGAAAGATTGATTTGAAGAAACGTCCAAAGGCGTCGGAATTTCTATCCTTTGGCGGGGTTTAGTATTTTGGTCATAACTCTCTCTACAAAATTGATATTGAGCTGATTCAAGTGGCTATGGAAAGCTAAGAGAGAGAACTACAACTCTTATGAAGAGCATGCCGTGCAAAAATGGATGATCTGGTTTGTGTTTTGCTGCTGCTTTCATTTCAGCCCATTTTGCCGGCTCCATTGGTAGGCGGACAAAACAAGAAATGTCCGATTTTGGATCTAAAAAGGAGGATACTATAAATAGATACATGGTAGGCTTGAATCGGGGCATAGAGGACACTTGGGGGATGAAAACCAACACCACCAAGACACAAGGAAAGAGTTGGGGAAGAAGATTGAAGACATTTATCATCTAGAAATAGATAAGATTCTTCTTTAATATCTTTAATTTCTTCTTAATTCCTTCTTTGTTGTTTCTTGTATATCATTTGAGATGCATTCTCATTTGATTATGGGTATTTGTATTTTCATCATGAGCTAAACTTTATAATTCTAGAGGGATGATGTAATCTATGCTTGAACTTATGTTTTGATATTGTGGTTTGTCAATCTAGATTTATAAGTCAAGATTTCTACAATAATCATTTCCTCTCTCGAGTGCCAAATGATTTTAGATCTAATTGGGAAATCAATATCTCTATAAAAATCACCAATTAAAATCTCAATAAAAACTATGAATCTTGATAAATGACTTCAAAGGATTCACAAATTTCTCAATTCTATGAAATCTAGGTTATGCTATTCCAAGGTCATGTATTCAATTACCTCTCTCAAGTGTCAAATCAAATACACCAAACACTCTAAATTATTGATCAAGTAATTTAGAAGCAATAGTTCAAATAGCACAAATAAATTGATAGATCTAGATTGACAAACCACAATTTCAAAACATAAGTTCAAACATAGATTACATCATCCCTCTAGAATTATAGAGTTTAGCTCATGATGAAAATACAAATACCCATAATCAAATGAGAATGCATCTCAAATGATATACAAGAAACAACAAAGAAGGAATTAAGAAGGAATTAAAGATATTAAAGAAGAATCTTATCTATTTCTAGATGATAAATGTCTTCAATCTTCTTCCCCAACTCTTTCCTTGTGTCTTGGTGGTGTTGGTTTTCATCCCCAAGTGTCCTCCATGCCCCGGTTCAAACTGCCATGTATCTATTTATAGTATCCTCCTTTTAGATCCAAAATCGGACATTTCTTGTTTTGTCCGCCCGGACACGGCGCTTGAAAATGGGTGCTGCGCAAAAACACAAACCACCCATCGTCCATTTTCTTGCAGTGACGGGCAACATAGTCAAGGAGAGTGGCGGGCAGTAAATGCGTAGAACACTCTGCGCTGCCATTTAGCTTTGTTTTGTGTAGCGCCATCCAAACGTCCGAATTTTCTTTGGGTGTCTTCATAGGAGTTGTAGCTCTCTCTTAGCTTTCCATAGTCACTTGAATCAACTCAATATCAATTTTGTAGAGAGAGTTATGACCAAAATACTAAACCCTGCCCGAGTCTTTAGAAATTCCGGATGCGTTTGGGCGTTTCTTCAAATCAATCTTTCGTTGTTTGATCATTCTTGCTTCTTTTGACACACGACTCATTAAAATGACCTAGACTCAATATAATTGGCCCTCAACATGGCTTGGCCACTCAAATGACTTTCGAAACAATAGAAATTAATACCTAACCTATGAGATATAACAAAAACGACTCAAAATACTCAAAAACAACACAAAAACTCTAGTGTCGAAGCCCAAATCAATGGTATAAAACCAACTGAACATGAAGGTGGGTTGTATAGAGAGACTAGTCAGGGAAATGGTGAGAATTTGAAGAAGAAGATTCTATTTTAAATTCTTGTTTTGTGCTTTTTGCTATTTTAACAATGTGAAACAACTCAAACTTGGATCTTGCTATTTTAAATTCTTATTTTTAATGTTTTTGTGCCAAAGTTTTCCAACTAGTTTGTCAACTATGGTGAGTTACCATGCCACATAATTTGTTTAAATAGGTTGACAGATCACAACTTACCAGTTTACCATACCACAATATGTTTAGATAGTGTGGAACATCATCATTACCTTACTAAGTAGTATGTTTTAGATTGTGTGACAGATCATAAATTGTTACTGTGTGTAACAAATTGAGACTGTTACTTTTCATTTTTGCCATAGTGACATTTTTCATGTGGTTTCTTGTCCAATGCTGACAGTGACACAAATATAATGAATAAAAAAGTTATTTGTATCTGTTGCTATTAGTTCGTGTTATCATAATAAATGCAAATAGCATGAAATGACCACATAAATGAAAAACCTGTACTGTTACTTTATTTACCTGGGTATGGAATATATTAGAGTTAATAGACATCCTTTGGAGGTCTAGAGGTGCAGTATTTAAAGTTCATATAATTTATTGGGCTGATTGAATCACTGCTATTGTAAATTGGCTGATCACATGTATCGATAAGCTGTTACGATTTTTCTATAGTCCTGGAACAAATCATCTCGCATCAAGAGCTGCTCAACTTTATACTCCGATTACCATGTCAACTCAACTTCACTCAGGGCCAACACCAGACTGAATGATATACACCCTTTCATCGATGCGGCGATGGCTCGGGTAAACTAAGTAACTTCACAAGCTTCATTCTAATTTCTAATTATGCAATTGTCCTTTGAGTAACGGGCTGGTGTTTTACTGCGAAAAGCTCTTTGGTTAATGCGTTATGCGCAAGTTATTCTTGAATTACATCACACGCCCTCGCCTTTCTGTAAACAACTCATCTTCTATTACATTATCTCAAGGAAATCGCCCGGTGTTCTAAGGAGAGTTAGCTCTGCTGTGGTATGACATTGTCGATGGCCTTTATTTATTTTTTAGCTTGTACGTATATGTGTTGTCCTTTCTTAATTGGTTGAATCTTGAAATTTTTTGAGGAACATACTTGGAAAATAATATTGTTTTTTGGAACATTCTAAAATAGCATGCTATTTTCTTGTTATAGGTTGTGATATTCTCTTCTTGACCTAAGTGCACAACATTATTGTTCGATGGTGCCCAGTCTCGATTTAATCCTCCTCACACCTATTTATGGTTCATTCATATCTTGTATTCTTCTTCTTGTTACTTTTGTTGTCTTGATATGTCTGATTCTTGCATTCTGTGTCATGCTACTCCTGATTGTGGTCGTTATGTTGTTCTTTGCTGCGCGATTTGTAGTCAATATGGGATTAATTTTTTTGTAGTCTCAATAGCATCAAATTTATAGACCATCTTTAGTATTTTAAGAACCTAGTTATGTCCGATTTTAGCAACAAGTAATTCCTATTGATTAATATGGGTAAATCACAAAACTACCCCTAAAATTTAATCTAATTATAAAAAACATTAGTTATCTTTCAAAGAGTAATAAATATTCTTTGCACATGTTATAGTTAAGTAAGATTTGATCATATTGTTGATTTTTCGTTTCATTTATAGTCTTGATTTGATATTCTTCCTTGAGGGGGACGTATGCAGACGAATTTGATGATGTCGGGCACAACCACGATCTTGGGCAATGTTGGAGAAATACTATGCGGGTGAATCAACAAGTCAAACATTCCATGTTTAATTGGATTTTGTTGTTGGATCATATGGATTTTGTTGCCTGTAGTTGAATTATATAGTCTTTTTGTTGGCTGATGGAATTAATCAGATTATTGATTTATAGTTGTTTTATCGAAAGGAAACGTTGCTACTAGTACTTTTAACATTAATCAGATTATGAATTTTTGTTGGTTGATGCGGTGTCTATTCATCAAAAGACACCGGTTTAAAACCGGTGTCAAATACATAAATTTTTAACATTAGAAAGCGGATTCTTTAAAATAAAAGACACCGGTTTTAAACCGGTGTCAAAAAGTTCAAGCTTTTAACACCAATGGCTTTAACATCGGTTGTTTTACTAATAGACACCGGTTTAAAACCGGTGTCGTTGAAGGAAAAGACACCGGTTTAAAACCGGTGTCGTTGAAAAAGGAAAAGACACCGGTTTAAAACCGTGTCGTTGAAGGAAAAGACACGGTTTTAAACCGGTGTCAAAAAGTTCAGACTTTTAACACCAGTGGCTTTAACACCGGTTGTTTTTACTAATAGACACCGGTTTAAAACCGTATCGTTGAAGGAAAAGACACCGGTTTTAAACCGGTGTCAAAAGTTCAGACTTTTAACACCAGTGGCTTTAACACCGGTTGGTTTACTAATAGACACCAGTTTAAAACCGGTGTCTATCAGCTTTTTAGTAGTGTCCATATATTGAGGATATATTTTCTTGGTTTAGTTTTTGTATTTCTTATGTGTAATTCGAATTTTTTGGTTCGATTCGGTTTGACCGCATTAACACCCCTAGTTCTTAGCATAAACAATGTCAATTTTCATGTTTCCTCTTTATACGTAAACGTTTAAAGTTAAAGCTAAGTAAATGCTTATTAGTTCAATTGACTTTAATTTTCAACAATATTTTTGATTTCTGAAATTGGTTTATCAAAAAAATATATAAGTGCTCATTGATTCCACTGATGTCGATCATAATAACCTGTTTAATAAACCATACATATTGACAAACAATTAAGGGCGTGTCCACATTAGCTTCACCAGCATCTTCATCAATGCTCAGCATCTATTTCACATAAATGTATAAAGACAAAAACCTAAACCCACACCCCAATCTAGTTTCAACTTCCTTGGGCAGGTGCACTCCAATACACGCTTGACGATCTAGACAAAATCACCAAAACCATCTACATCACAAATTCATATACACAAATGAATTCATCCAGAATTCTGGATCTGAACTGTTGAAATTTTCAGCAAAATACACCTAATCAGGTGTAAATATGAAAATCAGCAAACTAGTACTATGATACATGCAAATACTTAATGCAAATTCCAACGCACATAATAATTTGTAACAAACTAGTACTATGAATGCTGGATCAAATTACACTTTGCTTAATCTTCACATTTGCAGGATTAGGAATAGATGAGGACAAATGAGTTGCACTCTTGTTTATCGTCTTTCCTGAGTTGTTAATGTTCTTATCACAATTAAGCACAACTTTATCACATCTCAAGAGCTACCATACCCATTAAGTCATTATCACTTTCTATTGCATATAAGTTGACACATAATCAGGAATATAGCATATCCAATACTCTGTCTTCCTCAAGTATGTTTCTAAGTTTATCCAAGTCCCTGCATTTCCTTTTAAATACACTTCAAACACTACTCTATAATTCATTAAAAATAAATGGGATGCATTTTTTTAAGTTCACTATGTCTCTGTTTATGTGCATGCAAGTTCAAATTTAATAAGGAATCTCAACCTACTTACCTTACGAAATCAAAAGATTCCAACAAAGTGGTTCTTGCATAGGGGACAAAGTTGCAAATCATAGAATCTTCCATATTATTTTTCAGATAATAGCAAATATCCTAACAAGCTGCAAACAATAGCAAATCTATTAACATTTAACAAATCTGGTATGAAAACAATAAATACTCGAGCAATTAAAAGATACGAGAAGCAATATCAATGAGAAATACCAACAAATATGGTGTAGTGAGAAATTTTAATATCAGTATGTATAGAACTAACGAGTGATAAATTCTAGATTCACGTGCAAAGTACACCAAATTTCCACCATTTTGAATAGGTTGCCATCAAGTTTCTCAATCTTTCTGCATGGAGGAATCTTACACCATATGCACACACAACACATATTTCATTTCTCCTTCCTTGTTTAACACTTTGGTACACTTGGAAGGAGAGAAACAGTTGCAAGCATGAGGATGCCACCTTTAATTTCAGAAGAATCATTTGGCAAGTAGAATCTCACCTTCAGCTACTTTCTAAAAGTAGGCTTTTTCAAAAAAAAAACATTGGCATGGTTACTTCCATGTGGCTTGTCAACTTGGTACTAATTTCAGAGTTCTACATACTAAACACCCCATCCCAGTGATTTGGAAAAGGCCACATGTTAACTGGTTCAAAGTTAACATTGATGGCTCTCTCCAAGGTTCTAACTGTGCAGGCATAGGTGGAGTTCTGAGGGATTGGAATGGTAACATATTGTGGGCATTTTCTCAAGCCATACAGCATTAGAAGTGGGACTGAACTTACTACATCCAAGTTTGGAAGCAACATCATTTTTGAGTCAGATTCACTAATCCTTGTCAGCACTATCAATAAAAACTTGCCTGGTCAGTGTATTCTTAGGCACAAACTTACCAATATTCGGAAGCAGTTGGCTCCTAGAAGCATCAATCTTATTCACACTCATAGAGAAGCCAATAAAATTGCTGATAATCTAGACTAAACCCAGTTAGTCTTTTAATCATTCATGTACCTTATTTCATTCGTAGATCACAAAGTTCCTGGTCTTGGAATACTATATAAAATTGCATGACAAAAACTTTCATTCAGAACTTTATATTACAAGAAAAAGAATTTACATTCCGGATGCACCAACTCTGAATCAACCTTACTTACTTTTTGTTAATTACAAACTTAATTTCACAATCAAAAACAGTAGAATTAAGTGCTATCGGAAAATCGTTAATTCTTCTCTCTGCACCAAAACTCACAAAATTTATGTGAGTTTGCTCCCTGTAGGTTTCTTAGATGAACTCATTTGTAGATAATTATCGATCAAAATGAAATTTCTTCAAACATCCCTATATTGGCCAAACGGAATATAAAGATTCACCAATCTTTATCTAATGGTCAGCTAAGAAATATAGCTGATTTCTCTGCGTCATTTGGTTTAACATCAATTTCGCCTTTCCACTGCCTGATCCTTTGAGCAGCAATAGAAGCCTGCAATAAATTCCATATTGTTAATTAGTTATACAATATCCCAAAAATACATTGAACCCAAAAAAAAAAAAAAAATTAAAACGTCTTAACATAATTTGGACCTCTTTATTCCAATCAGTTCTGTAAACAATCCAGAAGAGTATTATAGTTTGTACAACAGTTCCAGATACCATTCCATACCATATACCCTGAAAAATCATTACTAAAATAGTCAATAATTTTGAATAAAATGTATAAAACTTGGATCTCATAAATTCAAATTTATTTAGCATTTAGTGTAAACTTACTCTAACACCCATGTCAAGTGGATACCCCAAAATTAGACCCAAAGGAACACCGAACACATAGTAGCATACGATGTTCACATTGGCAATCAAACCTTGCCATCCAGCCCCAATCGCCACTCCTGCATATTTACAAGGCTTCTCGGATTACCAATCCAGATTCTTGGATTATCAATCCAGGATTTAGAGTAAATTTAGCGTAGATTAAATAAATTTACCTGAGAGGGCAGGTTGAATGCTGTTGACCACAATGCAGAATGCGAGCAATGGTGTGAGGTCATATACAACGTCTTTGACAGCATCACTGTCTGAAAACAAGGAAGGATATTGCTCTTGGAAAATGAGAAGAAGGATCGAAACTATGAGGCCGATCAAGAAAGCCGATATCACCATCACTGCGACAGAGAATTTTGCTGTTCTGGGATGAGATGCTCCCAATTCATTTGACACTCTTACACTGTCCGTATATCCATTTGTCAGAAAATAGATCATTGAGAAAATAAGATGTTTATTAGAGAGAAAAAGGAAATTTATGTAACAATTTATGTCAGAGGTTATGGGATTTTTACCTAATTGCCGCGTTGAATCCAACGGCTATTGTGTTTGTCCACCCCAATATGTTTGTGCTGCAAAAGTTAAACTAATAGTTTGTAAGTCAGGGAAATAAAATCATAATTATGGAATATTTTTTTTTGAAATAATAATTATGGAATATTAATCGCAGTGAGTTGCGATAATTTATAGATGGCTTCATTAATCAGAGAAATGCAACAGAAAAGAGTGTGCCTTTGTAGTTCTGTTTATATTTTTCTACATAAATAAGATGAGAAGTTCATAGAGTAACACCGATATCTTATTACATGTTTTGGCTCTAAGAATGTTTTTACAGCAGAAAAAGATAAATTTATGATCCCAAGTCTTTAAAGATTGCATGGGTCATGTTTGTGTATGTTCAATTCTAAAACCAAGTCCATGGAAGTGTATAGCATCTCACTTATAATTAAGAAAAGCTCGTTATTTAAAATTTATTATATGCTGGGTTTTACTAGCCAATTAAGTTCTATAATATTAAAACTTCTAATAATGTTAAAAGCACTCTGCATTACATTACAACAAAAACAGAATAACACGACCCATAGTGAAATGGCCAACCGTTATCCGTTAATATAGGCAATAAAAACAACTATATATTATTTTATATATACCATTTTTCGGATAAGTGTAACAGTTTTTTGCTCAAAATTTGAAAAAATGTTTGAATTTGGAATGAATTTAAAACACAACTGAATTAGGGTGAAAAAAAATCAACCAAACCGAAACCGAACCGCAATGCTAGAAAAATCGAACCAAACCAAACCGAATTATTTGATTTATTTCGGTTTGGTTCGATTTTTTCGGTTTGGGCTTTATTGCCTTTACTTTTTTTTGCTAAAATATATATATATATTTTATATTTATATGACAACTTAACTAAAATAATAATATAAAAATGTAGAGACCAATATATTTAGTTCGGTTCGGTTCAAATCGAATTTTATGGACCAAAAAACCGAACTTTTAATTCAGTTTATTAGATTGAAAACCGAACCAAACCGTTTAACCAAAAATGTTGGAACCATCGGTTCGATTTTTTAAATATAAAACTATTTCTGAAAATTAATTTTAAGAAAATAATAAAAAAAATAAATTTTTACAAAAAAATTAAATTAGAAAACAGAGTTCCTAACTCTGTTTTTAAATTTAGAAAAAAAAAAGAAAAAAGTGAGAAAACAGAGGTAGAAACTCTTTTTAAATCATTATTTTTTCTGTTTTTTGCATTAATTAATTAAATACATCTTAAAAGTGCTTTAATTTAATAAATTTGCCGAAATTTAGCACTATTTTAATTAAGCCCATTTGTTTATAACAGGGCTCATTTTTATATTCTAAGATTTTTTGAATTAAAAATTAATTAAACGCTACGAGTTTGGATTAGATATGTGTAAATACCAACTATATATAGGTATATGAAAGAAAATTATACTTGGTGTATGGTTTTCTATGCGTGAAAAGATGTGATTTGTCGAGAATATATTTAGTCAAGATATTTAGAAGAATAAAAATTTATGACAATTATATTTTCATATACTTTAGTTTGTAGGTCTACTAATTTCTTGTGTGTTTCTCAATGCATTACAATTACAATTTACATAATATACAGTAGGGGTAGAAATATGATTTAATTTATTAATGAAATATAATTATTTCTAAATTGATAAAGTCTTTAATAAAATATGTGTAGAAACGACATATGTGAATCCAAAAATGAGCATTATAATGTCTAACATTAACTAAAAATCTTGAGTACAGTTTCTGCTAAATATTTAATAAAACGAATATGTTTGGATTATAAATAATAAAGAAACAAAAAGCTTTAAACAAACGGGTATCTTTGTCTCTGGTTGCTAGACAGAGTCTATGTTAGGCATATCGTGTGGACCAACACAATACTTAGAATTAGTATTTTTCCATTCGTACGAGGCTCTATATCAGATTAAGTTTGTGGTGGCAATTATTGTGGTTGGCCACATCAAAACACCAAAATATCAGACTTTTGTTTGTCATTCATTATGTGCATCCTTCCAGATTTAACCAGATGCTTAATTTCATTATTGTGGTTCTCTGCATTTTCTCTTTTTTTCCTTTTCTGTTTATCCAATAAAAGAAGGTCAGGTCTTTGTCATTTTGGCAATTATTTTTCACCTTTTGAATATATGCGCCTATTATTATAATTTAATGTCAAACACGTGTATATAACCCACAAAACTCCTGCACACTCACTGATTAGAGCATCCACAAATACAAATGCTAGTCGCACATTCAAGTTTGTTTTGCCCGCAGTGCCACATCAATTTAAACTAATTTTTATCTTGCTATCACAATGACAAGTTCAAGTTTAAGTTCAAATTGAGTCGCAATGTCAAATATATCAATTATGAATTGATATTGAACCAGGTTCAACATATCTAACCCAAAAACTTTGACTTGAATCATTCCTTTATGGATAATCTTATGGGAGGAATGTTCTAGTCCAGTGTCTTTAGTAAAACAAAAGATCTGGCCTTTTAATTCAGGAGGACTAATTTGGGTTGAAGATTTATAGAATAGTGATTGTCTAAAAAATATATCGATTTAAGATTATTTAAATATTATAATGAATCTAAAAGAAAATAAAAATACCATTCTCATAAAAGCAAGAAGCAAGCCCGTGTTGCCATGTGTCCAACAATATGATAAGCTGAAAAGTTGATGACGTAAAATACTTTGGAAGTATTTTGAGTATAAGATTTCATCATAGAAAAAGATAGACATTGAAAGTAGTTACCAAACGGATAAAGCGGCGACTGCAACTTCTGCGTCCTTCAAATATCCAGCAAACAGCACCAGTGCCATAAAATACCATGTTTCTAAGCTGTCAACATGCCAAGTATAAACTACATTACATTCAATTAAATAAACCGAATAGTGTCTTCAGTAAAGATAGAAAAAAAAAGTAAAATTTTTAAGTAACGTAACAGAAAACTAATAGTGTCTGTCTACTCACTGTTTTTAAATGAAAAAAATTGGAAAAAGTAAATTCTAAATAATTTTTTAAAAAGATTTTTATTTGGAAAACTTTTTTATTCTAAAACATCAAAGAGAGCTAAATAATTAATAACAATAAATACTTGGACAAAAGGAGTACTTTTATAACAATGACAGTCAAAACCAAGAAAATAATAATAATAGTCGACATCAACGAAGATTTTAAAAGAAGATTTTAACACCAGTTTGAACTGTGATATTTCACCCTTTATAAGAGTGTTAACTAGAGTTCGAACCTTGTATCTTTCAATTTCTTGAAATTTATCTCCTCCACTCCAACCATATTCCCAACTTATTTAAAAAATGAGAGAAGATTCTTGAATTTTTCTCAGAAAAAAGTTAAATAAATTTAAGCACTCACCACATCATAACGGCTGACGAAATAGATAACTTGACAAAACCCGAAAGATTTTGAAACGCCCTCAATGTGAACCCGGTCCATGCTTTACCACACGTCCCGCTAAATATATAAATCAGCTGCGCCACCACTATGAACCACCACGACGCGTCCAGCACCGCCGCGCCGCCGCCCATCCCCCACTCAAGTTTCAACATTAGCAGCCAGCTGAGAAATATATGCAACACCAACGCCACTGCGGAAATCCAAGCCATGGCCATGATCTTGCTCTGCGCCTGCAAGAACTTGGCCGTCGGAAAATTGAGCGCGTAAGCGAAGAGCTGAGGGATCATCCACAGCGCGAATTTTCCGGCAGCTCGCGATATGCTCTCCGTCTGGCCGATCACTAACAAAAACGGCAATGCGAAAATGTAGAGAAACATTAGAATAAATGAGGTACCGAGAAGAATAACCCACGATCTCTGTAAATAGACACCGAGCATGTCCAGCTGTCCGGCGCCGTAGGCTTGGCCGCAGAGCGTCTCCACGGCGCTTCCCATTCCCAACTGCTCAAGAAAAATCCCCAATCCCAGTTAATAAAAAACACTAATCTATTTTTTTAATTTTCACCATTTTTTCAATTTGCATACTAAACTAATTGTTTTTTTAATTAGCAACCTAAGCTTTGTGGGTTTTATTATTTTGCAATCTCCAACCAATATACCCGGAATAGTCATCTATATGATCCAGAATGACAAACAAAAATCAAAGATTAAACATTACCAAGACGCCGAGAGAAAGACCGGCGATGACCGAATTCTCGATTGAGAAAGCGGCGAGCTGGAGAGTGCCGACATGGCCGGCAAAGGTTTGTGTGAAGGCGCCGAGAGAGTACTGGCAAAGGGAGGTGAAAATGGCTGGGCCCGCTAAATACCAGAGCTTTCTGGACTCGACGAGAAATTCGAGACAAAAATGGCGGATTCCGGTGATGGGAGGGATGTCGTCGCTGTCGATGACGAAGGATGAAGTGAAGGAACGGTTTCTGATTGGGTAGGTTTGTTGGTCGTCGTCTGAGTCCGAAAGAAGTGGCTGTTTCGCAGTGTCCTCCATTAATTTAGAGAGAGAGAGAAAGAAAAGATTTTTGTTAGTTGTGGTAATGAAGGGTGGTGTTTGAATAAAGACTGAGGAGTTGGAATTTATAATAAGGTGAAGGAAAATTCTAGGATGCGGGTAAACACTATTACTGTGCGTTTAATCTTTGCCCAATGCTCCACAATTATTGGGCTGGTAAATCAGGAAAATGTAACCTCTTATTTTGTTTATTTACAAAAAATCTCACTTAGCACTTAAAAGCCTTCTATTTTTGTGAAAACAATCGTTTCCGCCAACTTTTTTTTTTTTTATATTTTTCAATCTAAACTATTTTATTTTTCAACTAATAATCTAAACTTTACGATTTTTTTACTTTACAACATTTGGTCAGCCAGAGTTGGAATGTACGTTCATGTTATATTTCGGATCACATGGGCCAATTTTCATTCAATATTCCAATTTCGGTTGGCCGAAGGTTCTAAACTTAAAAGCCATAAAGTTTAGATTGTTACTTGCAAAAACAAATAGTTTTGGTTGCCAAGTGTAAAAATGGCCAAAGTTGATGTTACGAAAAATTATTTTTCCTCTATATTAGTATTGATATATAGTTGGTGTGATCGAGATTTGCTGTTTCATGTTTCTATTATATTGTAGTTGACGAATATCACGAGTACAATATGATGTTACAATTCTACATATTAATTTATCGAATACAATAGAATAGAAAATGAAATGAAAATGTTAATAGGAGATTTGGACTCGAATAGTAAATATATAAGGTAATATTATTACTTACTTTACATGTGAAACTTATATCGTATATGTCATTTTCTATTTGATGTTTTTTATGGTGTTTTATGTTGTATTTTATTTTCCACGGAAATATCATGTCTGTAAAATGATACAATATATCATAATTATACTCATATCATTTACCTCATGATATATAGAAACACCAAATTTCTGAATGAAATATTGTAGGAGCAGAGAATTTGGATTTCTAAATATTGATATCGTGTGTATATATATTTTTCTGGGACAAAATATCGTATATTGTAGGAGCAGAAAATTTGGATTCAAAATATCATGTGTATAAAATTGATATAGTATATTGAACACGGATAAATAGATCAGCCTAACTTTAAAAGGCCCTATCGGTTAGGTAATAAATAGAATTGACATTTCTGGAAAATGCAAAGCTTGATGAGTCACAACACCATCATATATAACGAATGCGAGAATGCGGCCACAGTGTGGAGATCGGCATGGAAAATTCTTACACGTATCAACACACAGTTTATTTTAATGTGGTCTACTACTATGTGCAATACCCAATGTTTATTTTATGAGTATTTTCCAAACAACCATGCACACGATAGAATGGTAATTAATGTGACAGTGCAAAGAATTTTTTTAATTATATAATAATCGTTAATTATCTTCAAAAATAATGATCCATCCGGGCTGATCAAGTCGCGTCAACATCAAAATTGTACTATTTGGTTCTTAGTAAAAATTATAGTATGCCATGAAACGACAACCGATAACCCGACGCTAAAACCCGATCTAAAGTTACTGAAAGAAATACGAACACAAATTGAATACGAGCACGACTAACATGAACCAATTTATTCTAAAACTTATATGTTTTATCTTTTATTTAATTTTTCATGTACTTTGAGCACAACTCAAAATTAACCGAAACCAAATACGAACTCAACCCAATGACCCAAATTAACACCCCTAAAAAATACAAGAGTTAATAACATGGAAATTTTGATAAAGCAACTCAAAGATTACATGATTGATGTGATCATAAAACTGCTTGTGTGTGAAAATTATACGAGATCTCTTATTTCCATAGCTATTATGCCACATGAATAAATGATATTATTATAATACATGCATGGGCTTAGTCAGGACTTCCGACCAGTGCGATCAAAAACTTTATCATTTTTGCAGGCAGTTCTCGAGCCAAAATTTTAAAAACTAGAAAACAAAAAATATTGTAATAAAAATAAGCAAATTGAAGGTTGTACCTTCCAATAATTCTTTGCAGGTTTTCATACTCTGAAACCACCGCTTTATAATGACTTCATTATCAAGTTTGAGAAATATATCTCTCTCTACGTAACAAACAAGACAATCATGCATCCACTCATCACTCATTCTTGTGTAATTTATCCTTCACAAAACCCATTGCGGATAACACTCTTTCAACCGTAGCAATGGAATCATTGTTGTTTGTCATGTGGTAATGTTTAAAAGAAAATGACTAAGTGTATAAATGAAAAACGGGACAAAGTTTGTGAAAGTCAAGGCTAGCTAGTATTAGATACTATCTCTGCAAGACGAAATTGCCCCGTTACAAAGTGCTTATGGTTCTGGCAATCGTCTCTAAGATACAATGACTTTACAGGTTCAACTTAGCAGCACTTGCAAAAGTCGAACCTGTTAGAAAAAATGAACTATAAAATGTAGAAGATAATTTTAGGAGGAAGAGGAATTTTATTAACTTGATGTCTTGCAAAATTCTGAGTACAAATGGGTATTTATAGATGCATAAAAGACCCTTCAAACTATCTAATTTAATGTAGTAAACTAATGGACTTATCCATCTACATGCACCTCAACCAATCTAGAGCATTCTCCATGCTTCTACATTAACTCTAGATTCATGAACTTAAAAGTTGCGAATAACTAATAAGGCGTGCCACGCCTTATGCAAAGACATAACTGGAAATTCTAAATTATTACTAACAAAATCCTCCCTTAATTTAGAATTTCCTTCTTCACTCCAAGTTTTGCCCTTAGTCTTTGAAAATCTCCAAACTTCAACGGCTTTGTGAAGATATCCACAACTTGATCTTGAGTCTTCACAAACTTGAGTTCCACTTCTTTGTTCGCAATGCATTCTCTAATAAAATGGTACCTCGTATCGATATGCTTGCTTTGATCATGGAACACCGGGTTCTTGGCAAGTGCTTGTGCCGACTTGTTATCAATGCAAATTTATGTAGCTTCTACTTGAGATAAGTGAAGCTCCTTCAACAATTTCCTTAGCCATATAGCGTGATAAGTATACGAAGTTGCAGCTACATATTCTGACTCACAAGTTGACAATGTCACAATAGGTTGTTTCTTCGAACACCAAGAAATAGCACAATCACCCATGAAAAATACAAAACCGGACGTGCTTTTTCTATCGTCAATATCTCCAGCAAAATCACTATCGCAGAATCCTTTAAGTGTAAAATCATCAGATGAAGTATAAAACAACCCAAAATCAAGTGTGCCTTTTAGGTAGCGAAGAATCCTCTTAGCAACTTTCATATGGCTAGAACTAGGAGTTTCCATGAAACGACTCACTACCCCAACTGCATAGAGTATATTCGGCCTTGTACATGTCAAATATCTCAAACTTGGATAGCTTCAAACCAGTGTCCATAGGTGTGTTCACAGGATTGCAATCAATCATATTAAACTCCTTCAAAATTTCTTTTGCATAACCAGTTTGAGAAAGAAATATACATTCCTCCATTTGTTTCACCACTCCCAAGTAATATGACATGAGGCCTAAATCAGTCATCTCAAATTCAAAAGACATCACTTTCTTGAACTTGTCAAATAAGCTCGGATATTACCGGTAAATATTAGATCATCAACATAAAAGCAAACGAGCAAAACATAGCCATTATGATAAAATTTGATGTAAAGAGCATATTTATTAGGACAACGAACAAACCCGTTCTCTTGGAAATATTTGTCGATGCGGCTATTCCACGCTCGCGGGGCTTGCTTTAAACCATATAAAGCCTTTTCAATCTCAAGACTTTGTTTTCTTGTTCATCTACGACATACCCTAGAGGCTGCTCAACATAAACCTCTTCTTCAAGATAGCCGTTCAAGAAAGCTGATTTAACGTCGAGTTGATAGATTTCCACTTCATTTGAGCCGCCAAAGAGATGACTAAACGAATAGTTTCCATGCGGGCAACCAGTGCAAAAACTTCATGTTTTTGCTTATAGCCCTTGACTACAAGTCTCGCTTTGTATTTCTCTACTTCCCCTTTAGCATTCTTCTTCACCTTGTACACCCATTTGACGCCAATAACGTCATGACCCTTGGGAAGAGTGGTTAATTCCCAAGTATGGTTTTTCTTAATGGAATTAATCTCTTCATCCATGGCTTTTCTCCTCGTTTGTCATGTCTTGCTTCGTCAAAGGTTAGAGGCTCACTATCTGCAAGAAGACAATACAATTCATCATTGTCAAGAGAAACTTCATGAGATCTTTCATATATGTGTCAAGGCTTCATGAGATCTTTCATATATGTGTAGAATTATGTTCAAGCTCCAAATCATCTTGTTCTCCAAAATACAAAAGAAAATCATAAGACTTTTCTTCTTTGGCTTCCCAATTCCACGTGGCTTCTTCATCGAACTCAACATCACGGCTAATCACGACTTTTCCATTGTTTGGGTTGAACAACCGATAACCTTTTGAATGATAATCATATCCAACAAACATGTGCTTGACACTTCGATCATCAAGTTTGGATCTCTCTTGGTGGGAAACTTGAACATAAGCAATGCTTCCAAATACTCGCAAATGATTGACATTCGGCTTCTTTCCGTTCATGCTTCTTGAGGTGTTTGATATTTGACATTCATCGTCGGTGAACAATTTGACAAATACACCGCACATGATACAGCTTCAGCCCACAACTCCTTCAGCATATTTTTGGCTTTGAGCATACATCTGGCCATGTTAAGAATGGTTCTATTCTTCCTCTCGGCGACACCGTTCTGTTGTGGTGATCTAGGAACTGTCATAGGACGACGAATTCCATGAGTTGCACAAAACTCATTGAATTCCCTTGAAGTGAATTCGCCTCCTCTATCAGATCTCAAAGCTTTGATTTCGTAGCCACTTTCTTTTTCAACAAGTGTCTTGAAATTTTTGAAAGTAGTAAGGGCTTCCGATTTTTGCTTCAGAAAGTATACCCAAGTCTTTCGGCTGAAATCATCGATAAAGAGTATAAAATATTTACTCTTACCAAGTGATTGTGGATTAATTGGTCCACACACATCCGTATGCGCAAGTTCAAGCGGCTTGGTCGCTCTCCATGTTGCTTCTTTTGGAAAACTCTTTCTTGTATGTTTTCCGACAAGACATGCTTCACACAAATGATTGGGATGGTTAATCGAAGGCATCCCTCTCACCATATTATTTTCTCCCATCGCTTTAAGAGCACTAAAATTCAAATGCCCAAATCTCATGTTCCATTGCCATGTTACATCTTGTACATTAGCCTTCAAACATTTTGCATCAATTGATTTCATGTTCAATTTGAACATCCTGTTCTTTTGACATAACCACTTTAGCAAGCAAATTGGCATTCTCGATCTCATAGCCAAAGACAGCTTGTCTTTCATGAGAATTTCATACCCATTTTCAAGAAATTGACCCAAACTCAATATATTATTTTTCAATTTAGGCACATAATAAACATCGGAGATCAATTTATGGCTGCCATCTTTGGAAGAAATGAGAATTGTACCTTTTCCTTGAATATGGATATTTGAGAAGTCTCCGGAAAAGACATTACCTCTCACCTTCTCATTTAACTCTACAAACTTTTCTCTATATCCGCACATGTGGTTGCTAGCACCATTATCCAAGTACCACAGACTGTTGTTGTCATTCTCATCATCTTTGATTGTTAACAACAACGTCGACTCTTCCACTTCTTGCTTATCGTCAACAAGATTGACATTTTCTTTAGCATCGTAATTATTGTTGCGGCACTCCCAAGCAAAATGGCCAAGTCTATGACAACTGTTACATTCAATTTTAGACTTGTCATACCTCCTTTCATTTGATCTTTGATAATAGTCTCGTCCTCTTCCTCTTGCTCTTCCACGGCCTCTTTGTGATGGTTGGTTTATTTCTTCATTGTTGGAGTTGTCTCCACTGTCTCTTCCATGCCTATTTTGATTATTTCCACGACCTCTTCCTTGTTCATAACCTCGTCCACGTCCACGTCCTTTGAAGTTATTTTTCTTTTCTGCATCATTTCTCAAAGTAGCTTTAACTTTGAGAACTTGCTCCAATGGCTCCTCTTGTCCCCTCCTTATCTTTTCTCCATGAGCTCGTAGAGAACCCTCTAGCCCTCCAATGCTCATAGAATCTAGATCTTTCGTCTCCTCAATGACACACACAATATAATCAAACTTTGGAGTCAATGACACCCACTACGCATACATCTTCGATTTTATCTCCATATCTCTTTAATTGATTCACAACAGCTTTCACCCTTGAACAATAATCTGAAATTGCTTCAGATTCATTCATCTTCAAAGCTTCAAAATCACCCCTTAGTGATTGAAGTCTCACCTTCTTCACTTTATCAATACCTTGTAGAGATTTTGCCAAAATCTCCCAAGCTTCCTTTGAAGTAGTAGCATCAGCTACTTTCTCGAACATCGAATCATCCAAATATTGATGGATGAGGGTGAGGGCTTGTTGATCCTTCTTCTTTGTCTTTGACAAAGTATCCTTCTCGGTTGGAGATAACGTAGCTTCATTTTGAGGCTTCTTATATCCCTTCTCTACAACCACCCATACATCTTGGGAGCCAAACAGGGCTTTCATTCGTAGACACCATTTTTCATAGTTTTCTTTTGTGAGATGAGGGGATTGGGATGAAGCTACTCCATTATTTGCCATCTCAGTGATTATATGGTTCTGGATACCACTTTGTTAGAAAAAATGAACTATAAAAAGTAGAAGATAATTTTAGGAGGAAGATGAATTTTATTAACTTGATGTCTTGCAAAATTCTAAGTACAAATGGGTATTTATAGATGCATAAAAGACCCTTCAAACTATCAAATTTAATGTAGTAAACCAATGGACTTATCCATCTACATGCACATCAACCAATCTAGAACATTCTCCATGCTTCTACATTAACTCTAGATTCATGAACTTAAAAGTTGCAGACAACTAATAAGGCGTGCCCACGCCTTATGCAAAGACATAATCTGGAAATTCTAAATTATTACTAACAGAGCCAACAACGAACAAAAAGTGTTTAAGGCTTTCAAGCTTTTGGAAGGAAATGTAAACAATATGCTGATGCAGAGTACTCAATTTTATCTTGATTATTTCATCATTTTTTTCATCTATGGAGGATTCATATTTATAGGCATCAAGGTGCCTCATGGAAAGGATACATTTTGATTCGAAAAGACATGCATTCAGCCAAAAAATTGCACCTGGATGCTCGAACAGGTGCATCAGTTTGAACTTACGCGACCGCGCACTTCTGCGCGCACGGAGGTTAAAATTTTCTATACTCGGTGCACGCCGCGCACTTCAATACGTGCTCACGCACACTGCCGAGGTGCGCACCCACACACAAATAGTGCGCGACGCGCGCTGTCATCATGACCAAGACGCGCAAGGCCCAATTTCGTGATGCCCAACCCAATTTTGAGTAAAAATTTTTTTAAAGGTTTAAATAAATTTTGTCCAAAACTATAAGGGCCTTGAAGCCCAACACCAAGCCCAATCCCAGGCCTACGACCCATGACCCGGGTCGGGCCAAGTATCTTAAACCGGCAATGTGTGGTGGATCGCGCGCATGTGTTTTGAACCAAACCCACAAGCATGTAGGCCCTTCCTCCTTTAAAAACTTTGGTGCCCCAAGAGCCCAAACCCATGATTCCAACTTGTGTTATATAAATAGAGCAAACTTTGTCTTTCTATCCTAGGGATGTCAACGGGGCGGGGCGGGGATGGGGGAGCAATCCCCATCCCGTCCCGGTCGCGGAATCTCCGTCCCCATCCCCGTGAGACAAACGGGAAAAAAAGGTTCCCCATTCCCGTCTCCGCCGGGTTCCCCATCCCCGCGGGGATCCCCGTTCCCGATTTGATTTTTTTCTTTAAAAAAACTAATATTTTTTAACATTACCAACCATTATAAATATTTAGGAAATACATAAATTACAAACAAAAGTAACCAAACACATTTTTCAGACGAAATAAATGAATCACAAATCATAAATAATAAATAATAAAAATAATAAAAACCACATAAGCAGTGCAGAAATGCTTATGAGAGGAGCACAAATTTGATTAATATGCTTTTAGAATTATGAAAAATCATGAACAGAAATCCATAATACCATTATAATTGTTTGAGCTATAAAATAAGAACTCAAAAATAATAAGTATAATAAAAATAAGAGCAGTACTCAAAACAGGAAAAAAAAAAACAGAACAAGAGCAGAACAAATCTAGTTAACATTCAGTGGTGAAATTTAAATTGATTTTCATACAAATCTACATTTCTAAGCAAACACTTGGTAATGTTGGAAACAAAATTATAAAAATTGCTTTTTGATTTCGATAGCATAGCAGTAACTTTAGATTTGGAGTTGGGAATTTTCAAGCCTTTAACAGTGGAGGTCTCTTTTGCTGCTATTATATTTTCACATGCCTGTAAAACTTCTTCGCTTGACTTAGAGGTGAACAACAGAGACGAGAGATGTGGGGGATGGAGCGGCGCTAATGAGAGCCAGAACAAGAGAAAAAAGTCTAGGTTTTACTATTTATTATACATAATTTGATATATTTGTAATATATTAAGGGTATTATCGTAATAGCGTATTCTCGGGTCCCCGGGGGGAACGGGGCGGGGATCCCCATGGGGTGGAGAATACCATCCCCGTCCCCGCTCCGTCCCCGCTAACGGGGATAAAATTCTCCCCATCCCCATCCCCATCCCTATCCCCATGGGGGGAAAATTCGAGGAATCTCCGCCCCGTTCGGGGCAAATTCCCCGCCCCACTGCCATCCCTATTCTATCATATATGGAATGGAGTTTAACTCCTCCCCCATATTTTCTATTTTTCATGTCAATTTTCAGTTTTAAGTGGCTGACTTGTAGCATTAATTTCTCATTCACCCGGAATTGGTTTTGAGAAATTCAAAATGTCAATCTCATCTACTCACTTAGTAGAATTTTATCATATAATTTAATTCCATTTTTCACTAATGAAAATCACTTAAATATTTGGTCCAATATGGGTCAACACCCATTTTTCACAAAACCAAATTCCAACAATCCCCCACATGAATGAAATTAATGCATGCATGTATGCAAATTCACTTGAAAGTCTCGGCAAACTATTATTACATCAGGATAGGTAGCTTGTGGCTTTGAAACTTTCTTAATAAAATAATATCGGATTTACTAGCTACTTAGTGACGCGATGTCTTGAACTACTCAGTCGTTCATGTAACCGAGACAATAGTATTTACACAATAACAATTCTAACATTTGTGTTCTCACATTGTGTCCATTTCGGCCCTAGACCATATCTTAGATTCATAAGTGTTTCTTTGAAGCGACCATTACTTCTCACTTATATAGGTGATCTCCTATTGAAGAGAATCCTGTCATGCTCCACCTTTCGTTATATGAATCATTAAAAGTCTTAAACTTAACCTCACCACATTCAGCAGGTTTCTATTTCACTTGGAAGTTCCGGGAATGAGCTAACACATTTTCCAAGTATACATCTAAATATTCATAACTTAGTTGTCACATTGAACCAAGGTCTTGGGATCTCCAATTCACAAGGTTGGGTTACCGCTATGAACATTTTTTATTTTGTGAATTTTAAACCCATTCCCATTGACAATTGATCTCGATTTATTCCTTTAGTCAGCAGATTCGCTAGGTTTTTCTTTAATTTCACGTAGTCAACCGAAATAACCCCATTCGAAATAAACTGTCTAATGGTATTATGTGTTCTACGAATATGTCTAGACTTACCATTATACATACTACTTTGTGCCCTTCCAATTGCTGATTGAATATCACAATGTATCAAAATAGCTGGCACCGGTTTATTCTAATAAGAAATATCTTGTAAGAAGTTTCTAAGTCATTTTGCTTCTTCTGCTGCTTTATCTAAAGCAATGAACTCAGATTCCATAGTGGATCGAACTATACACGTTTGTTTAGAATACATCCATGACACCACTCCTCCACCTATTGTGAAAACATATCCACTTGTAGATTTGAAGTCTTTTGTGTCAGATATTCAATTGGCATCACAATATCCTTCTAATGCTACTGGATATCTCGTATAAAGTATTCCATGATTCATGGTATACTTTAAGTATCTCAACGCCCTTTTAAGGCTTTCCAATGATTCTTACTCGGGTTACTCTTGAACCTACTTAGTTTACTCACTGAATATGCAATGTCTGGATGTGTACAATTGGTTAAGTACATCAGAATGCCAATTATCCTTGCATATTCCAGTTGAGAAATTGGTTCTCCTCTATTTTTAGCTAAGTGTAGACTTAGATCGATAGGTGTCTTAGTCGGAGGACTATCAAAAGCATTAAACTTTCTAAGTATGCTTTTGACATAATGGGATTGTGACAAGATAATTCCATCTGAAGTCCTAGAGATTTTAATCTCTAATATAACATCAGACAATCCAATATCTTTCATGTCAAAGTTTTTCTTTAACATGTTCTTAGTATTCGTGATTAAATCATGACTACTACCCATAATCAACATATCATATACATAAAGGCATACTATGCCGTAATCATTTGTAGTACCTTTAATGTAGACGCACTTGTCACATTCATTGATTTTGAAACCATTTGACTTCATAGTCGAGTCAAACTTCCATGCTATTGTTTAGGTGCTTGTTTTAGTCCATAAAGTGACTTAACAAGTTTACACACCTTTCTCTCTTGACCGGGTGCAATGAATCCCCCGGGTTGTTCCATATATATCTCTTCTTCAAGCTCACCATTCAAGAAGGCAATATTCACATCCATTTGATGTATCTCAAGGTTATGAAAAGCTGCAATAGCAATGAGAACATGAATGGACGTGATCCTCGTAATGGTAGAATATGTATCAAAAAAGTCATATCCCTCCTTTTGTTTAAACCCTTTAGCTACCAAAACGGGCTTTGTACTTATCTATAGATCCATCTGCTTTGTATTTCCTTTTAAGGATCCATTTGCATCCCGGTGGGAGATCAACCAACTCCCAAGTATTATTTTTCATGATGGAATCTATTTTATTATTGATAGATTTTTCCAGAGAGGAGCTTCAGGACTAGACAAAGCTTCTTGAATAGTTTTAGGTTCGTTTTCCAACATATAAGTTAGAAAATCAGGACCAAAAGATTTAGTTATTTTTGTCCTTTTACTGTGTATTGGTTCCTCTTCATCATCACTTTGAGGTAACCTTACAGTTTTATAAGTTCGTTTATTCGAACTTTCTTTTTTCCTTTCTTTGTTCGGAAAGATATTCTCGAAGAATACATCATTCGTTGATTCTATGATCATTCCATCATTTATATTAGGAATAGCTGACTTGTGTACTAATAACCGATACACAATACTATTGTTTGCATATCCAATGAAAATGCAATCAATCGTTTTAGGATCGATTCTAACTTGTTTCGGCTTAGGTACTTCAACTTTAGCCAAACACCTCCACACTTTAAGGTATTTATGATGTGAACCGCAGCAACAACTGTGCATATGTCCCAACAACAATATGTTGTTAACCCAAGATCTTCACTAGTTTGGTTAAAGATGGTGGAAACCACGACCCGTTGCTTAACAAAGCAAGAACCTCGGTATGCGAAGATGCCACAAACGAATGTGTAAGTTCGCTTGATAAGTCGAATATTTGCAACAAGATGAACAATCTTGGAGCTCTTGGAAAAACCCAAAGGGTTGGAGAGAATAATCTCAATTCAATATTCAATAATCAAAGTTTTTCTGAAAAATAAACAAGTGGTTGCCTTATATAGGCGACTCAAAACAAACCCTAAACCAAATTAAAAATCGAAAAAGAAAACAAAAACTAGTCAAAACTCAAAAACGCACCCTCTGACACAGCCGTGTCTTGGGACACGGCCATGCCGTGTTCCCTACTGTATTCGGGAGCCAAAAATCGAGTTGATGCAGAGAACGGCCGTGCTTGTCAACACGGCCAGGCCGTGTTGGCCTCTGTTTCGTCCGTTCGAGTCTGAATTCGCTCCTAGGGTCTTCATACAAGTTGTGGCCCTTTCTCTTAGCTTTCCATAGCATCTTGAATCACCTCAATATCAATTTTTTTGTAGAGAAAGTTATGGCGAAATACTAAACCCCGCCAAAGATCTTTGAAAACGTTGCGCTTGGGACGGGCGTTTTGAACGCAATCTCTTGTTCTTCGATCGTCAATGCTTCCTTTCGACCCATGACTAACTAACATGACTCTAAACTTAATATACTTGGCCTCTAACATCAACTTGGCCACTTAAATGACTCAAAACAACGAAAATAAACACCTAATCTATGATAAACAAATACAAGAACTCAATAACTCAATTACATAGTCTTCAAGAACTCGAGATAACTTGCATTTGGTATTGTCCGAATCCTTCGTGACTGGATTCTCATCATTCCCCTCCTTTTGAAAGGGATTCGTCCTCGAATCCAAACGTTGGACCCCAAAGGTTGACCAATTATATCAATCCACCCGGATCAAATGTGAAACGGCACGCACATTCATCCGGTTGCCCAAATCCCTGTACATGAGCAACAATAGAACTAGGCAAAATATTATCAAATATGTTAGCATTCAAACACTCTCGCCTAATGTCTCTCATTTTAATCATAAGCACAAATTTTCTCTCTTGTTTTACCTCATTGGCCTTTCCCCCCATATTTTTGGCCCACTCAAATTTTGTACTCTCCTTTTCTTGGCCATCTCTCGAACCTCACAACTACCCTTGGCCAAACTCTCAAGCTCTCTATTTTTATTTTCACTCAAGCTCTCATTTTGCTCGGCTTTTATTTCTTTCTTTTGCTCACTTGCGGAATACTCTTTTTCTTTTGACTCACAAACTCTCATCCTCACATGATCATCATAAATTTCTGCAGGTGTAAGAAATGAAATTATGAACTTTCTCCGCTTATGCTCAAAAGTATAGCAATTAGTATATCCATCATGCACAACTCGCTTATCAAACTGCCATGGCCTACCCAACAAAATATGACAAGCCCGCATTGGCACCACATCACATAATATATCATCCTTATAACCCCCAATTTGAAAAGACACCAACACTCTTTTAGTAACTCGCACCTCGCCACAATCATTGAACCATTGTAGTGTATATGGTTCTGGATGTTCAAGTGTAGGAATCTCCAACTTCTCCACCAATTTCTCACTAGCCACGTTTGTACAACTACCTCCATCAATGATCATACTATACACTTTATCCTTAACTAAACATCTAGTGTGAAAAATATTTTCTCGCTGCTCATGATCAATTAGCTTTGGTTGCATATTCAAAACTCTACACGACACTAGTGATAACACATCGCCCTTCATCGGCTTAACTACCTCTAGACCCTCCTCCAATTCCGGATTATCATGATCATCCTTAATTTTGGACTCTACATCACCATTAGACCGAATCACCATCACTCTTCTATTCGGACATTCTCTAGCTCTATGACCCCTCCCATGACATTTAAAACACTCAATGTCCCTAGTGCGTGAAGTAGAAGGATCACATTTACCTGATGGTTTTGCCTTGTCCGAGTCCGTCTTGCTCTCCACAACTTTGGGTTGCTGTGAAAAACGCGCGTCATCCATCGTAGGACTATTCAAACCCCAAGTACTGGTGCTAGTGTTGGGATTTTGCCGTGTAAAACCCCTCCTCTTGAGCTGTTGCTCAACTTTCACCTCCATGTGCACCATCTCCTTGAGATCGACACAGTGGTGTAGGTCGACGACATCCGATATAGGAGTATTCAAACCCGCAATAAACCTGGCCATAGTCACCTCCTGATCCTCATCGATATTGGCCCTCGCCATTAGCATCTCCATCTCCTTGTGATAATCCTCTACACTCTTCGACCCCTGAGTCAATCTTTGCAACCTCTGATAGACGCCCCTATAATAGTGGTTTGGTACGAAATAACGTCGCATCAGACTCCTCATCTCCTCCCATGTGGAAACGGGCCGCTCGCCGCTTCTCCTCCTTGAGACCATTAATTGATCCCACCAAACACTTGCATAATCCAAGAATTCGGTTGACGCCAATTTCACCTTTTTCAACTCGGAATAGTTTTGGCAATCAAACACATTCTCGATTTTCCTCTCCCAATCCAAATAGGCGTCCGGATCACTCTTTCCCTGGAACGAGGGGATTTGCATTTTGATGTTACTCAAGTTGCCATCCTCACGTCCCCTATCACCCCTATTTCCGCGCTGACCTCTGCCCGGATTGTAAATTTGCTCCCTTTCGGAATCAAAATTATCAATCTCATCTGCCCACTCCTCTAATTTGAACCTCCTAGGCATCCGCGCCCTAGTAGCAGGCTCCTCTATTTTCGGCGCCTCCCTGGGATCCCCGTATGTTTCGATCATTACTTTCTTCATGAGGCTTGCAAGTGCCTCCATATCAAACTTCTCCAATGGTTGTCGGTTTTCTTCGGCCATGTTTAAATCACTCCCTCACGTGTATACGCTCGTGTATCACTCAACTCACAATCCCCCAAGTACCCGCACTTGTCACGATTATAAACCAATCAGACAGTCGCAAGTACGCCTCAACACACCAAGAAGATTACCAAGCCAATCAACGAATCGTAAAAGATGAAATTAAAGACTAGGGTTTAAATTTTCGAATTTTCCAGAATTTTCGTTTTTTTTCACGCGGTTTAGATTCTTTACCCGCTGATTTTTTTGTGCAGTTCGGTTTTTTTTTTTGTGTACCCTTCAAGAACTAGGGTTTATGAGAAATTCTGGAAAACAGCAAAAATTAAAGAACAAGGATAGACTTAACCTTACAACCTGGCTCTGATACCAACTGATGTGAACCGCAAAGAACAATCGTATACGATCCAACAACAATATGTTGTTAACCCAAGATCTTCACTAGTTCGGTTAAAGATGGTGGAAACATCGACCCGTTGCTTAGCAAAGCAAGAACCTCGGTATGCGAATACGCCACAAACGAATGTGTAAGTTCGCTTGATAAGTAGAAAATTTGCAACAAGATGAACAATCTTGAAGCTCTTGGAAAAACCCAAAGGGTTGGAGAGAATAATCTCAATTCAATATTCAATAATCAAAGTTGTTCTGAAAAATAAACAAGTGTTTGCCTTATATAGGCGACTCAAAACAAACCCTAAACCAAAACAAACCCTAAACCAACTAGAAAACAACTTAAAAATCGAAAAAGAAAACAAAAACTGGTCAAAACTCAAAAACGCACCCTCTGACACAGCCGTGTCTTGGGACACGGCCATGCCGTGTTCCCTACTGTATTCGGGAGCCAAAAATCGAGTTGCTGCAGAGAACGGCCGTGCTTGTCAACACGGCCAGGCCGTGTTGGCCTCTGTTTCGTCCGTTCAAGTCTGAATTCGCTCCTAGGGTCTTCATACAAGTTGTGGCCCTTTCTCTTAGCTTTCCATAACATCTTGAATCACCTCAATATCAATTTTTTTGTAGAGAAAGTTGTGGCCAAAATACTAAACCCTGCCAGTGCTGAAAACTGTTGACGCGCTTGGACGTTTCTGAACGCAATCTCTTATTCTTTGATCGTCAATGCTTCCTTTCGACCCATGACTAACTAACATGACTCTAAACTCAATATAATTGGCCTCTAACATCAACTTGGCCACTCAAATGACTCAAAATAACGAAAATAAACACCTAATCCATGATAAACAAATACAAGAACTCAAGAACTCAATTACATAGTCTTCAAGAACTCGAGATAACTTGCATTTGGTGTTGTCCGGATCCTTCGTGACTGGATTCTCATCAGTTTCTGTCCTTTCCATAACTCATAATGGAGTTTCATTTTTATCTTTGTGTGGAATTTTGTTAAGAATGTAGTTTGCAGAAAGAATAGCTTCCCCCCACAATTTTGGGGTAAGCCCGAACTTATCAACATCGCATTCATCATCTCCTTAAGAGTACGATTTTTGCGTTCTGCAATTCCATTTAATTGAGGTGACTAGGGAGCTGTCGTTTGATGAATTATACCCACTTCCAAGCAGAATTCTTCAAACGGAGCAACATACTCTCCACCTCTATCACTTCGAATCATCTTAATTTTCAAATTAAGTTAATTTTCAACTTCATTCTTATAAGTTTTAAAAGCTACCAAAGCTTCATCTTTGCTTTTCAAAAGATACACATAACAATATCTTTTACAATCGTCAATGAACGTTATAAAATATTTTTTCCTACCTCGAGTTTGCACAAGTTTTAAATCACACACATATGTATCAATTAACTCAAGTGGTTTTGTACTTCTCGTTACCGAATGAAACGGTGCTTTAGCCAATTTTGCTTTAACACAAACTTCGTATTTGTCTTGTGAATCGATTTTAAATGTTGGTATTAATTCCAAATTCACTAATCTTTTAATTGTGTTGAAATTTACGTGTCCTAATCTATCATGTTATAAATTAGAACAATCTAACAAGTAAACCTAGGTAATATTTTTATTCTTCGCCTCTTGGCGGAAAACATTCATTACAAACATCTTGCGGATATCCGGATTTACTTGTCATTACAAAGAAACTGACCATTCTTGGTCATTACAAACTTGTCAGACTCAAACACTAGTCTAAAACCGGATTTACTTAATGAAGGGCCGGAAACTAAATTCTTGCGGATATCCGAGACATGCAGTACATCTACAAGTGTCAGCTCTTTTCCGAAAGTAATCTTCAACACAATCTTTCCAAGCCCCACAATGTTGGAAGTCGAAGAGTTCCCCATGGACAGCTTCCTTCCATTTATCGGAGTGTAGGAGGAAAACATCTTCTTGTAGGCACAAATGTGACGAGTAGCTCCGGTATCTATCCACCATTTCCTTGGGTTATCCACCATATTGACTTCAAACACAATGACAGTGAGATCGAGCTCTGACATGTCTATCAGAACAGACTTATCCTCGGTCACATTGGCTTGTTGTTGGTTGCCATTATTATTGCCCTTTTTCGGGTGTTAGCAATCCTTGGCTATGTGATTCAATTTTCCACAATTGTAGCAATTCCCTTTAAACATCTTGGCTTTCCCCTTATGTCTTTCGCAATGCTTTTATTTTTTGCTAGTGCTTGATTCAGCAAGATTGACATTGGCATCCATTCCAGATTAGCTGGACCTTACTTCGCATTTTCGGTTGTCTTCTCCAATCCAAAGTCGAACTATCAAATCCTCAAACCCCATTTCCTTGCGCTTGTGCTTGAGGTAGTTCTTAAAATCTTTTCACAATGGCGGCAATTTCTCAATAATCGCAGCCACTTGGAACGAATCATTCAGAATATCCCTTTAGATACTAAGTCATGAAGTATGATCTGAATCTCTTGCACTTGGCTGATCACCGTTTTGGTGTCAACCATCTTATAATCCAAAAATTTGCCGACAGCAAATTTCATTGTACCGGCATCTTCTGTTTTATACTTTTTTCTCCAAAGAGTCCCACAACTCTTTGGACGTTTTGAATGAACTATAGACGTTATAGAGGGTATCTTCCAGCCCATTCAAAACATAGTTCCGACAAAGAAAATCATTGTTGTACCAAGCATCTACAACGATCCTCCTTTGGTTGTCAGATTCTTCTTCACCAACGGTCAGAGGGTCCTCTTTCAGAAACCAAGACAGACCCAAAGTTGTAAAAATAAAACAACATCTCTTCTGTTGCCATCTTTGAAGTCAACACCAGAGAATTTTGCAGGTTTCTCGCCATGAGCAGGAGTAGCAGCCATCCGATTGAAACTTACGAATGTCATCGTCTTGAAAACAGCAGAAAGACTTCGTTTTGCAATTGTTGTTTGTGTGGTGCTGTTTAAAAGAAAACGATTAAGTGTATAAGCAAAAAATGGGATAGAGTTTGTGAAAATCGAAGCTAGTATTAAATATTATCTCAGCAAGATGAAATTGCCCCGTTACAAAGTGCTTACAATTGTGGCAATTGTCTCTAAGATACAATGACTTTACAGGTTCGACTTAGCAGTATTTGCAAAAGTCGGACCAACAACGAACAAAGAAGTGTTTAAGGCTTTCAAGCTTTTGTAAGGAAATGTAAACAATATCTTTGTCTGAGTGCTCGATTTTATCTGATTATTTCGTTGTTTTTTTCATCTCCAGGAGGTTCATATTTATAGGCAACAAGGTGACTCATGTAAAGGATATTTCTTTTTTGGTTCGAAAAGACATATCTTCAGCCAAAAAATGCATATGATTGATCGAACGGGTGCATCCGTTTGAACTTGCATGACCGCGAACTTCTGCGGGCGCGGAAGTTAAAATTCTCTGTACTCGGTGTGCGCCCGCGCACAACGTCCTAGTGCACGACGACGCGCGCAAGGCCCAGTTTTGTGAGGCTCAACCAAATTTTGAGTAAAACTTTATTTTTAAGGGTTTAAATATATTTTGTCCAAAACTATAAGGGCCTTAAATCCCAAGCCCAAGCCCATGATCCACAACCCGGCCGAGCCGAGCCGACGGGCGAGCGGCAGCGGCGGTGCCCCATGGGCCCAAACCCATTACTCCAACTTGGGTTATATAAATAAAGCAAACTTTGAGTTTCTATCCTATGTGGAATGGAGTTTCACTCCTCCCCCACATTTTCTATTTTCCATGTCAATTTCCAATATTAAGTGGATAACTTATAGCATTAATTTCTCATTCACCCGAATTGGTTTTTGTGAAACTCAAAATTCCAATCTCATCTACTCACTTAGTAGAATTTTATCATGTAATTTAATTCTATTTTCCACCAATGGAAACCACTTAAATATTTGGTCCAATTATGGGTCAACACCTATTTTTCACAAAACCAAATTCCAACAATATTTAAAAAGAACACAAGTTTGAGCTATTTTACCTGATTTTTTGAAGCCTGAAAAATACAAAAATCAACCAAAAACTCTCTTTTGATTCATGAAATCTGGATTCTTCTCGAGTGACAGAGAGAGGCGAGGGGGAGAGAGATAAAGGGGTGAGAATTTTGAGTGTGGGATGGTAGTTGAAGTGAGAGTAAGAAATATTTTTTTTTAAATAATGGTTGGGTTAGGTGTAGCCCAAATTGAGTCCGCCCACATAACCCTTTAGACAATCATTTGGTTGTTGAATTGAGAGAGCAAATTCTGTTTTATATATAATAGTTTGGTGTTGTCCAGCACAATTGAGTGTGGTCTATGGACCGTACTAGGTTTATAGCGGCTACCCCTGAATACATGTGACATTCTTATAATGTATTGCCAGAGCCGGTACTAGGTTTTGAGGGACCTGGAGCGAAAAAAATGGGGAGCCCTTGTATTTATATAAAAATATTAAAAACATCAATATCAATTTTACAAAATGTAATTCCATTGGTTTAATATATAAAATAAGATATGTAATAACAAAAATATTATATTTCAACTTTATCATTTCAGTCTTATTAAAATAAATTATAAAAAAAGATCATAAATATAATTTACCATAGGAAAAAGACAAAAACGTTACAATAAATTAGCTATGAAAAATTGATCTTCCAACATTTTTAAAGTCTTGAGTACTTTTTTTTTTAAAAAAAACGAAAAAAAAGTGGCAAATAATAATGATAGAGAATGAGGGCTTATAAGTGGGAGAACCTCTTTAAAATCTTCAATGTTGTTTTTGGGTTTGCAAAAGTCAAAGGGGAAAAAATTTGTTAGATGAAAGGGCAAATAATCAAAAGAGAAAACCAAAAGTTAAATGAAAGGGAAAAGAAGTCAAAGGAGAAAAAAATTGTTAGATGAAAAAGAGAGAAAGTATGACTTACAATTAGGCTTGGATCGATCCCATGACCTCAATCAATGCGAATGCCACCCAAGCCATTACGCCAACTTAGAAATTTGTCAATAAGCTCAGGCTTTATTTTATATAACTACATGTATATATATATATATATATATAAACTGAAATGAAAAAATTTCGGGGGCCCTTTTCGGTGGGGGGCCCTTGCGACGGCACCACTTTGGTCGCCCCAGGACCGTAACTGTGTATTGCACATAATAGGGGAACATCTTAAGAAAATATCCGGATATACAAATAGGAAGTAATCTATTAATATTTGCAGAAATCATGATAAAATCGGCACTAAATATGCATTGGCTTTATAAATCAACGCTATATGATATTTATGCGGAGGGCCTGTGTTTGGCACCAGTTTATTTGAGCAGCAATATAAATATTTTTAATAAATAAAAATAAATATTTATGATAAGTACTCTTAATCATTGTTACTCTTGCACATACAAATCATTACATACATTTTTATAAATCGCGTGTTAATTAAGAATATGTATTATCTAAAACTACTTTATTATTATGGAATTATGATATGACACCACTAGTACTCAAGACAAAAATCAACGATCATACACGAGACATGACTTTTACAGTTGGAACTATCTCCCTTAAAACTAAAAATTAAATATACCTCAAAATCCATTATCGGCTTGTTTGGGATTTCAGGTGGGTTTTATACAAGATTTAGGGATAATCAATGATAGCACTGTACATGATTAATTTTTGGTGTTTAATATCATGATTGGGGTTAAGTATAGTAATTACCTTTTTCAAATTTAAACTTTATTTTTGTTTCCTGATTATGTTTGATGCAGGCTGGAAATTACTAATGTGCCCCTCCCAAAAAAAGGTACACAATCATCTTCAAAAAGAAAAACCAATCTGCAATGCTTCCTGAATTACATCCTCCTCCCCCGACTTCAATCGTAATGCGGCCACCATCTTATTCCAGCGGAGAAGGTGGTTATATGTGCTCGCCTTATTGAATCACAAATGCGAAGGATTTCAATTGCGACTAGTTGAGGTACACACCTGCAAACCCTAATTCATATGTGAATTTGTGATTCTGCGAATAAACTTTGCCGTCTGTGAAATACCATAATTTGCAATTCCAAATAATTAGATTCCACTATTTCTGCGTACTTCTTTTGGCTTATATAATGTTTGGAATGAGGAGGCATGTTTAATTTTTGCTTAAATTGGTACGAAGTTCTAGCGGCTGAAGGAGTAGGATGTTTTCGGTTAAATTGTAAAAAGCATGGTAGTCGTGAACACCATAGTTAGAAAATACGTAAAGGTAGACCATGGGATCTGTGATAATTTCTTGGGTCCAGGGCTCGTGGGTGCATTATATATGAGCACTCAAACTTTGTTCTATTTTGGTTTATGGCTGGTTTTTGATTTAGTTGTACAATTTTTGGTTTTTAGGCTTGTTCAGTGTAGAGTGTTATAATGAGTTCAAGTAACAGCAATCCTGTATTCTCTGGTGACAGAAATGTCTCGTTTGGAGATAATAGCCAAGGAGGTGAGTCACGTGTGCAATGCCATTGTGGATTCTACTTGAAAGTCAAGGCATCATGGACCAAAGCCAACCGGGTCGACGATTTCTGTCATGTCCAGTTCGAGGGGTTAGTAATAACACTGTAATAGCAACTATTATTACCTTGCATATCATATAGTCACATTCTAACTGTGTGTTTTTGTATTTTTTGTGCATAAACATCATTCATTTTTCAGCCTAATAAATGTGAGTTCTTCCGGTGGGTGGAGGTGGATTTGATGACCGTTCCAAGCACATGATAAGTGATCTGCATGGGCGTCTTAAAGCTGTTAAGGCAAAACTGGAGTCCTGCAAACAACGACAATCGCAATTAATTAAGCTGACAAAGTATTCGTGGCTTATAACTTTTGTTGTGTTAAGCTTTGCGTACATTAATCACAAAATTATGTGTCGTTAAATAGCTTGTGTGATAATTTTATTGTTTGACAACTGTCTAAATTATGGTAACTGACCAAATTGATTATTGTTTTATGGTATTGTAATGAGGACTTGTATCCCATGGTATCTGAACAACTTGGTTGCTTTAGTTATTGATTAAATCTTAACTTTGTTGTGTTATTAAAATATGTTCATGTTTCTATAAACTCTGTTTGTTACACATTGACTCCCTATGTGTGTAGTAAATTGGAAATATATTTTTTGATTTTCAGTATTTGTTTGATCATTTATTCAGCGCACATGAGCCGCCTCCGATTTGGATCTGTAGTCTGTATGTTCTGTACCACAACATGAAAAAATTAGTAACCAGGTTTGATATATTCTCCTGCCATGATTGCAAATTTGTGTGCAGTATCTAATTTACTGTTGTAGATGTTACATTTTATCTGTAAAAAACACACTAGTTGAGTTTTATAGTACTGTAGTTGGTTTCATAAAATACACCCAAAAAAGAACAGGCCACATGTTTCCCAATTTGGGATAATGCATTTGTTGACTAGTAAATAAGATTCACTATATCTTTCTAGATTTTGTTTGCAGTATTCTTTTGGCATCAAATCAGTCTTTTTGATTATACAACTCCATAGCACTCAATGTAACCTCCATTTTCGATGGTAAAGTGTCTTAAAACCATGGTCAAATAGTTCCTTATGAGACTATAAAGTGTACCATGTCTCTTTGCACTTTTTTACATACTTAAAAAGCAGTTGAAAGGATATACTCAAACAAATGGCCCCTCCATATCCAGATATTCAGGCCGACTATTTATATGATTTGGAGTGGATGGAGGAAGCAGACAAATTGTTTATTTCTGTCTTGCTTGACCAACAGTTGCTTGGAAATTTCAAGCCAGGTGATAATAATGCACATGCACTCTTGATTGCTCAGGCTACAGTTAACCAGGCTTTGAACAAAAATTTCGATTTTGCTTACTGTCAACAGAGGCTGAAAATACTGCACAAGCGTTATCACACTTTTTATTGGATAAAACGAAAACATGGTGTTAAATATGAAGAAAGCACAAACACTCTCTGCACCTGATTGGGTTTGGGATGAAATTGTGAATGTTATATAGTTGTATTATGTCTTCAACATGCATACATTCGTTTAAATTTATGTGTTATTTCTACTAATATATGTTTAATACTATAATTTTTGATTTCAGAAAGATGAGTTTGGCCTTGCCTATCAGGAGGTTGGAGACCCAAATTGGCCAGAGTTGAAACTCTTATTTGGATCCGAGCACTCGACTGCAATTCCCGAAGTTGGGTGTTCCAAAGTTGGGTGTTCCATTCTGCATTTCAGGATATGGTTGTTAGGTAACTGGTGGAGCACCACTAACAATGTCATGGATTACGTCGTCAAAAGCTTCAGCATTTTCACATGTTGCTCTATCTTTACCGAATATTTCGCACCACTGACCATAATATGGCCATGACTTGTACCTCATTGCCTTGGCATTCCCATCAATCTGAAAAAAGAAATTATAGAGGATTAACAATCATAAACATATTGGAACTTTAAATGTACTTCACTTTGTTTATTACCTTCACATAGTCATTCCACTTCTGCTCATCTTTAACAATCAATGTGTTCGAAGAGTGATTCCATTCGCAAAACCCAGAAAGACACAACATGGAACTCAATTAACCTAGTCTTTTTTCCAGACATGAATTTTGGAATTTATATGGGGAATCGCCTTCAAATCAGTCCCGGGGAATGCTTTCTGCATTGACTGCTCAAGCAAAAATTGATAACCAGACTTGAAACCATTATCACATTTGAAGCCACGAACAATGATCCTTTAGTGCATGAAGAAGTACATGTTCTTCTTGCATTGTCCACGAACATCATCTGTTAGTGTTATCTTTTCTGGGTCCATTCTATTTTGGTACACTCCCACATGACTCCATTCTTGCGGACCTACATGTATAAACACATTAACAAAAAAACAAATATCACACAATTACAAGTGACTGACTTCAAAAACATATGAATATTTATAATTTTTCATCCACAAATCATACATAAAGCCAGAAATAGCCAATACATTAAGATCACACAAAGAAAAATAAATCAGGTAATGGATACAAACCAAATGTCTAATAAGTTTTCAGTATACTATCCAAATAACACATAAATTAAAAATTCATAGTTCTACAAATAAAATCATTGTTCCACAGCCATAATTAGTCACAGATGGATGACTAAGATGCCCTTCCTCTCCATTCATTATACATGGAGGTAGCTAACTCATCTTTCCAATTAGTCTAAGCTTGAGATGATTCTACAACATCAACAAATTCATTATCAGCATCTTCATGAGGCTGGCCAACCACGTATTCGGGTACTTCTCCTTCTAAAGGGTCAACAACCATAGCAGTTCGAATATAGTTTTGCAATAAACAACTGGCCATTATTATGCGATTCTGCATTTTAATTGGATAAAATTGTTTACTCCTTATGATAGCCCATCTTTGTTGCAGTAAACCAAATGATCGTTCAATTATATTGCGAGCTTTAGCATGCCTTAGGTTGAATAATTCCCTAAAGTTTTGTGGCCTTGATGATTCCGTACCCCACTCATCCAGATGGTACCTAACGCCTCTGTATGGTGCTAGAAACCCGGGTCCATTTGTGTAGCCACAATCACACAGGTAGTAATTACCTGCCATTTGAAGGAATGATATTATATTAATTTAGAGTGTCCTACTAATAGGATAAATTACATTTAAATTTTGGTGTAGACAGTCAATGTGCAACATAAAACTGACCATTGGGGACTCTAAAACCGTTAGGCCTAGTAATTGCGTCTCGTAAAACCTGATTATCGGCAGCAGATCCTTCCCATCCAGACAAAATGTAAACATATTCATGTTTTGGTCACAAACAACAAGCACATTAACAGATACAGCCCCTTTGCGATTTCTATAACGTGCCTTTTCATTCAATGCTACACGGACATCAATGTATATTCCATCTAATGCACCCAGACATCCCCATGGAACATTAAAAGCTAAATCAAAACATAAAACTAAACAACAGTGACAAAATACCATCATATTATTTGTATTTTAAATTACCTTGAACCATTTCCACCTTTCATCGGTGCAATCATCACCTACGGGTTCAGGGGTGGACAATAAAATGGAATGAAGCCTTAGAACAACCACAAGAACATTATTAAAATCTGTGGCGATAGTGTACCCAGATCTTTTGAAATCAAATTTGACAACCATATTTTTTTATGATGAGCCAAAACTGAAAGGAATGTAGCAACTTGCTCACTAATCTGGACATGTCTTGTGCGTTGTAAACCGCCAACGTGCTCCAAAAGATAACACAACCTACCGAATGCATTCATGTCCATACGTAGTTGTTGGATACACGTAGTATCACTATCATGGATGATTTCTGACAAGTGCTCAATTTTCTTGGGTACACGATCAAGCATTCTATAAGGGGCATGACCATTTCTTCGCCTACGACGAGGACATCTTAACATAAAACGCCGACGATAATAACAAAGAAGGGGCAAAAAATTTTTGATCAACGTCAAAATTTCTTCTACAATAACCACAACATGCAATTCTTCATCATCCATCTCTGATTTGAAAATTAAAAGTTATAAAAACATTGCAAGAAAATAAAATGTAGAAATTAACATAGACTTATATTATGAAATTTGAAATGCAAGATTGGAAAACCAACTTAAATATTGTCCTTTTGCAGCTGAAAATTGGCTAGTCAATGATAAAAGGAAAAAATGGAATACATTTATTACAATAATAAAAACTTACAAAACGAACAGGAAACAAAACCCACAGAATGTATAAACTTAACAAGGAATTCAGTATTTCGAACATCTCAATTAACACAATAAACACAGACAATGTACACAAACAGGGAAGGAAGTATCTGTAAAAATGCATATCTGTAAAATAATAGAATTTAAATTAACATTAGCGGTGAAAATCTTCATCAGATACTTAACAGTAAACAATAATATGAAAAAACTTACATAAACAAATTCTACAAACAAGAATGAAGTTAATCCATCTTCAGAAATGACTAATATACTGCACAACACTGTACAAATTCATAATTCTTTAAAAATAATTTCAACATGTGATTTTTGAGGGTAAAGGGAAAAATATAGGATTGCACGAAAACCGAACAAGGGTTACAAATGTCAACCCATAATTTTCATCGATTTCTAATAAGAAATGGTAATATAAACAGAAAATCGTACATTTTTCGCGTAAACAGTAGGTCTCTTCCGTCAATGAACTGCAAAATCAACTGCAACAGAAACAAGATGGTCGAAATTAGATAACTTAATCAACAAAATGCAGACCATAGGATTTGCAGATTCAAAACCAGAAATTTTCACCTTTTTCCCGCCTGCGTCGTCGCCTTCACTAGGGTTTTTAGCATAATGACGCAAAAAGGTATATATGTTACCAGATTCGAAATATTTAACATCAATGGGGGCAAAAGTGTATTTTTGCAGTGCATTTTAGGGGTACAAATGACTTTTCATAACTAGGATTGGCTGGTATAAATGTATCACACCTCCCCTCACTTGATTAACAATCAAAAAAATGGAGGAAAATAAACCGGGCCTTATAACTTCAATCGGGCTGGCCCAAAATTTCCCAAACAAAAGAAAAGGACTGAAAAAGGGCCTAATCCATTAAAATCCCAAATGCCAAACGAGCCGTATATATACAAGACATAATATTTAATTTACGCTTTTCAACTATTTTTCTCGAAAAAATAAACTTGAAAACTAAATTTTGTTTAAACAAGCATAAATTCTTATTAAGATGCGGAATGTATTTGGTCTAGCCAGAGTTGTGGTTGGATCAACTAATTACCAAAAGGTCCTATTACAAAAGAAAGCAGGAATGTCTGCCCCAGAATCAATATTATTATTTTTGCTCCTAATAATTGCCAAGCATCAAAACTTTCAAAGTTTGTTTTACTAAAATCCAAATTCATTTTTAATGCTAAATTGTTGTATTTCATTATTGTTCACACTTGAAATCTTTTTGTAGAAAGAATTGATAAAATGAAAAAATTGAAAGTTCGGGGCCAAATAAAATAAAATAAGATAAATGTAGATATAAGGGTTTTGGTAAACAAAATTTGAAAGATTATAGGTCTAGTAAGACATAGTAACTTATAAGGGCTTAGAGAAATAAACCGTGTGTCATCTAAAAATAAACTATGCATGTTTAGTTGTAAAAGTTCCATTTTACCACAAATGTGGTAGGGTGCTTACCGTGTGGCAGTGTGGATTAACACAATCCATTAATTCAACAAATCCACAAGTTCAGTTTTTTTTTTGATTTTTTTATATTTATTTAGTTTTCGCCCAATTAAGGGCATAACTGTCATTTTATTTGTAAAACAAAACAGTTACTTTTGGTAACTATTCACCCCAGCGATTTTTATGAGATTTTATTTTATGATTGTTCCCGCTTTTCATTCACTTGCGGTTTACTCACAATGATGTACAATTAGTTATACAATGATGCACTGTGAGATATAAAATGGTGCACAATAGGTTATTAAATGGTGTACAGTTCAGCTATTAAAATGGTGCATAATTCACTTATGGAAACGTGATCTTTATCACATCCATGAATATAGGGCATCATTATGGGAAGGTGGTTACACCATTTTGTCTTTATAGTTCTTTTAGATGATGTACAGTTAGTTATACAATGGTGTACAGTTCAACAATTAAAATGGTGCACAATTCAGTTATGGAAACATGATATTAATCAATCCCTTGATTGTAGGGGCGTGATTTATGGCGTTTATTTTATTCTTATTATGCTCTTTCCACCTATTAATTAATTAATAAATCGATTACTTTTAATAGTTATCGGACCATTGAATAAAAGGTGTGGATGGATGGGATCAATCGACACCGCCACATGGTAAGAAGGCACATGAGATCCTATATATATATATATATATATATATATATATATATATAAAGAGAGATTATTCTTAAAATAGTAACCATAAAATTTTCCCGCCCATTTTTCATTGTTATAAAAAGTAATAAAAGTCTTAAAAAAAGGTCAAATATATTTTGTAATTTTATGGTTTCCAAATTTTTGTATTGTATTAATTGATTTTTAAATATGTGTGTCTTTGCATTAATTATTATATTTGTCTTTTTATTTTTATTTTTAAAATTTAATAAATTTTTACGTATAATATATCAAATTAATGTATCTTTTTACAATCTTTAGTTTGACATCCATATTGAATATATAAAATAAAAAATAAATATAAAAAATAAAAAATATATATATATTTAATCAACTTCTATTTCGTAGTGGTTTTAAAAAATTATGCATTTGGGCTATTGAAAATTTATATATTCTTGTATTTTGACTATTGTAATTTCTTATTTTCAGTAAATCGGGTTTTCACCCTTATCATAATTTGGTAAGTTCCGATTATTAATGTAAAATTATTTTGACAACAACTTTCATACTTTCTTAATTTAAAAAATAAAAGTTTCTTAGTTTCAGTAAATTGGATTTTCACATAATTCATACTTTCCAAATTTAAAATAAATAATTTTATATTTCATCTCTAAAAAATAATGAAGATCATTGTTAAAAAAACTGATACGGATGATTATATTTTTATAATTGGTATGTTTTTCGGCATATTCTGAATCATAATTCAATACTTAATAATTTAATTTTTATTAACATAAGAAATATTTATTTTACTAATTTTCTTACCAAAAAAGAAATTTTGTTGGACAATTATATATTCAATCCTATTTTATCTTATCAAAAATATGGAAAACACAAATTATCCAATCATAATTTTCAAAAAAATCCAAACAATACATAACAAAATCAGTAAAATAATCAATACTCCGAAAAGCAGAACATGGGATACAAATCTGGACAACAACATTGGAAATAAAAAAAAACTATCTTACAAAAATATGAATAAATGTATAAGTTTTAGATGTATATATATAATTGTATCCACCATAAATATTACATGAATACGTGAAATATTAAAATCTTATATATGTATAATTCTTCATATCTATGTATTATATCTGATAAAATAATCCAATGTATAAATATTGTATGAAATGCTAGATATATATATATATATAATTGTAAAAAGATTCAAATTATATATATTTAATTTAAATATTATATTGTCCATACCCTTTTTGAATATATAATAAGTAATAAATACTTATTACATAAAAGAAATGCTATATATTTGTTCTTATGATATATTTATTGTTATTATCAAACAATAATCTTTTATGTTGTAAGATAGTTTCTCAAATAATCATGATTTAAGTATAATGATATTGTTATCAAGAAATCAAATGATACTCTGATTTTATTTATTAAATTAAGGTATATAATAATTTGTTGGTATAAATTTCAACTATATATGTGTGAATTGATCTAATTTAATTTAGTTGTCAAAAATTATTAAGAAACATATAATTTTTAAGTTTTAGACAACTCAACAAGTGTTTTTCAACAGGTTTATAAACTTGATTCTAATATATAATCAATTTATTTTCTTTTTTTTTTTTTCTAAAATTTTAATTTATTGTTAGATATTTAATATAATATTTGTGAAAATATATTAAATTAGTATAATATTAATAATTTAATAAATGTTAAATGGACATGGCCATGATAGACCTTGAGATACCCGCCGTGCCTCGTTCCATTACCATTTCTATAATATATCAATTTTTTAATATCAAAATTATGCAATATATTATTATATTATATTTCGTGCATCGCACAGGCAATATAATAGTATATTTAAAAATTTATAATTTAAATGTATAATTGCAGCATTGTCCTCCGTAATTGTACTTGTCTTTAATCCTATTAGTCTTCGTCACCAAACATCAAATCGCTGTATGCGTGTCACATATTTATGTATTTGTATATCCTATTTCATGTTTTTTTGGACCAACTTCATTCTCGTAATGTTTTTTTTTTTCTAAAATATTACATAATTAAGGAAAAGAGCATTATTCATTGACTAAATTAGAACAAGGCTCCGACAAGATTTGTTTTTTTTTTTGAAAGGAAGACGATGGCAATATTAAGTAGAACACTATTGCCCTTGCTATAGTAAATTTTTTATTTAATTATTGTAGGAAAAAAATATTGTTATTTTTCATGATTTTATGCCTCTTTTTATTTTTATAAATACAATTCGTAGTGGTAATTTGGCCTATGAATTATGAAATTGGACTCTCACCAATGACGTTTAGCAGAAAAATAGTATATTCACGTTTGGAAAGTCGAATACAGCCGTTAGCATTTAGCAAATTAAGCAGTAACAGTGTAGCTTTGACCACATAATTTAATTGGATCAGTTAATTCAAAATCATTATTTGAGTTTTTAGGTGATTCGAATTCATGATTATTTAGTTCATATTACTAAGTGTTTGCTTAGATATGTAGCTCATGTTAATAAATTGTTCGGTTTGATGAAGGCCTCCTTTCTAAGGAGAAATTTATTTAACAATAAAGTTCTTTTAGTTTTTGTGTCTGAATATTATTTATTCGTGTTACTATTAACAGCCAACACAAAAACTTAATTTGAGGGTATGACATTCGAATAGAAGTTTGAGGCTCCAGAAGATTCACTTTACTAATCAACTTAACTTCATGAGCTCTCAAGAAACTTCGTGTCTATAATCAGTCACTTCATGATGACCACTATTAATATTGATGATCACTTTTGATGTTGACTATTAATACTCCCTCCATCCCAAAAAAAATTGGCCACCTTTCTTTTTTTGTTCGTCCTAAATTATAGATTTGTTTCCTTATTCAGAGTATTAATTATATACAAAAATAGACTACATTACCCATATTTAATTCACTTTGTTTTTAACAAATTTCATTTTTTCAATATAGTTGGAATATCTATATATATATATATATAATAAGAGACTATTCTATGAATAGTAGCTCGAAATTTTCCCGCCCGTTTTTCACTTTCTAAAAACGAAAATTATTTTCAGTTTTTTTTATTTATTTTCCCCCTCCAATTTTCCTGATTTCCGGTTTCAAAATCCCTATATAGTTTGGTTTCCTATTTTAAATATTTATTTTCCTAATTTACATATTTCTTTACCATACATAACAAAATTTTCGAAACTAGGATATAGAAAGATTCTTGCTGACTATTGCGTGATTTTGGGATTTTGTGGGTGTTTATTTATGGTAGTTGAATTTAATGACGTTCCCTTTCTATATTTTTTTAAACACAAAAAAAGAAATATTATCTATTTATGTAAAAACAATCGGAATAATCGTAGGGAATTTTGCTTGGAGTAAACCAGAAAAAATAATTTTGATTCCTCACATACACTTTATTACATAATTTAATTATATTTTTCAAAAACTGATAATGGCGGATTACAAAATATCAAATTGGACAAAAAAGATTGAATGGAAACAAAAGAAATAAATCTTCCAAATTTAATTTGTCCAATCTTTCCTTCATTAGGCCATATTCCTGCACTATAAAAAGGTTTGAACCATTGTACAATTTTCAGTATCACAAGAACAGACGAAAAAAACAGAGAACAGTTATTTCAGAAGTACAGATCGTAATTTTTTTTGCTGAAAATTATGGCTCCATTGTTCACTTTAATCAAGGACTTGAATAAAAGCAAGACCCAATGAGCTATGAAATTACGCCTTGTGCGGGTTTACCAAAAGCCCACTTTTTTTCTGACAAAAACCAGATACAGAGTCTGGAATGCGTCTTTCATAACGCTGAGGTATTTAATTTTTTCTGATTGTGTTGTGTTAACACAATTTCTGAGAATTTATTTGCATATAATGTGATAAAATTCAATATCTGGCAGGGAGATCGTTATAGGTCCCAAGGGGTGTAAGTAAGGTTTAGAAGGGGGGTTAAATAAACCTTACCAACTTTTTCGATTTTAGTCCTTTTAAAATATTACGAGTTAACATAAGCAAATGAGTCCTTGAGGGACAGACTAAGTTGGTTATTCAACAGAGTTAGCCACTCAATAGACTCGATAGTTTGTTGATAGAATAACTCAATTGTTTAACTGAACCTTAACTTATTGTTTTGGTTTTATCGTGGAAGACTTAACACCCTTTGATGTGTTTTAAACTTGTTTTAACACTTGATTTTAGCACTAACTTGGTTATTAATCGGTTGGATAGCAAATAAATTTATCGTGAGATATAATGTAAGTATGCGAAAATGTAAATGTCTTTGAAAAATAAATGACACAGATGATTTTTATAGAGGTTTGAAGATGGGGTAATTCTTCTAATCCTCTCTTCTGCAACTCCTGGAGGAATCCACTATGTAAAAGATCTGTTTACAAAGTGGTCAACAGATTAGAGACGACGCTTGGTCACATAGGCTGGCTTCTCTTCCGACTCAACTTCTTCTTCACGGCGTTTGCTACTTGCTACTTGACTCACTTTCTCAAGCTCTTGGATTTGATCATGAAGCCCTCCATAAATTGATCTTGGTTCGACCTTGAACCTTTCTATAATCCTCCTTGGAAAGTAGACCCCTTTTGATTCTTCAAAAGTTTCCTCTTCAACATGATTTGAAGTTGTCTTTCCTTCACAACTTGTGTTGGATCGATTTTCTTGAGTTTCAGGCTTGAGGATTTGTTTGCATATACTTGAGAATATTTGCAGGTTAATAGCTTGAATATTGCTTGCTTGTTCGTGGTTCTAGTAACCCTTTTCTCAATGAATTTCCTCAGCCTTTTATAGTGAACTTTCGAAAATCTGCCCGTTGAAGAGATAGGCTGATTTCAAAAATTCATTTGTGCTCGTTGGCTTGTTTTTTCTTGGTCCTCAATCTTGAGATGTAGACCTTTCCTCGTATTAAATGAATTTATAGCTTTTCGAGGTTCGACCGGTGCGATCTTCCCATTGGTTTATTCCTTTTGCACGCTTAGGATGAGCACTTTAAGACCTGGCAGCATGGAAGTATTACTTATTTAAATAATGTTCTTGACTTCTGTGCAACGGATTCATTTCATTTAACTCCTCTTGGTTGCTGCCTTTTTCCCCAGGTGACTTGAGCCTGCTCCAATCATTGGATGACTCATCTGTCACTTCAACTTGAGACTTGGCTTCTTGAGTTGACTTTGGTGACTCTTCACACGCTTGTTGTTCCTCGATATACATCTTGATCGAGTTCTTGATCTTCTATCTTGGCCATACTCGGTTGTTCCACAACAGTCTTCACTTGATCTTGATTGACTTCTTGTATTTCGGCGTAGTTGACTTGACTCAGCTTTTCCAGACCTATCTATTACAATGCAAATTACAAGAAAAATGGGGTGCCAACTTTCTAGTTTAAGTTTTACATGGCATTCATCAAAATCTATAAAATAAATTTCCCAACAATTTCCCTCTTTTGATGATGCCAAAACTTAAAAACATTAAACAACATGTAAACAACAAAGATACATACGACAATGCGGTAACAAAGAATGTATGTATGTAGAATCGATCGTTTTTTGATCATAGCATTCTTGTCCTTTACACAGTTGTTTACATTTGGTATCAGAGCATTCTATATCAAAGCAAAAATACATACATCTATGCTAGGATACTAATACAAAGTGAAAAATTACAAAAAAAACTTCACTAAGTATACAGATGACTTACAAAAGTGTATTTACACAAGTAAAATACATGAAGGCTTCGCAACAACACTTCATCGCCTTCGCTGCCTCCTTCTTTCCTCTTCAGCTCTGTCGAAGTCATCAGCTCTTTTTCTCTTTTTATCTTCTTCTTCTCTCTTTTTCCTTTCTTCTTCCTTCTTCTTCTTTTCGTAAGCTCTCTTTGCAGTAGGGTCATCCCTTCTCTGCTTTTTCTCCCATTCGCGTGTGGCTTTGGCACTTTCTACTGCCATTCTTCTTTTGGCTTCTCCAATTTTGTGTTGATCTTCTAAATTTTCCAAGTGGTCGTGCCCAGTCCAATACACGATATCCCTTTTTGGCTCTTTTCCTGACTCGGCTCCTCTTTTTCTAAGAGTGTATTGCCTGAAGCTTTGGATTTTCCTAAATGAGTGTTTGCTAGAGCTTTGTTGTTTCTCACTTTGTCTTGCACACGTCGATCCTTTTTCCCAAGAGATCCCATGCTTTGCTTAAGAGACAGTCCGCTTGAAGTAGCCTTGACTTCCGGTGTTTTGAATTCTTCCATGGATCTAGGCTCGAGATCCAACTTGCTGCGCATTAATTCACCGAGAGGGTCAATTAGAGCTTTGCTTAATTCATTTGGGAGTCCACCATCTTTGTTGTAAGATCTTTTGAACGCGAGCTTCCTATTTTTCAGAGAACTCCTCAATCTCTGCTTCAATGATCTTCCTTCTTTCTCGCTATTAGCAAAGAGTGTGTCCCATTGGTAGGGTTACGGGAGTTTGCTCATGATGGAGGCGTGACTTGACCTTCTTTGGGGGTTTCGGCTATCATCAAGGTTAAATCTTTTGAGTGTTCCCCCCAGCTCCTTTTCCCTTCTTCTTCCGACTTGATTCCTTCAACTTCTCTTCTTTCAACTTCCTTAGGGAGTCCTCTTCCCCCTTTTTGGCATCATCAAAGGAAAGAGGGACCCCGGGGCACATGCTGCGAGCATAAAGTCGAGTCTGGCTTTGAGAGCGGAGTCTGTTTGGAGTCTGCTTGTGCATAAGCTGTCCGGTCGAAAGAGCCCAGTGGCTTTGCACTCGGCTGCCACCAATTTCATTTCGAGGCATGAGGAGGCTAAATTTCGCATTCATGGTCTCCTCAGGCGCATAACTTCTTTTCTCTCGAAATTCACGCAAGATTCATTTCCGTTTTGTGAGATGCATGCAACCTTTCTATGTATTCCTGCATTTTGTGCCTGATCAAAGTGTTGTCAGCGCTCCACACAAGCATTTTATTGTATACCGAACTTGCTCGAATCGCATGGCACTTTGTTGTTGAGACGACTCACGATCCGTACCACTATCCCTCTCAAATCTCTTGTGAGGGTGGCATCTCTGTTATGTCTAAATTTAAGTCAGGGAGGCTTGGTGTCATTTGATCTTCTCAATCTCCTCACAGATCTTCTTGAAGACTTCAAGAAACTCAGTTGTCTCACTTGATTCAGATGTCGGCCATTCCGCATCGAAGTTAAAGTCTGCTGGTACAATGGAGTCGGTAGGGATTAAGGGATCTTCTCCTACAGTGAATCATCGTTTCTCTTTAGCGGTCTCTTCCTCTAGCTCAGGCAATTTTATAGAAAAAGGAAACACTTGTTCAAAGGCATCATCGCGCACATATGAGATGGTCTGTGCGGTTTGTGCCAGTAATGTCTCAGCTTGATTGATCTCAGTTGTAGTGGTTTCTTCGGATCTGTCACAACTGTGGAGCTGTGATGGTCTTTGGTGGAGTCGTTCTTCTGCGATTGTGGGAGCTCACTGCGAGATGACTCGGTTTCAGCTGGGGCTTGTGGAATGTGTTGCCCAGCTGACTGAGCCTCAGCTGTCTTAACAGCTTCTTTGGACTCAGTAGATTTCTCTAAATGAATTACCAGATCCTCTTCTGCATCATTAGCGTCATCAGATGATGATGAGATTTGTGGGGTTGGCTCATTATCGAAGTTAAATTTTTGACGATTAGCTTTATCACTTGGCTGGCTCGTAGTTTTGAGAACATCCTCATCTGGGTCCCTTTGGTCTGCAACGGGGGTGGACTCAGCTTCATCTTCAGACCCCATGAATGATGTATCAAGGTTCTCCTGGGAGTCATGAAGTGCACTTATCTCATCTTCTATTTCAGCGCTTTGAATAGGAGGGATGTTCTGAGGCTCTTGAACTTTACCCAGGGAAGTCTCAACCTCCCTTGGGCCTTCAATACCTCCAACAGTTTCAACTGCAACGAGGCCTTCAATATTCCCTTCGACAGTCGCATCTGTCTTAGGGTCTTGGACCACGACATCCATAGGAGTCTCAACCCCTAGGGTGTTAACTCCCGGGGCATTTCCATCATGTGCCTCGACTGTAACAACAGTGTTATCAGCCTTAAAAGCAGCTGACATTTCAGCTGGGACAGACTCAACTGTCTGAGCTTCGTCAATATCAATCTGCTGTGGTTCTTTCTCAGTTTCCACTTCGCCTCCTTGCTTCAATTTAGAGTCTTCTGCAGCATCCTCCGACCCTGCTGCAGTGGAGAGAGTTTTCCCCTCAGCTGGCACACCAACTGAGTGACTGATGATGGGGTCACTCTGCTCGACTCGCGACTTTTTCTTTTGAATGCTCGGCCGGCGGGCGGTGGTAAAACACCTTCTTCGAGGGTTGGCTCAATTTGGGTGCCCAAAGTCCCGGTTTCATTGCCAATTCCCTTGGATCCATCCTCCCGAAATCTGGGGGACGTGGTTGCGGCGATGTACGTGGCAATTTCTTTGCACCACTCCCAAAGGATCAATCTGCGGGGAGAGATTGAGACGACTCTCCAGTCCTTCAAATAATTGTTGCTCATGCAACTCCCCTGGATTCCCTCATTGCTTCTTTGCATGTCGACTTCTCTGCTGGAACAATGAGGTCCATATCCTCGTCATTTTTGTGTACTCAACTAGATTTTCATGAGTATGCTCGTGAGTTCCGTGAACGTGCACATCTTTGCTTTCTCAAGAGCTTGTGCTTCCTCATTTTGCTTTGGCTTTTTTATTCTCCTTGAAGATATGGAGAATATCCATGTAGTTATCTTCATTCGGGGCACAAGCACAGTAGTGACTCCAAGAAATCGCAGCAATTCTTCCTCTTCCTCAATGTACTCGGGGTGAGCGGCGAACCGATCCCTTGAGTGATCTAGCTTCCATGATCTCCATTCTCTAAGACGGCGGAATGTCGGGTATCTTTGGAGAATATATGATAATATCATCATCATCATCATCTTCTTCTCCTTCCTTTTCGAGGATTGAAGGCAAGATACTCGATTGCTCCTCTCCTTGAAAAACATCGATGGCGGTGGAGAGACAACTTTTTCAACGGGATGTTCGATTATCTCGATTTGCTTTGCTTCCTCAAATTGTCGATGCCCAACCGAGTCTTCATCGGGACTCTGTTTGATGACCTTGATGATCTTGTCGATTCATCAATTACTTGGGAGATCGCACTTCTTCTGAGTTTGTGATCTCGGATGCTTTCTCAAGTAGTGGTAGATTCAATTTGTCTTTTCAAGCTCAATGCTTGAAAAGTCTTCTTCTTTTTGGTCCGAACCATAGGAATTTACGTTCTTCTTCTTCTCATTCTTTGGCGGCGGGGGCCAGGGCATCCTTCTTGGAGGAGGCTGCCTTCCCTGACTTGGAAGTCCTTTTCTTTCGTATGGCTAGGGAAGAGATTTGGGGTTCCTCTCGGCCTCGGGCTGCGAGGCGAGTAACTCGGCAACACGGGCGGGCAACTCGGCTACGGGCGGCGGTGCATCCTTTTTTTTTTTTTTTTTTAGGCTGCGGGGCGACTTTCTTCTTCACAATTGCTTGGGCGACTTTCTTCTTCGGTGGAAGGGTAGCGATTGTGTCCTCAAGTTCGATTGATTTCCCTCACTTGTTTCGCCTTCTTCGCGTGGGCTCTCTTACGGGCTCCGGAGGGTTCACCACGAACATCTTCTTGTTAACATGGAAGGGTTTTCCATGTTGAAGGGAATACCCTTCATTTCCATCAAGTGGCCAATCACGAGGCCATATCCAAGAAATCCTCCAAAGGATCTGTCATCCTTGAATGTCTTATTCGGTACATTCAGGCAGAGTCTCATTGTATACAAACTCGGCCCATTTTTACTTTCTTGTCTTGCATGATCGCGACCATGACGATCGGCTTTGTCTTGACAAGCGATTAAAGCTTCCAAACTTTATGTTTACACACTTTGAGACGATATCCATCAACTTATGATAGTAAGCCCCCTTGACTTCTTCTTATCGGTGTGTAGACTCTAAATGTGTAACACTCTAGTTTGGCTACCTCTTTCCACACAAAGCCAAATCAACATCGAGCTTCATTAATCTCCTTCATGCCTTCCGATGTAAACAGGCGATGCTCAAGTAAGGTCCTTAGCATTTATCATTTTGTCCTTGCGGTGGACGAAAGACTTGATCCCGTCCTGTCTTCGCGTTAACATAGAAGCTGCGCCACCTCTTCTAGATAGGTGTGCGAGTATTCTAAAGTCAGAAAAGCCTTGAGACCTGACTTTTCTAGCATTTCAGCTATCTTCTTGACTAGGGTTTCATCAGAACCCTGCTTCACCATACCTTCGAAATACACTGACGATCCTAAGTAGATTTGCTTAGAGTGTTTAACAAAATCAAACTTCGGTGCCATTTTCAGAGATTTCCACCGATTAAAACTTGACGAGTTTGCTTGAGAACACATAGGGTTTTCGAGAGAGAAATGGCTTGCTTTCTTTTTGCTTGAAGATGAGCAGTTTCGAATGTGAGAGAGAAAGGTGGAAAATGTTTATATAAGGGTTATGAAAGGACAAGTTTTTGGTTTTGAAATTTTGACCGAGACCAACGGTTCAGTTGCACGCCAAACCGCATTTAATTCCTCGCATTTAATGCGGCGGTATTTTATATCCAATCATATGCTTATTGTGCGGCTTTTTAATGTACCCGTCATTATTACGCTGACGTCATCCTTAAAAACATTCCCGCTCATTAAAAACGTCTACGTTTTTGTCACTTAGCTCATAAATAATTCGAACATATCCAAAGTGACTTAACTCTTCTTCTCTCTTCTCATCCTGTGACTCAAATTTGTCATAACTCGATACACCGACTTTCCGTCTGGTGATTCGTGAACCTTGTTCAATTTTCATCTTCTCATCTTCTATCTCTGCGGATTGAGTCTTCTGAGTGTCAACTCAGCTCAATTAACCCTAGCTCATTCTTAAGCTCTTCAAATCTTGATTCACATAGAGGCTTGGTGAATATGTCAGCTAACTGTGTATCCGTTGAGATATATTCCAAGGTGATGTCTTTATTTTCAACATGATCTCTTATAAAATGATACCTGACATCAATGTGCTTTGTTCTTGAATGCAACACAGGATTCTGAGTGATTGCAATAGCACTTATGTTATCACACATAATTGGAATCTCTTTTTCTTCAATCTCATAATCTCTCAGCTGCTGTCTCATCCATAAGACTTGGGCACAACAACTGCCCGCAACTATGTACTCTGCTTCAGCTGTGGATGTGGCTATTGAGTTTTGCTTCTTGCTAAACCAGGAAACCAATCTATTTCCAAGCATTTGACATGTACCTGAAGTACTTTTCCTGTCAACTTTGCATCCAACATAGTCAGAGTCTGAATAACCAATAAGTTTGAATCCACCTTCCTTTAAATACCATAAGCCAACTTCCTGGCATCCCTTCAAATATCTTAGGAATCTCTTGGCTGCAGTCATGTGGCTCTCTTTTGGTGCAGATTGGAATCTTGCACATACACCTACTGCAAAAGTGATGTCTGGTCTACTGGCTGTTAAGTAGAGCAATGATCCAATGAGTGATCTATATCTGGTTTGATCTATAGCCTTACCATCTGCATCCATGTCCATCTTGACTGATGTGTTCATTGGTATTTTTACAGAAGACTTCTCTTCCATACCAAATTTCTTCATTAAATCTCTGGTGTACTTTGTTTGACTTATGAAAGTTCCATCCTTCAATTGCTTGACTTGAAGTCCTAGGAAGAAGGTCAGCTCTCCCATCATGCTCATTTCAAATTTTCCTTGCATGAGGTTTGAGAACTTATCACACAGCTCTTTATTTGTGGATCCAAAAATGATGTCATCCACATATATTTGAACAAGCAATATACTCTCTCCATCTTGAATTACGAAGAGTGTTACTGTCCACTTTGCCTTTGGTAAATCCATTGTCAATCGAAATTGAGACAATGTATCATACCATGCTCTTGGTGCTGTTTCAATCCATATAATGCTTTCTTGAGCTTGTACACCTTATCTCCAATAGTCTTCTGCTCAAAACCTGGAGGTTGTTCAACATAGACTTGTTCCTCTAATAGTCCATTCATAAATGCACTCTTCACATCCATTTGATATACAATGAAGTTCTTATGTGCATCATAGGCAAGAAACATCTTATTGATTCTAATCTTGCAACAGGAGAAAATGTTTCATCAAAATCTATTCCTTCTTCTTGGCAATATCCTTTGGCTACCAATCTTGCTTTGTTTCTTACCACAGATCCTTCCTCATTCATCTTGTTTCTGAAAACCCATTTTGTGCCAATAACATTTTGATGGGTTTGTCTCTGCACCAATTCCCATACTTTGTTTCTTTCAAACTGATTCAGCTCTTCTTGCATGGGTTGAATATAATGTGTATCATCCAATGCTTGAGATACATATTTTGGCTCTATTTGGGAAATAAAACAAGTGAACATTGCTTCTTGCTGTGCTCTGGATCTGGTTCTTACACCATCTCTAACATCTCCAATAACTAACTCTGGTGGATGGTCTCTCAGCCATCTCACATCCGGTTGGAGCAAGTTAGCTAGGTTCACTGCCGTCTCGCTGACTAAGTTATCTTGAACAACCCTTTCATCTTCATTTACCTGTAGACTTTCCAGCTGCCTTTGAGATTCAGCTATCTCATCTTCATCTTGGTTGATTGCTCTTGCTTCAGCTTCAACATACGGACTCTTCTGCATAGTTGGTGATTCGACTTTGTCGACTAACTCTTCAATGTCTTCTCCATTCACATTAGGTTCATCAAAAACCACATGGATAGACTCTTCGTGACCATAGTCCTCTGTTCGAAGACTGTAGGCTTTGCTCTTGAGTATCCCAAAAAGATACCTTCATCAGCTTTAGCATCGAAAGCCTTCAAATTATCCTTGCCATTATTATGGATGAAACATTTACAACCAAATATCTTGAAGTATCCAACATTTGGCTTTCTCCCTGTCCAGATCTCATAGGGAGTCTTGGTTAGTTGTCTGTTTATCATGCATCTATTTTGAGTGTAGCATCTTTGTGTTAATGGCTTCAGCCCAAAATCTCTTAGGCAATCCAGCTTCAGCTAACATGGTCGTTGCAGCTTCCTTGAGAGTTCTGTTCCTTCTTTCAGCTACTCCATTCTGCTGCGGAGTCCTTGCTGCAAATAACTCATGAGCAATACCATTTTCAACACAATACTGAGTTATTATCCCATTGACAAACTCAGTTCCTCTATCAGATCTTATCTTTATAATGGTTTGGCTCTTTTCATTTTGAACTCTTTTCATCAGTTGAGATAATTTCTGCAAAGTTTCCTTCTTTCTGCACATGAAGATTGTCCATGTATATATTGAATAATCATCCACCTCCACTAAGGTGTATTTCTTTCCACTTATGTTGGCTGGTTCAACTGGACCAAATAGATCCATATGCAACAAATGCAATATCCTTGTTCAAGAAGGACTAGGTTTATCCTGGAATGAAGATTTGATTTGGTTTCCCATCTGGCATGCATCACATACAATGTCCTTCTTGTACACTGAGTCTGGCAATCCTTCCACAAGGTGACTCCTTGCAAGCTTGTTGATTGTCTTGAAATTCGGATGACTCGGCTTCTTGTGCGAGCCAACTTGATTCGATTTGTACTCTTTGCTAACAGACAAGTGCTTGGTGTGGCGAAGAGACCAATCTACCACATACATGTTCTTCTCCTGTCTTGATCCTTGCAAAGACTATTTCATTTGATTCGATATCTTTGATCTAGCGCACTCCCATATTGAATCCAACACTGTAGCCCTTGTCACAGAGTTGGCTGATGCTTAACGGGTTGAAGTTGAGGCCTTCAACATATGCAACATATGTGATTTCCAATCCATCTTTCTTGATGGATCCTATGCCTTTGATTTTCCCTGGAGCTTCATTTCCTCCAAATATAACTTTTGCACCTCTAACCTCCTTGAATCTTGACAGGTTTTTCTTGTTCCCTGTCATATGTCTCGAACAACCACTATCCATGTACCAGGTTTATTGGCACTCAGTTGTTCCTTGAACCTGCAATCAAGGAAATTAGTTTTTAGGTACTCATACTTGCCTGGGTCCTGAGGGGTTAGTACTGTAAGATGATCCAACCAACCTATAGCCAAATGACTTGACTCTAAGAGGTTGCCATCTATCTGGGCCATAATCATAGTGCACATTAGCAAATTGCTTGGGGGCTTTTGGTTCATATAGCTGTCTCTTTTGTCTGTATGCATGTGTGTGTGTTTTAGCAATTGCTTTCTTGGGGTAGTTGTGATATTTCTGAGTGTAGTGCATGGGTGCATATGTGTGCTGACAATAGCTCTTTTGCCTTTGGAATGGCCTTTGTTGAGGTTTAGGTCTTTGCCATCTAAGCTTGTAATCCATTGGTGTTTGCTGATATTTCACATTGTTCCAATCGGCTTGGCTTGTAGTTTCTACCATTCCCAACATATGTGTTTCTCTGTCGAAACTTTTGGGGTTTTTGGTAGCTCTGTTTGTTCTTCACAGAGTACTTTCTATTTGGAGTTTGCTGAGGAACTTGGCTGGATTTCTTCTCAGCTGTCCTCTCAGCATACTCAACTGGCAGTTTTTCTTTTCCTTTGTATCCAAGGCCAGTTTGTTTGTGATTGTGTTTTGGAGTGAATGTGGGTGCAACATTTGGTGTTTTGAATTTTGAGAAACTTCATTGCTTGAAGATCCTTTTTCCAAAATCACTCTTGGAGTTTGACTGTGCACAAAGGAATTGAATCCTATGCCTGTCTTATCTCCACATTCTTTTTTACTCATGATAAGATCATCCAATGATTTGGATGCCTTTGTAAAAGAGGCAATCACATTTTTAAGATCATTTTCTCTCTTTTCTACAGCAGCTATATGTGCTAATAGTTTAGCATTCTTAACTTTCAGCTCTTTGTTCTTATCAGCTATGTGACTTAGAGTACTCAACTCCTTAGTCAGTTGTGAGTTTTGGCTTTTGCGCTGGCTGTTTTCCTCATTTAAAAGTGTGTGTGAAGATTAAATGTGCTCAAAGTCTTTCATCATTTTGCCTAATGAATCATAAAGATCAGTGGGTGATGAAGTGTGTGTATCACAATCACTATCACCGAATCAATGAGATGAGTTAGAGTGTACCTCATCTTCTTGGTCTGGTTGATCTTGTTCTTTAGCCATAAGACATATCATGGCTTCTTCTTCAGTCACTTGAGTAGTCAGCTTCACTACTCCCTGAGTCCGCTACTTCTTTAGACGTAGTTATCTCGGCCGATCTCGGCCCGACCAACATGGCTTTCTTCTTTTCTTGTCTTCTTTCTCTGAAGAATTTTTTTTCTTCTTCATTCCTATATTTGTTGACTGGTGGATAGGAACAATCAACTGCAAAACATCATGGTTGTCTGCAGTTCCAACACAGGTTCTCAGCTCTTTGATCAGCTCTTTCTGTCCTTGAGTTATCAGCTCTCTGATATTCAACCCTTTGATGCTCAGCTCTCTTGGGTGGCCTATCTTCCCTTGACTTAGAGGGAGCTGAATGTCTCCTCGAGGTTTCACCCTTGTTTCTTTTATAGTTCTTATTGAAGAACTTGTTGAATCTTTTAACCATTAGAGCAATTCTTCCTGGTCTATGGCTTCCTTAGGTTCAACTTTCTTTCCATCCATGACTATCAGTGCAGCTGTCTTGGGTACAGCTGTCTCCTCTTGATCTTTTCTTCTCAGCTCAAACTCATAGGCTTTGAGCTCTGAGAATAGCTCATGAGTGGATGTTTTGGAGAGGTCCATTGAACGTCTTAGAGCCATAGTCTTCATTTCCCATTCAGCTGGGAGGCTCCTCAAGATCTTCATACACATCTCCTTTTGTGTGTATTCCTTTCCAAGAGCTGAAAGCTCATTTGTGATCTCAGTGAATCTTGCATCCAGCTGATCCATAGATTCTCCTGCAAACATTTTGAAATTTTCAAATTTTTGAACAGCAACAGATAATTTATTTTCTTTAATTTGCTCTGATCCTTCACAAATTAAAGTTAGTTTATCCCAGATTTCTTTTGCTGCTTTGCAGGATTTGACTTTGTTGAACATTGCTTTGTCCAAAGTCTTGTAGAGTATGTCCTTGGCCACATTGTCCAAGTTGTATCTTTTCCTATCATCATTTGTCCACTCAGTCCTTGGTTTTTCAACCATGGTTGGTCTTTCTTCTCAACAGCAGACTTCTTCTCCTTCAACATCAGCTGCTCTCCTTACAGTCGTGTTCACTTTCAATATTTGCAGTGGCCCATCCTCTATCACAAACCACATTTCATCGTGTAGAGCAGATAGATGAGCCTGCATACAAATTTTCCAATTATCAAATTCTTCAACAGTGAACATAGGAATGCGTGTCAGATTTGCTTCCATGATAATAACTTTGCTAAAGATGAAAGATTTTGAAAATACAAGTGTTTGAAACCTTTTTGAAAAGATAGAGATCTAGTTCAGTAACCAGTGTGGAAGGCTCAATGAACCAACCGCTTTGATACCACTTGTAGGTCCCAAGGGGTGTAAGTAAGGTTTAGAAGGGGTTAAATAAACCTTACCAACTTTTTCGATTTTAGTCCTTTTAAAATATTACGAGTTAACACAAACAACGAGTCCTTGAGGGACAACTAAGTTGGTTATTCAAATAGTTAGCCACTCAACGGACTCGATAAAGTTTGTTGATAGAATAACTCAATTTGTTTAACTGAACCTTAACTTGACTTGTGTTGGTTTTATCAAAAAGACTTAACACCCTTTGATTTGTTTTAAACTTGTTTTAGCACTTGTTTTTAGCACTTGATTATTAATCGAGTTGGATAGCAAATAAGTTTATCGTGAGATATAATGTAAGTATGTAGAAATATAAATGTCTTTGAAAAATAAATGACACTGAGATGATTTTTATAGAGGTTCGAGGATGGGGTAATTCTTCCATTCTTCTCTTCTCCAACTCCTGGAGGAATCCACTATGTAAAAGATCTATTTACAAAGTGGTCAACGATCTAGAGACATCCTTGGTCACACGTTGGCTTCTCTTCCAACTCGGCTTCTTCACGGGGCAAACTGCGCACTCTTGACTTACTTTCTCAAGCTCTTGGATTTGATCACGAAGCCCTCCAATAACTTGATCTTGGTTCGACATTGAACCTTCCTACAATCCTCATTGGAAAGTAGACCCTTTTGATTCTTCAAAAGTTTCCTCTTCAACAGATTTGAAGTTGTCTTTTCTTCACAACTTGTGTTGGATCGATTTCCTTGAGTTTCGAGGCTTGAGGATTTGTTTGAATATACTTGAGAATATTTGCAGGTTAATAGCTTGAATATTTCTTGCTTGTTCGTGGTTCAGGTAACCTTTTTCTCAATGAATTTCCTCAGCCTTTTATAGTGAAGTTTCAAAAATCTGCTCGTTGAAGAGATAGGCTGATTTCAAAAATTCACTTGTGTTCGTTGGCTTGTCTTTTCTTGGTCCTCAATCTTGAGATGTAGACCCTTCCTCGTATTAAATGAATTTGCGACTTTTCGGGTTCGACCTGAGGTGCGATGCTTTCCATTGGTTTATTCCTTTTGTACGCTTCTCGATGAGCACTTTAAGACCTGGTAACATGGAAGTATTACTTATTTAAGTAATGTTCTTGACTTCTATGTAAATCGGATTCATTTCATTAACTCTTTTTCCCCAGGTGACTTGAGTTTGCTCCAATCATTGGATGACTCATCTACATTACTTCAATTTGAGACTTGGCTTCTTGAGATGACTTTAATCGACTCTTCACACAATGTTCCTCGGTGGTACATGTTCAGTCGAGTTCTTGATCTTCTATCTTGGCCATACTCAGCTGTTCCACAGTGGAGTCTTCACTTGATCTTGATTCACTTCTTGTATTTCCGGGCGTAGGCGACTTGACTCACTTTTCCACCTATCTATTACAATGCAAATTACAAGGAAAATAGGGTGCCAACTTTCTAGTTTAAGTTTTACATGAAATTCATCAAAATCTATAAAATAAATTTCCCAACAATCGCATTCACGGAAAAGTACGAAAAATGCATATTGAATAATACAAGAGGCTGCTAAATGAGGGGCAAGTTTATGCCATCAGAGATTTCTTAGTGGTTAATCAAACATAAGTACCGAGCTTGTGCAACAAAACACAAAATTCTTTTTCATGTCAAAACAAATGTTTTTGAGATGTTTGATAAAACTTTTCCGAGGTTTATGTATGCTTTTAAAGATTTCACAAAGTTTCAGACACTGAAAATGTTGATGATACTATTATTTTTGGTAAGTTATAAACACACACGTCTCATTTTTTCATTTAATTATGTTAATATCAATTTAACATTGTTTTTTCTTTTTTGGTTAGAATATTAACAGACGTCATCGGGAAGGTGGTGTCAATGCAATCTGCACAAACAAAGGAAGTTGATGGAAGGGCAACACGATTTATTGACATAATTTTGGAAGACTTAGAGTAAAATTAATATAGATTTTCGATCATGTCATAATTTGTGTTAAAAAAGATGCTCTAATTTTTTTATCTTTAAACTGCAGCAACAATCGTATAACATGCACCATGTGGGAGGAGTATGTTGATACAATATTGCCACATCTTGAAGCTAATGGGCTTGAACCAATTGTAATTATAGTGCAAATGTGTAGAGCAAAAGTTTTCCAAGGTATTTTTAAATTTTAAATATAAAAAAATAACCAACTTTGTATTTGTTTATTTGTTTTTATGTTATGTTTTTTGTTAAAAAATTTGCAATATGTAGAGCGAGTCAAGGTAAGGGTGTTCATCGAAATCGACTTCGAATTCTTCGACTTCCTCGAATCGAATTTAATCGAATGAAAATTTTAAACATCAATTCAAAATTCGATCCTAATTCAATTAATTCGAATCGAATTTAAACGAATTGGATTTCTCGATTTTCGAATCGAATTCGAGTCAATCCAAAAATCCAAATTTATCGATAAAGTGAATAAGGTTTGGATTTATAACATAATATTTTTGGACTATATCCAATAAAATTCCAGATTTTGTTTTTTCATAATTACAAATTATCGACTAACTATTTTTCATTGTTTAATTTAACTAAAGACTATAATAAATTCATAACGAACTCCCTTATATAAATTTAATAAATCATTTTGTCCCAATTTTATACCAAGGACTAGTTACTTGATAAATAACTTTTATACTCAAGTATGAGGTATCAAATTGACAAAGTGTATGTGTGTAGATAAAGAGATATAATGTGTGTTATCATATAATTTATTATTTTAATATGATCTGAAGATAAATATATGTAATATAGTGTACAAATGTATAATGTATAATGCATATTGTAATAAGATTTTAAAACAAAGGAAAAAAGTCAAAGACTATATTGTATAAATGTATAATGTATGTTGTATAGTGTATGTACACAAGTTTTGTACTTTTCCATACAATGGACATAGCTGGTGGAATATTCTTATAGATTATTTCACCACATGCCCTCGACGTAGGACTGTAAGAGATAAATTATTTTACCTAAAATATATTTTTTAGCACAAAATTAAAATTGATTATTTGACTATGGTCTAAAGATAAAAATTTGAAGTAATGTAAAATGTATTTCATATACTATTAAGTATAATTATTTCTAACAAAAACTAAAAAAATACAAGAAGGAAAGAGCATATATTTATAATTTTACATTTTCATTTAAACATTAGTGTTTTATTCATTTATATATATTATAAATGCATGTGTATAATTTACATATATACAATAAATAATTATGTATAGTGTGAAATATATACATATAAATTTCAAATTGAATTACGAATTCGAATTAAAATAAGAATCCAAATTGTAATACGAGTTCGAATTGAAATACGAATTCGAATTTAGTTGAATTTCACCTCGAATTAGGATTTTCGAATAGAATTCGAAAAAAAACCTCAATTCGTTATTCGATTCAAATATTCATATTGGAAATTCGAGTTGATTCAAAATTCGGTTCAAAATTCAAAAATCCTAATTCAAAACTAAAATTCGAATTCGAACCGAATCGAATTTCGGATCCATTCAAAAAATGAACACCCCTAAGTCAAGGTGTCAAATACTTTTCATGTAACCAAATTGATTATCAATGGAGATGAATCAGAGGATAAAGAATTCAAGTAAAGGTAATAGTTTTAAAATATGTTTGTATTTCTTATATAAATTTCTTACTTATATAATTTTTTAAATATCTTACTTTTGTTACTGTTACATTCATATGAAACATAATTGTTTTTTAAAATTTTTAGGATTGTGAATAGCAGCAACCCGACATGTTCTATCAGTCATGTGACAGTGCCATCGGCCAGGACAGTTTCAGAAGAATTGAAATCTGAGAAATCTTTTGTTAGAACAATTGAACAACTTTATACAAAGAGAGAGGTAAAAAATTCGTGTAATATTATAAATTAAAATTAGAACTATAATGTATTTATTATAGATAAAAAAACTAATAGTTTATTTTTTGCAGATTGTTAGTTTTTGGGTTTGTGCTACAATTATCAATTTCATTGGAGATTGGTGGTACCTCTCTTGCCCTCATTGTACGAAAAAAGTAACTGATGCAGGAGAGTTATTATATTGTTATGGTTGTGACAAGTTTCCTGAAACTGGGATAATAAGGTATTTATTTAATTTGATCTGTTAATTGTTTTTTATATTATTACATGTTTGGTTTTTTTTCATCTTCTGTATTATATAATAGGTATAAGATGCACATTCCAGTTGTGGACGATACAGGGAATGCTCCACTGCTATTATGGGATCGTGATTGTGAAAAGTTGATTGGAAAACCTTGTGAAATTTTGAGGAGAGAATATATAGATGTAAATTTTGTTTTTGAAATGGTTATATATTTTTATACATGATTAATTTGGTATATAGTCTTATAAATCTTTCTTTTCAATAGGACAATGTGGTATAGACATTCCAAATGAGATTGCAAGTTTGATAGATACTCGGGCTTTCTTTAAGGTGCAGATAAAAGGAGATCAGAATCGGCATTTTGATGGGTCATTCTCAGTTTTAAAACTGACTACAAATGATTATTTGAGTAAAACTTATTCAAAGATAGAGAGTTAGGTATTCAATAAAAATACTATTCTTAATTTTTTTATATCTTATATGTAAATTTTTTTATGTAATAAAGACAATTTCTTTTGTTGAAACATGTAGGAATCATATTTTTTGCCGAAGCTGCATGTTGACTGACAAGACGACGAGGAGGTAGATTTGCTTATAAAATTTTACAACAAATATTAAATTAAAATATGGTTAATAAATTAAAAAAACAAATTTTGTTTTGTTGGAAAATTCTTCGGAAGATGAAGTCAACACCCCAAGTAAGCTGAGCAAAGGGAAAGAGTTGGTGAAAGATAGCCCATTGTCTAAGCGATCTCTTCTGGTTGATTTTCACATTCTACGAGTTCAAAGAAGTTGAAGTCATTTCTGAATAAGGATGAAGACACTAACAAGAAATAGAGATGAAAATTTTGGTTATCAATAGTTTGAGTTGTTTTGATATTTTTTTCGTATTAGTTTTTAATCATTATCAAGAGGTATAGTTGAGTTTTTGGGTTTTAAACTTCCTATCGGTTTTCAATTGAATATTTTGTTTCAATGAACATAATATTCATTTTTTATTATTACTCGAAGCTTTTTATATTTGTTGTTGTCCCTGGCTTTTGTTTTTAATTTCAAATTATGCTTCGCAAATATTTATTTTTGAACAATTATTATATTTGTATTTTAAGGTAAAAAAAAAAATTTAGTTCTTATTATCTTTTGGAGATTAATTGATAATTTAAAATTATGCTTCACAAATATAAAATTTAAGAGTTTTATTTTCATCATTCAAATAATTTTAATTTTAATCCATTATAATATCAATTAATATTTATTAATTCTTTATATTTGTTTTTTAAGATTGATATTGCTTTGATTGCTTTTACAAATTCTGTTTTTTTATTCCGTAAATTTAATAGCTTGACTTTTTCAATAATATTTTACAAGTTTAAATTTTTGAGTTAATTATATTAAGAAATAGATGTTTATATTTGTATAAAATATTTTTTGATTAGGCTTATTAAAAAAGGAGTTTTAACGGTGATTTTTATAAGTCACCTATTACATTAGAGTATTCCTTATATAGCTCGGAAAATCAATGATCATTAACAGACATACAATACTACAAATAAAGAGCTAAAAAACAATTTAAGTTATAACATATGCATGCAATTTATATTCCATTTACACAAATAAACGAAATATGTGCGCAACAAATGAATATATACCACATAATGATCCATATTATGAAAATGACAAACACCATCGGGGTTCCACTACACTAATGGTGGAGGTCAAGTGGCTTATTTGCTTAGAGTTTTCTTTATATAGATCAGAAAATTAATTATCATTAATGGACATAAAATACTACAAATAAAGAGTTAAAAAAATAATATAAGTACAACAAGTGCCTGCAATTTATATTCCTCATGACAGTTAAATTAAATAAGTCATATCAGACAGAATTAGAGAATATATGCATATTATATGAATAAATTTGGTCAATCATGCCTTACATGTATGCTGAAAGTATGACAAGAAAATTGATTTTAATTTGGCGTAATCATCCTACTTTATCAACAGATTTATTTACATAAAAAATGGAAATATTAAAACATAATTTTGATATTAATTTGGCCAAATCACGGTAATTTATGAATGTATATTTACTTCCATATACAGTTGTCACAAAATTTATAAATATCTTAATTAAAAATGGTATCTTGATTATAAATTATTTCCATGAATAGATAATTTGCACATATAAATACTTGATTCGCTTTTCATTTGTGATTTTAATCACGAAACACAACATACAAATGAATGACAATGATCATAAACAAAAAAACTCCTTAAAACTAAGTCAACACAAAGTATATCATCACACAAACTTATAAAAATGAGGCAACTCGGAGGATTCACAGATATTGGGGGAATAAATGCACAAGGGATACCAACATTGAAGACGACATTTGTCTTTATTTTGTTGTAATGATTTATAAGTTAGATAAATAGTTGTTTATAATAGCATGCGATTTAGAAAATAAATTAAATTATAATTTAATTTACAGTTTTACTTGCCTGGGTATGTGTTTTGATAGGATGTTTGTTTTGGTTTGTAGTGAACAAATAGTGTAGAACCTAGAACAAGTTAGTAAATTCATAAGTATATTGCAATATTTTTAATGTATGAAACACTTATAAATTTTAGAGCAACTTATCTTTATAGTTTCTTGGCTTTTTGTAATCTCCATTGTTAACCATTTATATCTGCATGAACAAAAAGAACCGAGAAAGTGTTCAGAAAATGTCAATGTCCATAACAGATAAAAACAAAATTATAAACAGAACTTGAATACATATGAACAGATCTGGAAAATAAATCATTTATTACCTAGACAAGGCCGTCAAATGTACAAATTCAATTTTTACTCTTCTTCAACATGCACACATAAATATTTAAGATTACAGAAGTAATACAATAAATAAACTGGAATTTCTAACTTTAAAATACTTAAAAAAATCATTTATAATTATATCTCGAAGATATAATAACAAATATAAAAAAAGATACAAGAAACATAAATTATTCAACTGTTTCATAAGAAAAAATAACATCCACATTTTTCATATCCGAAAAAAATAAGACTATGATAAAAAAATTAAATTAAAATTCCAGAATAAATATATGCTGAAAAACAAAAATCGAAACCAAAAAAAATTATATGCTAAAAACAACGAATACTACCCACAATTTCAACAAATACCTGATTTCAAGGGAGCTCTGAGTCATTTCTCGAAGCAGATCATCACCATTTTTCCATTTTGAACATGCAAGAGGTAAAGTCAAAATCATTAAATAAATAAAAAAGTAGTTTGCATAATTTAAAATACGAACTGAAAAATAAGAATAAATAAAATCATAAAAAAATTAAGGGCATATACCTCTTTTCAGATCTGGAGTTCGTCCACTGCTACTGAAATATCGACATAAACAAAAAACAAATACATGTATCGAACAACAAGATCAAGATCTATAATCGAAAAGCTATTTCTTCCAAAAAATTCGAAAACATAAATCGAAAAACCATTTCTTCTAACACCTTACTGACACCTTGAAATATTTTTCCAAAAACATAAATTGAAAAAGTAAACGGATGAAATGATTTTGTGAGAATTTTTCAGAAACATTAAACATTTCATCACTTTGTTTGAATATTTCAGGGGAAAGAGTATAAAAATGGGATGAAATGGCCGATTCAAGTTTGAAAAGGTATCATCAAACCCTAAACTCAGAATCGGCCCCTTGAAAATGAAATGGGTTTGTAACCCTGAGAAAAAATTCCTTTTATTTGTTTTGATCCAAAAACCCTAAATCCTGGTCGTTCATTTAGGACAAATGTATGGCTGAGATTAAGCCTTGTGGGTTTGTGTAATAGTGGACACGTGTTTGGGCCAGTTTCTATGTGGGCCGAAAACTTGGATTTAAAATGATAAATTTCAAAATCTGGTAATATCTCTTTGGGCTTGAGGATAACTTGACTTAGGCTTTTTACATTTTTATATGTATAGTTTATTGTGTATATATATATATATCATATATATTTAATGTAAATATAAAAATATCAGATTAATGTAATATATATATATATGAAATATATATTTTATATATAAAAATATCAGGTTAATGTAAATAATTTAATTAAAATTGTGCAATATAATGTGAAATATATTTTAACTATATTTAAATTTTTATTTATTCAATTATATTTATATATATTACATTGTATTTCACATATATTAATAATTATAATATTATAATTGTATTATCATATTAACAATGAAAAACGAAAAATATATGAAATAAATACAAAACTATTATAATTATATACCAATTTATTTTAAAAACGTATGAAAATATATGTATCCACAAAATATACTTACAAATAAATTTAATGAAAGTCTACAAAAATATAATGAAAAGTTAGTGTTTTGTATTAATTAGAAGCTAAATATTAAAAAAAAAGGTTAAATCTAATAATCTATATGTAAAATCTATTCTAAAATCATTTTATTAAATTTAGTATTTTTTGTGAAATTCAATAAATGTATAGAAATAAAATATATATGTAATTAATATTACTAATTATATTTATACATAATCTTTGTAACAAATTTGCATATTTATTTTTATTTTTTAAACAGAAAATGGGAGCATAGTAGGGAGAGTATCTGCAGATGGGTCTAAAAGAGTCGTTTCAATGAATGCTTCGAGCAATATTGTTTATCCATTTTTGAACTCTCCATTCAGTCACATCACAAACGGTACATTTTATTTTATTGTTATTATATATAGATATATTAATATTTACTAACATTTTTATTATTGTTGTATTAAATTATGTTTTTATGATTTATTTAAAATTCGAAGTTATTTTTTACTTTATTGTTTTGGATCGGTGGCTCCCAATGAACACCACTTTGTTGGGAAATTTATTGTTTAGATTTTGATGAATGCCATGTAAAACTTAGAATAGGAAGTTGACACCCCATTTTTGTTGTAAACTGCATTGTAATAAATAGGGTTGGTCAAGCTGTGTTAAGTCAGCTATGCCCAAACATGCAAGAAGACAACTGGAGACTAATAGGAAGACTCCGCTGGGAGTCAGCTGAGTTTGGCAAAAGAAGAGAAGACGGGAACTCGATCAAGATGCAATTGAGTAAAGCATCGATCAAGTCAACTCAAGATAGTCAAGTCTCTAGTTGAGTGTGGAAGAGTCATTTAATGATTGAAAGTGACTCTAAGTCACCTGGGAAAGCAAGGAAATGCGATCAGTCGAGATAATCGAAAGAGATCCGTTTGCCGAAATCAAGAGAATTACTTAAACAAGTAATATCTCGATGCTACCTTTATCAGTGCTCGATCACGAAGCGTGCAAGGAATAAACCAATGGGAAGCACTACACCGTGTCGATGCTCAAAAAAGTCAAGAATAATTCATACGAGGAAGTGGCAATTCCAAGGACTACAACAAGACAAGCCAACGACCACAAGTGACTTTCAAAAATAAGCCTATCTCTTCAACGGGCAAATTTTTGAAAGTTCACTATAAAAGGCTGAGGAATGACTCAGAGAAAAATACGAACCACGGCATTCAAGAAATTACTTGAACCGTAACCGAAATACTCTCAAATCATTCAAGATTAATCCTCAAGCCTACATTACGAAGCACATCAATCCAACACTCACCTGTGAAGGAAAGATAACTTCAATCAGTTGAAGAGGAAATTACTGAAGAATCAAGGGGTCTACATTCCACGAAGGATTGTAGGAAGGTTCAAGTCGAACCGGTCTCGAGTTTTTGGAGGACTTCGTGATCAAATCCAAAAAGCTTGAGCAAGTGAGGTTGTAGTAGCAAGGCGGTGTCTGTGAAGAAGGCGAGTCGTCACGAGAAGCCGGTGAGTGATCAAGCGTCTCGGTCGAGTCCCAAAGGATCAAGTCACCGTGTGATCAAGACAGATCGGATCATTACCACTTTGTATCTTGATCAATACCTAGTGGATTCCTCCGGGAGTTGGAGAAGAGAGGAGTAGAAGAATTACCCCATCTTCGAACCTCTATAAAAACTTATCGTGTCATTTACATTTCAAAGACTTTAATTCCTGCATCTTATTTGTTTAACTCTGCGACATATTTGCTATCCAACCGATAATCTCTCAAGTACTAAAACCAAGTATTAAATCATAACTAAACCAAACTTAAGGGTGTTAAGTCTTCCTCAAAAAACAAACCACGCAGCTAATTCATCCCAACAATGAGTTATTCTATCAAGCTTTCGAGTCCATTGAGTGACTAGCTCTTGATTAACTAAATTGGTCAGTCCACCAAGACACAACTTTGTGTAGTATCAACTCGAACTTTTAAAAGGACTAAATCGAAAATTTGGTAAGGTTTATTCAACCCCCTTCTAAACCTTACACTCACACCCTTGGGACCTACAACCACCACTTCATAACAATATTAAGAATTTGGACAATTCTTATCGTTGTATGCCGTCTCGTCTCCCTCGATATTTCTCATGTCTCCGAAATTATTGACCTTACTATGGATGGCTCTGTTCAAACCGTTTTGAACTACAATTCAAATACAATAACGAACAATACAATAAAGTCAACTACAACTCCATCTCGGTTGCATGATACAATCGAATCCATTAACAATGGTGAGAATTTTTTTAATTATATTTAATTTAAGTATAACTTTATAATAAATTTTTAATCAAAAAAATTATATATTATTTTATTACAGTCTTGGGATATTGGAGATGCAAGTTATATATGCCAATTTTGTGCGGCCATGTTTTGGTACGAAGAAATGATACAATCCCATGTCAGACCTACTTCTCCGAAATATGGCTCATGTTGCAGTCATGGCATTATTCAACGTCCTCCTATGAAACAAACACCTACTTTTCTTCGTGATTTATTGTATGGAGACAGCGATAAAAGTAAGCACTTTCAAGAGAACATAAGATCATATAATAGTATGTTTTGCTTTGCATCTATGGGAGGAAAGATCGACACATACATTATTCGAGGCCAACGTGCTCCAGTATTCCGGATGTACGGTCAAAACTATCATTTAATTGATAATTTACTGCCTTCCGATGGATCAACACCTAAATTTGCACAACTTTATATATAAAATACAGAGAATGAGATAAATCATAGAATGAATGATGTCAGGTTTGTTTTTTGGAAATTCTTACTTAATTATAAATTCTGCAATAATATATCTAGATATCTATATTAATTCTTGCTAACTATGGATTTTTGACGTGATTCAATCTGTAGGCAAGGAAGTGATACTAATAATCTACACCAAGATATTGTTGTCAGTCTTCAGAAAATGTTAGATGAAAATAATATATTAGTGAAAACCTTCAGAGTAGCTAGAGAAAATATTCGAGAATGTACAAATTCAAATGTTAAATTACGTCTTATCGGTCGAAGAGGCAAGGATGCTAGAAGATACAACCTACCATCGAGCTCTGAGGTCGCAGCTTTGATTGTTGGTGATTTTGATCAGGCTTTAGGAGAAAGAGATGTATTGATTGAAACCAAAACCGGACAGTTGCAGAGGATAAATAAGTTGAATGATGCGTATTTGGCATTTCAATATCCTTTGTTGTTACTTTATGGTGAGGATGTCTTCGAGAGAAGACATTCCATTTTCTGTTTGAAGAGTGTAACTCATGGAGGAAGGTAAGCAATTAGTGTTAGAGAATTCTTTGCCTATCGATCGCATGAAAGGAATAACGAACCTTCTACTATTGTGTCTTCAAGAAGATTGTACCAACAATTTATCGTGGATGCTTATACAATGGTTGAATCGGCCGATTGAAATATGTGCGCTTACATCAAAAGAAGTGCGTTGTGATATATATAAGGTCCGCATGTTGTTGTATTGAATGGAGACACGATCCCGCATCACAAGGCAAACGAATTATACTTCCATCGAGTTTCACCGAGGAGCACGATTTATGATACAAAATTGTCAAGTGCGATGGATATATGTAGATGGGCGGTTATCCCGATCTATTTATAACATTCACCTCCAATCCAAAATGGCCTGAGATTATTCGTTATCTTGAGCGAGAGAAATCTTAATGCCGAAGACCGACTTCGACATTATTTGCGGAATATTTAAAGTCAAACTAGATGCTCTTATCAAGGATCTTCGTCATAATAAAATATTCGGCAAAAAGTTGTATCGAGGTTGTTGAATCCTCCATATTATTTTAGTACTTTTTATATTCTTTGATATATTATATTATTTTAATACATTAATTTTTTTCTTTTTATTTTAAACCTTTACTGATTATATATACGATAGAATTCGAAACGTGGATTGCCCCATGCTCATATTCTTCTCTTTACCAAAGAAGATAAATATCCAACTACGGATGATATAGATAGAATTATATCGGCGAGATACCGCATTTAAGCCGATGATCCGTGCTATTTTGGTGCGCTAGAGATTTCATGATTCATGGTCCCAGTGCGGTGAAGCAACCCCAAGATAATGCCCTCCACAAATAGGTTTTCTTGTACCTCCGTATCCATACACAAAGAAAATACGACCTTCATCGGGATTGAACCGCACCCATGCTTTCGAATACACGTGGGTTTGAAAGAAGATCTTTGTGCTCTGCTGCTAATGCGCCTTATGATCGTATCGAAACTCGTCATAAACCAATGCTTTAGCCGAGTTCAATATTGTCAACGTTTGGAAATGGCATCGTCAGAACTCACATAGACTCTACCCGCTCACGCAACAATTTTTCAATTTCGACGGGCAAGATTTTTAATTTCATTCTCACTTAGAACCGATCTATCAAAAGAAAAAACGTAAAACAATGAAGGAAGGATATAAATAGATTAAACCAATTCAACAATTAATATAAAGTATAATATAATTTCAAATGTGATACCTTGGTGTTGAAAAAGAATTAAGCCGTCTATATACAATATCGTCCAAAGAAGTTCCCACATTTATCCCACACTTCGCAGTCCTGCTCAAAGAATCTCATGACAATAATGATTCAAACAAACTCCTGAGAGTCTGCCTATGCCCGGTGACTCGCTTCAATGATGCCATCATGAATATACTATTTATCGTCTTCTAACAAAACCAAGAGCATAGCAAAACTCACGATAAGAACGTGTGTTGTACACCTTGTATTTTTTTGTAATCATCATGACACGTAGCACCACACACAACATTGATAAGGCATCTCAAATAATACATGTCACTCCGCCCTCGCAGAACATAGAAAACACGTCATATACTAAATCCAAATTTTCGGCTCCCACTTCTTGATTTGATTTCCATGTAAATTTTGTAGGAGCTTGACATAGGTTAATTCTTTGGCTTGAGGATATATTTTATTGGCTTCCATCCAAGCCAAAAACATGCTTTCTCCTGACAAATGCTTTCTCTTGCGAACATCGTCTATTCTTTCAAAATCATGAAATTTCTGATTATTCGTTCTCGAGATGGAAACTAAGACATTCAACGGGAGGATATTTATATTGAATTTCATATCCAAGTAATCTCTATGTCTTGCCTCATATGATGAAATGTATCTGTTAATACATGCTCACTTCATCAACTTTTCCCGATTCTTCATCACCATGCGAAGAATGATGCGATCCCGATCATGTCCCTTATTGACATATTTGAACAAATACTTTATAGATCTAGATTGATTACACCGTTCTCGTTAATGTGGGCACCATATTTAAGGAGCAATCGCGATTATGCGGCACGATGTATCACATTATCAAGAGGAACACCGTTTTCTCGACAACCCCTTGCATTATTCCTCGATAACATAGAGTTTTCCAAATGGATTGCAAATATCGGAGATGGAACACTTGGAGGAAAAATGACGGTTACGCCACTATTGAAATCCTGAAGATATTTTGCTTGAAGCTATCGGTGATCCGATTTAGACTATCATTGAAAGCACTTATCCAATGTTTAAAGATGCAATTGAGGATCGACATACACTGAAGTAAAGAGCTATTTTGCCACCTACTCGATGTGGTTGAGTCGATAAATCAATATATGACTTAAACACTTTAAGGTCAAACTTATTTGAGTTTTGATAGCTAACTTGCCGTCGGATGCAAATGTTAATTTCTTACATGATACGCACACCGAATTCTTAAATGGGATAAGATGTTCCGGAGATCCTAATCATGAAATTCATTTGAAGGTTGGCACTCTTGTTATGCTCTTGAGAAATATAGACCATTGATTGGTTTATGTAATGGTACGAGATTGGTGATTATAAAGACTTGATAAACATGTGCTTGAATCAAGATTCTCAATGGAGCCAATGTTGTGAAGCCCTCGATTTTATTCGAACATGTACTTGTCTCACGTATAAATCTTTGTACTATTTGACTATTCAGCGTCATTTTGTGGGTAAATATTAATGATAAATATATTTTGTATTTAAATTCTTTTTTTTTTATTTGTTACTTGTGATCGTAATCATTTATTAATTTATTTCACATTTATGATTACTTGGTTGATCATCATTATTATTTTTTGTATTTATTAGTCACCTTAGAAATTTAAGAAACTACTTATTTGAGATTTATCATATAAATTAAAATTGATTTAGAATAAGTGATCATCAAGAACATAGTGATCAAGGAAATCGCTAATTATTTTGGAGATTGATATTATTCATCTATTATCATCAATTTTGGGACAAAAAAATGAAAATACCACAATTACCCTCATATTGGACATGTGATGGAAATTTTTAGGGTAAAATACCTCCCAACTCTTATACATGTACACTTGTGTGCTATTCATCTTGTGTATTTTTACACCATTAATTCAAACCTACATCTCGGAATTATCTTACAAATCCAACCACCCAATTGGTCAAACAAGACAAATTTAAAAATTCCCCCTAAACTTAGCATTTTGGCTAATTGTCCCTAATAAAGTTGCCTAAGTATTCTTTACTCCCTAATTTCCTCAATTATTACTCTAACTTATCATCTAATCCAAGCGAGACAAAAAAAAAAAAATTACCACTCTCATACCTCATGGGCTACCAAATGGCCATATTGGGAATCAAATTTTGTTTCAATTTTCATTGTACTCAACTCAAGACTTGAAGATCCTCTCAACATCTCTCTAAAATCCTCCTACATCTCTCTACATTTTCTTCTTCTTCTTAACAACAAAAAATAAAGAAATTCCCTCTAAACTTGGAAAAATTCGAACCATATACTACAAGGTAAATCTTCTTCAATCTATTTCTTATCCTTCTAGCTCATCTCTTTCATTTAATTTAAGTTTGATTTTTGATATTGAGGTATACCTAGAAGACCTTTGAAGATATTAAGAGACTTGTCATCTTGAAGAAAAATTGTGAAGAAATTGGACTATAAGGTAAAGAAATGGAATTTTAGTACCTTCTTCTTCCTATTAATTTCGTTTTAACACCAAAATTATAAATTTGAGGTGATTAGGGAAGCTGACCTTGGCTTTGGTTAGGGTGATCAAGTTATTAAAGAAGACTATCAATTTTTGACTACAACTTTCAACTACACAAGAGTAAGTGTAAGTACCTTTGGCCTATTCCTCCTCTTTTTCCCTCCTTAGTTCAATTCTTCATTTTCTAACTCAAAAATCCTTGTATTATTTGACTTAGGGGCTGCCTTAAGTGAAGATTAAAATCCTCGAGGTCAGTGACATGCTCAACTTTATACTGTCAACCAAACAAACAAGGTGGGTGAAAAAATTCATTTCCAACTAGGTGTTTTATTTAAAAAAATGCATGTAGTATTTTGATTTTTGAGCACTTGAGATATATATTATGTATTGCATGCTATTTTCTTGTATCAAGTTGGAAAATTTCTCAAGTGTTGCTCAAAAAGCGATTTATCGAAAAATAGGGCATACATGTACACTTTATGGTTATACTTGATGAAATTTTGTATGAGAATGATATGAATGTGTATGACTCTTGAAATATATGTTTTGAATGATTTATAACCTGGACAAGTCGAGAATAATTGATTAAATTTCAACTTTTGGACTTAAAATGCAAAAATGGAAAGTTGGTGGACTTAATTGCAAGAAATAAAACTTAAGGGACCCCTCTGTAATTTTCGATTTTTGGGACTGAACTCAGGTCCAAAAATTATGTTTTGACATTTTAATAAAGTTTAAGAGTTTTTAGATAAATAAAATCAACCGCCCAAAAGCCGAGGACTAGATTGTAAAATTTTAAAAGTTTAAGGGCTATTTTGCAATTTCAAAACTGTACCAGACCCAAATTTTAAAATTTAAAATTTTAACTCTTAAGGGACTGGAAATAACATATTTTAAGTGTATTCCAAAAATCCAAGTGTTTAGAGCTTGGGAAGTAATTTTAAAAATTGAGGATAGCGTAAGAGATTAAACTTGAGGACCAAAATACAATTCCAGGACTTATGCAGTCCATGCACCTGGAAATACTAATTTAACTATAACATAATTATATCTTGGACCCAAGGATCAAATTTCATAACAATTGGACCCTAAAAGCACTTAAAGGCAATTATAAAATGGGACAAAATGAGATTTTCAAAAGTTAAGGGACCTATACTTACTTCTTTTAAAAGCGCTTTTGTCAATATCCCCATGACCTTAGTGACATTTTAACAAATTTGGGGCCAATGTGAGAATTTTATAGAAACTTCGACCTCAAACTTTAAAAGCACAAATCTCTGAACAATTTAGAGAATTTAGGCGACCTCATAAATTTTCAAGGTCGGGACATTTATTTATTTCAATTTTAACCCCCAAAAGAATTGATTTTTACAAAGCGGGGCTAATTGTAAATTTTCTTTTTACAAGGACCTAGGACCTAATTATTTTTATTTTTAAAGAAATAGCGCGGACCCTCGACTTTACTTATTGATTAAAATATTTTATTTTCTCAAAAATCCGCTTGATTTATCGGATCGTCTTGTGACTGATTAATACAGCGATCGTGAGGTGACTTCCTCGTTTTGCGATTTGAATCTATAACGGACTTATGTTCACCTAATCTTTCAGATATCGAATATTGCTTATCCTCGATAATCATCTTCATCGAATAACTCCACAGCCATGGTACGCTTACATAAATTTCGAGAAAACTTTTCATGAACTACTTCCCGAATCAATATACTTTCATTTTGCACAGTTGACTGCACAGATGTAATATTTTAAATTCTTGCTGGTCAACTTGGCGTATCGAGCTCACAGTCGGAGTGGATCGTCGGGATGGAACCGGGCAATACGTAAC